>VXBJ01005878.1:143060-286583 GCA_013400055.1 Nycticryphes semicollaris | reverse complement strand
CGCTCGTCGTCCGGGCGGGGAGAGGCGGCTGGGACTTGCCGCCGATGCGGGGACAGAGCCCGGGCCGCGACGGGAACAACGCCGGGCGGTCCCCAGGCGAGGGGAGGGGAGGTTCGTCCCCGCCACCTCGCTGGACCTTCCTGCGGGCTCCGAGAGCAGACTTGTCAGTGTGATGGGGCTCGGAGGGGAGCCCCGCGTCGCTTCCTCGCTTGCGGACAGCGGGAGCCNGCTTCCCACCTGCGAGCGAGTTTGAGCAGCCGGCTGTGGATTTTATATTGGCTTCCTCACAAACCGAGGCTAGTCGGGTGGCTTTGGCTTTTTGGGAAGGAGCTCTGATCCGGCCCCGCGGTGTGCGATGGATTGAGGCGTGCCCGGCTGCGCCCCGAGCCCGGCCCCCGCCCGCAGCTCACATAGATGAGATGGAAAATCGAGGGCTCTTCTGCACCCTCTGTTACCTGATGTTCAACGCACCTCTGCTCTTCATCGTCACCGGTGAGTAGGAAACTTGTGCCTCTCCCTGCGGTGAGCCGCCGCTCCGGACACAACTTGCTGGCGGGAGGTGGCGGGGCTGCGGTGCCGGCGGGGCTTGCCGCCCTGTCCGCGGCTGAGCTGTAGCCGCTTCGCTCCTACCGGCACTTGCTCCAAGCCCCGTCCTCCCCGCCGCCGTTTCCAGTGGAAGTGTTGATGGCTGGGGGCGGGGAGCGCTGCCCGGGGGGGTGTTTTTGCAGAACAAGGTGGCACTGTTGCGGCCGCAGCTGCCGGCAGCGCGGGCTCGGCGCCCCGCAGCCACCGGCGCGGAGCGGAGCGGGGCGCAGCGGGCGCGCAGCCCGGGACAGTCAGTCCCCGAGCCGGATCTGGGGGAGGGGACGTGGGACACTGGTGCTCCTGTGTCCAGCCGGGGGCTTTCGTGGGAGGACGAGGGGGTTTTAAGATCCTCTTCAAACTTTCCGTTGGTGGCGGGGACCGGCTTAGCCCTGCCACGGGCACGCGGTCTGGATGCTCCGCATCTCCTGCGGTCACCGGACTGCAGGAAACCCGTGTCTCGGTCAGCGCCTCGCCCCTGAGCTGAAACAGCTCACGTTACACGGAAAAAAGATTGACCTCGTCTTTTAATCTCTCCCATTAACCAGCCATTGTAACTCTGTCTTCCCCTGCCAGCTACCTTTACTGAAGTTCCCAAAGATGTGACTGTTAGGGAGGGAGATGATATTGAGATGCCTTGTGCTTTCCGAGCCAGCGGATCCACCTCTTACTCCTTGGAAATCCAGTGGTGGTACCTTAAAGAACCAGCCAGAGAACTTGCACACGAATTAGCCATCAGTGTCCCCGGCAGCAGGAGCAAGGTAATACAGAGATATATCTGTTCATTGAGTGCAACATGCTCAGGGGGTGATCAAAATAAACTCAGCGGTCCCAGGGAGAAGAGCCCTTCCTCTGTGCAGTGCCAATGAGTGGTTGGAAGCACCACCATCCCCAGGCCCTCCCTGGAGCAGAGGAGGACAGGGCATGCACCATTGGGGGACTTCGCCTCAGGAAAAAACGTCAGTACTTTAAGGATTGTAAATAGAAAATGATAAATGTCCTGCTGCAAAATCAGCAATGAGGACCCAAGGCAGGCAGTCAAAAATAGCTGTAGCTGGGAACAAGCAAAAGCCAGTGCTTGTGTGGGCTGAGCTAGGAATCGTAAAAGGTGGGAGAGCTCATGGTAATTGTTGTAAAGGGCTCGCTCACTGACAGAGATGATGAAGGCATGAAGGATACACCTCTCTCTGTTGGAACGTTAAGTACATATCAATCAACATATACAGCACAATTTCTTGGGGCACACGTACACACCTGTGTCCATATCTAAAGCTCAGCAATGATTTTCAGACAGTCAGATGTAGTAATTAAAATGCATGAAGCAGAGCTAAATCTTGCTTGTCCTTTCCCCTCCCCCTAGCAAGCCACCTGGTGTGAGGTTAGGCTCTAATCTATATTTTTTCAGCTGCATTTCCCCAACCTAAGCCAGTTCATTCTGCAGCCTCCCCCCAGTGCAAGACACCTTGCTGGTGCCAAATGGGGCAGTACATGGGGTAAAACAGGATTGCCAGGCTGTGTTGCCCTACTGCACACGGCATGTCAGCCTCTCCAGCCCCCGGCCTCTGCACAGGCAGGGTGCCCCACAGCAGCCTCCGTGCCTGTGCCAGCTCCCCTCTCTGTGGCATGCTTGTTTTCCTGCAGAGCTCAAATAGAGATGCAAAGCATATAGACACTGAGCTAATGTGATGCCGCCTAGCTGGGGAAAGTGTAAGTCAGTTGTCAGACAGGGAAATAAATCGCTCGGATTTAAATGTCTTCTTTAACCTTATATAAAACCTGTGAGTTGCTTTTACAATAAATTGTGACAGGGTATGCCTGGAGAATGATGACTGTCTCCCTGGGAGGCGCATCAGTGAGATCCAAGGCATCACTTGGGTTTACAGTAGCTGCAGACAAAAAAAAAATAACCAAGTACAAAACCTGCTGACTGGTACCTGCTCCCAGGATGTTTCAGGGCCTCTGCCCTCAGCAGTGAGGGATCCAGCCTGCCCAAGCACTTCACCGGTGTGCTGATGCGCCTTCCCCTGTGTTTGTCACTGGGAGCAGCACGGTGTGCAACAAGTGTTTCTTTGGCTGCTGTTTGCACCCTTGGTGAGGGCAGCACTTCTGTGGGCACCACAGCAGCTTTTACCAAAACAGTCCTCCCAGATGAGTGCTGGTTTGCTGCTTTCCCCATCACCTGGGGAACCCCCCCTTCAGCCATGCATGGGCTGTGTTGAATGGCAAGCGGAGAAAGTTGCATCCGTCTGTGTTCTGTCCTGGCAGCGGGGTGGGAAGATGAGCATCTTTTTGATGTGCTGGCAGAGCTCAGTCTAATCCCCCTGTTTTCTGTTCTTTTAGGTAACAAATAAGGATGCAACCAAAATCAGCGTAAGTGCAGCTCGAGCTGGGTGGTGCGCACCTCTTCTCCCATACGCGTGGGGTTTACTGCATGGCCCCCTCCTTTCCTGACATGGGAATGCAGCTGGCCTTGCTGGCAGCCCTGCTCTCGCAGCGTGGCGGGAGGGTGGCATGTTTCCCCTCCTCGGTGCGTCGTGTGTGGCTCGGTCGAAACGTTCCCATCTGTTGTTGGTTTAGCAGTCACGTCTCATTCCTCACAAATCAAGAGGACGTGATGCTTGCCTTGCAGCCCTTCCTTGGCCACGCTTGTACAGGACTGTGGACAGGAGAGAAGTTTGCTTTTTTTTCCCCTGTCCTCTGCAAGCCCCCGTTCTCTCCCTGTCCTGGAGGAAACGAGCCCCTTTCCCGCTGATGCAGGACCGGGATTGCCCCAGCCCCAGCGAGGCGGCCGCCGGCCCCTCTCCGCGGTGCTCAGGCGCGGCTGGGGCCGTTCCGTCCCGGCGGAGCGTGGGCTGCACCGGGACCGCAAGGCACGTCCTCGGTCAGCGTGGCCGTCACTGCACCCTGCAGGGCCTGGCCCGCTGCAGCAGGCGAAGACCCCCGGGGTGCCGGGCTTTCCCCGACGTGCCGGCTTCGGGGCGGTTCGTGCGGGCTGGAGGCTGCCCGGCACCCGGGGCGGCTGAGGGTGGGACTGGGCAAGGGGAGAGAGGCCGCCCAGGCTAGGGGCGGGCAGGCCGGGGGGTTGGCAGAGCGGTGAGAGGTGCGTGGGGATAAATGGGGAGCGGGGGCTGATTTTGGATGGCCCCTTGGGACCCCGAAGTGGGGAGCACCGGGCTTAAATGAGCGGTGCTTTGGGCGGGTTGGGGATTAGCCCGGGTTCGGTTCTGGACAGCAAAAGCCACGCACCTCGGGCGAGAGCGAGCAGTGCCGGGGTCGCCCGGCGGGGAGAGCAGGGTCGCTGCAAGGGAAGGGGAGGGAAGGGAAGGGGGAAGGCGGCGGGTCCGGCGGCCGCNTGCCGCCGCTCCCGGCCGAGGGGGGTGCCTCCACCGTCACCGCCTCGGCGGCCGTCGCTGCCTCTTCGGCCTCGCCGCCGCCTGGGCAGGCCGCCATCCTCCGCCAGCAGCACGGTTCAGGTAGGGCACGGGGCGCGGGCGGGGGGCGCCTCTCTCTCCTGCCCGGCCGTGGCTCCCCCAGTGCAGCTGTTCGGTGTAGGGTCGGGCACCGCGACCCCACCCCTCGCCCCCGCCATGGGCGGGTCTGTCGCTGCGGTGGCCAAGCTAAATAATGGCACCCGAGCCGGTAAATAAATGTACTTAAATNTTCGGTTCTGGACAGCAAAAGCCACGCACCTCGGGCGAGAGCGAGCAGTGCCGGGGTCGCCCGGCGGGGAGAGCAGGGTCGCTGCAAGGGAAGGGGAGGGAAGGGAAGGGGGAAGGCGGCGGGTCCGGCGGCCGCTGCTGAAGCGGCGCGCTCTCTTGCAGACCGTCCGCGTCCAGGGCAACGACATCTCGCACCGGCTGCGGCTCTCGGGCGTGCGGCGGCAGGACGAGGGCGTCTACGAGTGCCGCGTGGCGGACTACAGCGANCCATGGGCGGGTCTGTCGCTGCGGTGCCAAAGCTAAATAATGGCACCCGAGCCGGTAAATAAATGTACTTAAATTATCCGAACAGCCAGGGCCGGCACGTCACACCGTGCCATGCCAGAGGCTGGCACAGAGGCGTGGGGCGGGGGAGATGGGCCTGAGAGCAAGACTGGGGGGCCTGCATCCATTTGGTAGGAGCATGAGAGGCCCCGCTTTTGGAGTCCTCCTTGCAGCTTTTTGGGCACGGTGTTTGAAACAGCAGCTGCAGCCTCAAGTGAGCGAAATGCCACGGCTGTTCTGCAGAGAATTTAAATCAGCGAGCGGTTCCCAGGGCTGGTTGCCCTGGGCAGGCACAGAGCCCGTGCAGAGCAGGGTGCAGGTTCCGAAGGGAAATGTCAATTGCTGTGTAATGAGCTCCACATCTGAGTTACTGGCAGGATAAGGATTGGAGATACTCCACTTTATAGTGGTTTGTGAGTATAAACATTGTGCTAATACTGATTGTCTATCAGTTAATACTGTATTAAGTTATTAATGCCCTATTACCATATTACAGCTAGCTGGAGAAGGCCGTTGTAAACCTTTATTTACACTAATGACAGCAAAGCCTAGGACAAAGAACTCAGAGTCTTAAATCTGCATTGTGAAGGTATTTCAAGCTGTGTGGTGCTGCTCTGGCTGGGCTTTAGCTCCCCTCCCAGCTGCTGTCACGTAGCTAATGTTGAACAAACGTCCCTGCCAAGTTATCTGTGGAAGAAGGGAAACAATTTTATGCCACTGACTGTGCAGGGAAAGCCCTGAGCTCCCCTCTGCTGAGTCTTTTCTGACGCAGATTCATAATCCTCACACAGAAATGTTCACACTTCTTCCTGATACCTCTCCACACTCTCAGGGTGAGCAGTTACAAGTTGAACTCACAGTAATGGAAATCAGTTGTATACAGGTCACCGTGACCTGCTTGTGCTGTACAGGTGCTGTGTCTTCTCTGGCTACTACTTTTGGCTGCTTTCTGAATAATTTAGTTTCTTTCTTATATAGAAATATGTGCAGGAACTAGGTTTTACTCCTTATCATTCCTAAAATGGCCTCTCAACGGGTGTTTAGTGGAAGACAAAGTGATAATTCCTCATGTCTAATTACAGGAGCCCGTGGGCATATAAAAAAGTTCAGTTTGCTTTTGCTGAATTCACTGACCACAAGCAGTTAAACCAAACACGGTAAATGCTCACGATCTGTTGTTTTCCTATTGGGAAGATCTGCTTCTTTCCTAGGAGCCAGAGGCTGGTGGTTGTTTTTATGTTTCCTCTTACCGCTCCCCCACAGTGAGAATTCTTGCAATGTCTTCTGTGCCACCAGTGGACGTTAGGTTTAGGATGCGCAGCGCTGTGCACCCTGCCTGCTGAGCCCAGAGCTTGTGTGGTGCATGTGAACTAAGCACAGGACGATGGAAGCGCACTGGGCTCAGTTCCATTTCAGCAGATGGATGTGAGTGTGTGCCACCAAGAGAGCATGTCACATATGTCTGTTAGGGCGAGACCCCCTGCCCAGATCATCTAAACTGCTGTCTGCCCCGATTTTTTACATGTCTGTGGTTTGGGGATGTGGCACTGCAGCATTGTTTCTAGGTTGGATTAAATTCTGAAAATAAAATAAAAAGCACTGTTGCCAGCCGTGGAGATAATGGAATGATTTAAATCAGTGGAAAAGGTAGTGGAATGCAGAAGAATATTTTGTGGGGATGTCCAGATGGAGGCTGATGCTGAGGGCTACGAAACAGGCTGAGCCAAAATTTCCTGCTGTGACATCTCTCCTGTGCACACTGGTGTCTGTGAACAGTGCCACGCTGTGGCAGCTTCCCCTCTGGGAGAAAGCTGAAGTCAGTGCAGAGACTACAGGGCTTCTGTTCTTGTTCACAGTGCTCACTTAATAAGGTATAAACCAGCAACTGCTTTTGTCTCCATACGAGGGAAGCAGCTAATTTCATGTTTTGGTGTCATCCTCTGTAAAAATAATGTCATCTTACTCTGCTTGAATCAAGACCCCCTGAATAACAGGCTCCTACTTGGTTTATTGTAACTTCGGTACCTGCAGCAGTTTGGAGCTGCCCTGTAATTATTTATCAACAAAACATCAGCCACAGTGTGGCTCAGTAGCAGCTGAAAGACTTGGCCTTCCAAGTGCCTTCTGGACCAGAAATATCTGAGACTTGTTACCATGAGGTGTGTCCTTGGTTGCTGTAGTGAAGCAGATTGCTGGCTGCCGCCCTGGTCCCCATCACCGGTGTGTTTTATAACGACTGACTGGGCCAAGCACTTAGTTTGAAGCAGAGAGAGGCAGCTTGGTGCAGAGACAAGAGATGGATTTAGCTCCTCTAGACATGAAGTGCTGCTCCCTGCGTGTGAGTAACGTGGAAGTCAGTGTGATGAGGACTTGAAGGGATATCACCTGCTTTTGTGAGGAAATTGAAGGCGCAGATCTCCACTGCTGGCACTCGGGTTGGATAAGCACTCAACTTTCTTCAGAACGTCTTAAAAGAAAATTATATCCTCAAGTGTCAGAGTTTCCCATTTGTATGTTAAAGTGGTGTCCTTTAGAGCTATTTTAGGTACAGTAATTACGTTTCTCTGTAAAGAATCCAGTCTCTTTAAAGGAAATACTTTTTTTTTTCTCTTTTTGCCTCAGTAAACTAGAAGCCTTGTTTGGAGTCCACCCCCTCAAGGCAGTGTCATAGCTGGTTTTCCACACAGTAGGGCCATCAAAACAAACCCAAGTCTTTGCTCGCGCAGGCTGTATGAGACCCCAGGACCAAACCCTGTGTTGCTGCCTGTTTTGAGCTCTGCAACGCACATACAGAGAAGTATTTGCACCCAATCTGTGTGTAATAATTGAATCATCTAATACACTTACTCTCAAAAGTCTTTAGCCTTTTTAAGTCTTTTCATTGTACATGGGGATATTTCCTCTGTATAAAAGCAGAAATGAGCTCAAACAATGGATTTGCCATCACTGATTAAGAAACACCCTGTTGTAATACACTGGGGAGCTCTGCCTAAAAACTGATGGCATGGCATGAGCCACAGTGTCCTGCATGGATTGGGTTCTAATCCTATTTTCTTTGCAACAGAAATCTTCCCAAAATGCTCAGTGTAGTAAGATAGTGCCTCTAAGTGTTCCTATTCCAATAAATGTGATTATAGATCAAATGCTGCTTTCAGATGTGCCTGTAGGGCTCTCATTGACTTCAGCCGGAGTCCCAGTCGTGCACTGTGGAAAAATGTGATTCTTTACGTCTTCTAGTTGAACTGAAACATTAACTTATTAGAATAAATGAGTCTGTTACTGAGATTCTCCAAAGAGCACAGAGTGTCATCTGACAAACCAAGCATAAATAGAAAATCCATAGTTTTGGCCATGTAATGTGAAATTGCATTTGGTAGAAATTTGTGATCAGCATCATAGTACATAAGAGAATAGGTCCAATGTAACAGAAAAATTGCCCAACATGCTACTAATATTAGCTACTCAAACAGAATTTTATCTGTAATATTTAAACTACCATATGAAAATGTAGTGCTGTGGTCTCACAAGAGTCAAAGTGACTATTCCTTGTTTGCTGGTCAGGGAGAATGAAGTGGAAACTGAGAAGATGAGGCAAAGATCTGCTGGTAAGATCATTGGTTTTAATTCTGTTAGAGAAAGAGCTGTTGCCCATACAGTTCTAAATGAGAATAACGTTTAGCTTTCAGTTTACTTATATGCAAATGGAACCTTTTGCTGTAGGAAAGAAATCAGGGTGAGCAAGTGAAAGAGGGCATATAATATTAATGTGTTTGACAGTGTTCTTAGTCTTACTGGGTACGTGGGGGGGACACAGGAGCACTGCTGGCCGAGACGGGCAGTGTCGCTGTCCCAGACAGTTTGTACTCCAAATGGGAGAGTGTGAAATTCAATATGAAAACTTAATTTCAGGTCTCTTAAATTTAAGTCCAGTGCCTTAGTCATGAGACTTTGTCGTCTGACAGGTGAAGTAAGAAACAAAGATTTTCATACTGACCTTCTGGGAGGCAAATTTGCTGCATTATATCCTACCAAACCATCTCCAAAACGAGCGCCTGTGTATTGGCTTGGGGGCAATTTTTAGTTTAACTTCCGAGCAGAATGTAGATCAGACATTGCAGCTTCCAAATTCCCTTTTATTTGTTTGATCTCTAGCCTCAAAGCTCTGATGTGAAAGCTTTAAATAAAATAAACAAAGATGGGAGTGTGAAACAAGAAACTGCTTCATTATGCTTAGAGTGCTCTAGGAAGGACACAGGGAAACTCATGCTTTATGCGGAGCTGAAGTGTTCACAGCGAGGAAGAAAACAAGCCTTCACTTCGGGCCTGTCCCCCTCCTCCCCCCCCGGCCCAGAGCCTTTTATGTCCGAGGCAGCAGAAGGCTGTCTGTCTGTCTGTGGGCTGCACAGTTCTGCAGTCTCTGTGTGTGCAGCTCCCGGGGATGCTGCTGAGAGCGGTACCTGCACAAAGTCAAGCTGTGGCAACCTACCTGGAGGCAGGAGAGCATGTGGGGAGAGCGTTAGATCTCCATCGTGCACTGGGAAGCAAAAGGTTATTTTTTTACAGCTTAGAGACAGGAAAGTAAATGAGCACACTGTTCTCTTGAGTCTAACGAGTTGTGGCTGGTTTAGAGGGCATCAGGAGGGGCTGTGGTTGAGTCTGGATAAACTTTGGGTAAGGGCTTGGGTCTAGGGTTCTCCTGGCTTTTAATTTGAATGACTCTGCATGGTAGTTTGAGAAACAGCCCGTGGAGCTCGTTGGTCTTTGACAGATGAACACTACACAAAGTAGTGGGAAAGGAAAGTCTCTGTATGTGCTGCTGTTTGGCTCAGGCTCCCTACCTTTCCCACCCAGCATGGCTGTGTCTGCTTCACTCCCTCTCTGCTTTTTGTAAGGCCAGATACCATTCTGTTGTTATTTGTAGTTAAATGCAACCTGGGTCACATCCCATTTTCCTTTACATTAAATAAAGTAGCAAGACAGAGGCCATAACTGAATTATCAGGCTGACCTCCTAAATGTCACTGGATAATAAACATGCAAAAAAGAATTCTCATTAAATACACATCACTAGCACTTTAATATCTAGGCAAATTAGGCTGCTTTGAGGACAAGCGAGGTCAAATATCTTCTTTTGTGTGTGTGTAATATGGATTAATTCTCAAACTGGACAAAAGCATGAACTGCAGTGCTGTGTCACCTCATTACCTAGGGCAGAAACAAGCTGTGCCAGGGTGGTTTTGTACTGTGGAAATGCAATTTATTTGAGTAACCTCCTTTCAGCAGTTCTTGTTAGTTCCCCGGAGGACAGACAAAGCTGTACTAGCCTATTCTGCTAAAGCCTGTCTGGTGTCCTTGAAGAAATCTAAATATTACTTGGACTTCTTTAATATCTTCAACTTGTAGATAAAAAGTGTTTTAAAAAAATACTACTGAATGCAATGAAAGTGGTATTCCATCTCTTTATAGCAAATGTGGAAGCTGGACCTAAAGTTGGTCTAGATTTCTAATGAGATCAGTTCATTAGTCAGTGAAAATTAGAAATTTGTATGAGGGAAAGCTGAGTGCACTCATGTGTCCTTTTTTTTTGCATGAACAAGCAGCATTTTGGGCAGGAATGTGCATACGGCGCGCGTTCGTTACATAAATAAGGGTTTCCACAGATACTTTGTGAAACGGAGCCCTGTTTTGCAGAACTGGGTGATTTACTCTGTGTATTGTACGAGGCCATTTCCCCCCTGCGCTGGACTGATGTACATGGTAACACTCGAGCTGGGGTGGGGATTGTGTGGTTCCCTGATGCTTCCGAGGTGTGCTTAGCAATGGAATGTCAAGACAATCTGAACCGGTCCTGGTTTTGGGAAGGGCAGTAGTGGTGGTGGTCCGTAGTTGGAAAGCAAGCACACAGGAGGATCTGCTGGGAAAGGGAGCTGACACGAGCCTGGAGAAAAAGGTGTTTCTTCTTTACATACGGAGCCTGACAGGACTGTGCTGGTAATAAAGAGGGTTTGTTACGGGGTTTGATTTAGCTTTGCGAAAGCAGTGAGAGTGCTGGCGGGTTCACTGGGTGTTTTTCGAAATTAGATAATGGCAGAGCAGTCCCACCTGTCAATAATAAACAGTTGAAGTAGGTCTGTATTGGGAAAAATGGGGTTGTCAGCAGAATGGTATTATTTGTCACAACAGCAGTTAACAACCGGGTATTTTACATCGCTAGGCTGTTATCAGTTGGGAGGCGATTTTATGAGCTGGGAAGAGGAGCAGTTTGGCAGAGCAGCCGCGGTGCTCTGTGGGGAAGTCAGGAGGATCCCAGAGCACAGATCGTTGTGCCCCAGCTGGAGAAGGGAGCTGGGCTGATAGGATGTCAAGTAGTTGCCGGTACATCTGGCCTTACCCCGTGTCTGCATGGCCGTGAGGAGGAAGCGGAGCAACCTTGTTGTGTGGCACAGCAGGGTCACTAAGGCCTCCTGGGGACATCTGAGTCTGTCGTTTTATTGGTAACATGTAACATTCTCCAAACCAGTATAATTAGAACTACTTTATTAACTTTAAAGTTGGCATTCTAATCTGAAT
The DNA here is from genome assembly GCA_013400055.1 of Nycticryphes semicollaris. Lineage (NCBI taxonomy): Eukaryota > Metazoa > Chordata > Aves > Charadriiformes > Rostratulidae > Nycticryphes > Nycticryphes semicollaris. The sequence continues at coordinate 275,449 of VXBJ01005878.1, read as the reverse complement.
CCCTCTCACACCAGGGAGCAGGAGATGTCACATGTGAGGAGGGCACTGAGGAATGTCCCACGTCCACAGTTTTTTCCAAATAACCCCTTGCTGGGTTATTCTGTAGAGGGTGGGCTCCCTTAGATCTCGGGCTTGGCAATGGCTCTGCTTTGACAGTGTGTAGCACATACCGCTCACTGGAAAGCTTTGGAGGGTCTGAGTATTATCTGGTGGGTCATTCCCAAAACGTACCCCTTTGCTGATAGCAAAAAGGTGATCCCTTCTTTGTGGAAATCACAGGCTGGGGTTTTTTTTAGACACATATTCTCAGTTCAGCCGGTTTCCTTACGCCGTTGCATATTCTAATGCACTTAGCTCTGCTCTTTACACTGGCAGTTTGTTCCTAATCCTGATGAAGTCAAAAATACTCTAGAAGACAGTGAAGGGGGAGCTACGGTGACTTGTTCTTTACTTCTGAGTTGCAGATATTTACAGAGTATGAAGTCTATGGTTCTGTCCAGTGTGACTTCTACTGTAAGTGTCTTCTCCTGAAGTGGTGACTTAAGGACTCGTGTGACCCTATGTAGCTTGCCCGCTTTTTGAAACGTGGCATTTTAGTCCTCCTGCTTATAATGAAAGAGTAGAGAATATGGCCCAGACTCCAGAGCTTGGTGACAGAAACCCTGCTACCAGAACTCTTGGTCACCTCCTGGAGCTGGGTGGCCTGGGCTGTGCTCTTTGCTGTTTGTGTGTATCAATGTGCTCTGGACTTGCTCACGTGGTAGTCCTCAAGAAGGACGTGTAGGGCTGGATGCTCATTTACCACCTGAACTACCACTAATGTAGTTAGTTATTTTTCTGTATGTTTTAGTTCAAAATTAATTTTCCACCAAATCACAGTACAAAGAATTTTGTATCTCTCATTATTCAAGTGTCAAGGAGTGAATTAATGGTCCTTGGTTTTGTTAAGTTAGTTTTAGATCATGGAACTGTGGAAAATTCTGGAAATGAAACAAATCCATAGTTGGATGTTTTGGGTCTCTTTAATGAGGTATTTGGTAAGGAGAGATTATCTCACACATACCAAAGCAGAAATCTGTTTATGGGAATGTACTACAAAGTAGAGACCAAGCAGGTCTCAAAAGAGGAAGCTTACTGTCTTATTTAAATGCAGGCCCATGTAAAGTATTTAAGCTTTATAGTCTATATAGAATTAATGTAAAGCATTCGGGCTATGTTCCCATTCCATGTTGACCCTGTCGACAACAGTGCTGCCTTTGGGAGGTTGTTATAAATTACTGTTGGTGTTTTCTTGCAGCATGTACTAGTGCTTTCTTGAAGTTTTTCCTTAATTTCTCCCAAGAGTGGATACCTGGAGTGGATGGGTGGTTTGTTTGGCTGTCTCCAGTTGCGGACAGATGCCAAGAGCAGCCACTTGAGGGCCCAGCTCCACATGAACTGGCTCAGATGCTGCTCTGCCAGGCGTTGGAGGGACATCACTGTCCCTCAGTTCAGCAATTTTCGTAGTCAGTTTAGCGGGAGAGGAGTTTTTTACTAGTCTATTGACAGTGAGTCTCAGATGAAATGAAGTCTCACGTGACCAGAAATCCACCTCAGTGCTGGAAGTGCTGTAAGAAACATCTACCCGCATCCTCTGCCTTTTCCTGCATCTGTCCTGTCCCACAGGCTCTCACCCAGATGGACTTCCAGCAGAGCACTGCCAAACTTCACAAAATCAACACGCCACAAGGAATCTTTTTCTTTTTGTAGCTTGGGCCTGGAGAATAAATCATATGAAAAACAATTGAAGGAGCTGTTTTGTTTGAGAAGAGGAGGCTGAGGGGAGACCTCATCCCCCTCTACAACTACTTGAAATGACATTGTAGAGAGGTTGGTGCTGGTCTCTTCTCACAGGTGACTAGCCATAGAACAAGAGGGAATGGCCTCAAGCTGCAACAAGGTAGGTTTAGGCTGAACATTAGGAAAGAATTTTTCACAGAAAGAGTGGTCAGACACTGGAACAGGCTGCCCAGGGAGGTGGTTGAGTCCCAATACCTGAGTGTGTTTCAGAGTCGTTTAAATGTGGTGTTGGGGGATGTGGTGTAGGAGAGAACTTTGTAGAGTGGGGCTGATGGTTGGGCTCAATGACCCCAAGGGTCTTTTCCAACCTGAACGATTCTGATTCTTTGCATCAGAACCAAACTTTTCTTTCTGCATCATTTACTTGCATAACTACCTCTCCTTACCACCCGATTTCTCTGTCCGTAACTATATGATGTACGTACCTGTTGTTCATAGAATATGCTAAAACGGGCTTCAGAGCATTCAGGAGTGCTTGGCCGTGCTGCAGTTTTCTTTCTCAGAGTAGGGGTTAAGCGTGTGGGTGGAAGTGCTCAGGGAGCTGGAAGATGCTGCTTCTCACGAAAACGAGGTTCCTCTGCTGTCCTTAGCCGTGCCTTTGTGTCTCTCAATACACCAAGTCCTGTGCCTTCCCTCCTACCCGTGCTCCTGTTCACCACTAAAACACCAAAGTCTTCTGTCCTAAGTGGGCTTTTTTTAGATGAAACATCAAGAACAATCAAAATAAGAACTAGGTGGCTACAAAGAATCGTATTCTTCTCAAATACACGTACTTACTTTATTCTACTTAGGGTGGAAGTTTGCAGTGTGCTGCCCTGTACCCAGCCCCTGCAGAGTTACTGAGCTTTACCTTCTACCTCACCTCCGTGGTCAGTCCCATGAGGGCAGCCCAGTGTGTGCACGGGTACAGGGATGGGATGGTCATTTCAGGAGTGCTGCATACTAAATACCTGTTGAGTACCTCAAATACTAAAACCTGTTGAGCTTCCAAAATTAGGGTAGGAGTGGCTTCCAGTTACACTTGTTACAGGGTATTTTGGCAATTCACTTCTGACTGCAGGCCTAGACACAGCAGTGGCCATCTTCAGAGAGAGGGCAAACTCAGGTGTAATTGAGAAGACCTAAAATGACGACATAGTTTTGGGAAACTCTGGCCAGTAAAACTGGTTTCAGTTTCCTGGGGTGTTTGAGGCTACGGTGTGGATAAGGAAAGTGAAATGTGGGCATTTGCAAGAAGAAGGGTATGGAGGGCAATTCTGATAGTGTCACTCAGCCGTGTGATAAGATTTACTCCTTCCCTTGAAACCTGTGATGGCCTGGGTGGAGGAGGAAAGCAGGATCATTAGCTTATACTTGCATGGTTGTGTAGAAATAAATATATGTGATGACTTCTATAAGGCATTTTTTTTTGAGTTATGGAAAGCTTTTCCAAAATTCAGCAAATCATAAATAAAAATGTGTAGTGGGTAGAAAACGAATTTTGTCACTGTGCCTTCTAGGCAGGTTCAGTCGGGAGCAGATCCCATGCAATTGCTTATAAATATGTGGGAAGTCACTGCTGCCAAAATTGGCAACTCCAAAGGGCAGCTCAGGAGCTGTTTCTGGTTCTGCCGCAGCCACCTGAACACCAGGAGCAACCGGGGGACCCCATCGTTTAGAACTTTTGTGTAGATTCCCATAGTACCACAAGCTTCTTTTAAGAAGAGCACCTCAGCTTGCACGCAGCGCTGTGGGTGCAGCTGGGAGAGCACAGGCACACTTGTGCACTGCAAATTAGCGCTTGGTGAGGAGTAGGAAGTTTAAGGCACCAGTTACAAGCCTTTAAAAAATCGCCGAGAGCAAAAATGTAGAGTGTGGATTGTGCTGTAAGTATTGAAGAGAGGAAGAAGGGTGGAAGTGGGTGGAAGACTGTGGAGTAATTCTAATGCGGTGTAGCTTACTATCCCTTCAGTAAGTGTATAGTGACTTTAGTAATTGTGTCTTTTTAATTAAAAACTTCTAAGAAGCTTTTGGATCTGAAGTTTGGTGAATTCCATTCATTTCAATGGAACTGCTCCAAATGCATGTCAGGGAGAAGGAATTTGTTTTATTGAGGAGGTTATTGCCTGTAATGATCCTTGACCAAACACCCATATAAACCCCCATTTCTTCCCTAGATACAAGGCAGTAGGAGCGGTTTCTCCAGGAATACAGTTTCTGGACTGAGAGAATAAATCAATCTACGTGGTCAGTTTGATCCCTCCTCTCTTAATGAAATGCCAGGTTTGAGAGTTTTAATTGAACGTTCTTCTGTAAGGAAACAGGCCACTGCATAAAAGCCAGTTCAGAGGAACGTCTGATGACACTGCCAGCCAGTCCCAGCTCCCTCAGGAACAGGCAGATTTTAGGTGTTACCTCATCTTTCAAGGAAAACTGGGTACTGATGTCTGTCACTTTTTTATTATATTATTATATGGGCCACTGCATTTTACCACCACCTCGGAAAGAAAGGGGCTTTTTAGATTCTTTCTAGGAAGAAAAATAGGAAACTGTGGGTTTTGGCCACTGGTTAAATACAGCTTGTAAAAGAATCATCCCATTTTTCCCATGCGTGTCACAAGTCACTTGCTTAATTAATGTGTGTTTTTCAACTGGATAAACTGGTTTAAGTCAAACTTCAGTGAATGCTGGCACAAACAAAATTAACTAGAAAACTACAGTAAACCTTTATTATGTTGTAAATTGAAAAGAAGGATGCCTGATGCCAGAGAACAGCCTGCCATACACAAGCAGAGCAGTTTGTTACTCTTCTGCTGCGGTGGACTTTCCCCTTAAGGTGTGTGCATATAATCATTCAGAAGCAACATTGTAAATCTGTGTAGTGGTAAATAAGCTGAAAGTAACAACACATCAAGTCAATATTCAAAACATAAACAAAATTAAATGTTTTCTTGTAACCATCTGTAGTTTGTAACTAACTGTGTACTGATGTAAAGTCTCTGGATAGAAACTCTGTTTTCAACTCTGGGTTGGTGGAATGTTCAGATCAAGAACGCTCAGGTCAAGACCACACTCTGTTTGTTTACAACTACAAATGTAGCGATTTATTTAGCAAAAGTCAAAACTTCCAGTAAAAACAGAATTGAGGTCACTAAGTTCGGCTTGTTCATAAACAAATACTTACCTGTGACCCAGACTACTGGAAATTCTAAAGTTCTGTGTATCTGCTTCTACTACCTGAAGTCTTAGAGCACAGTAACACTGAATCAACGTGAAATAAAAAGATTATTGTATTTGGTGTCCAGTAAGAACAACTGCTTTCAGAAAATTTTCAAAAACTGTATTTTATTTAACTGCTGAGAGTCCTGTGAACAGACTCTGAACTCGCATTCCGCTGCCAAATTAAAAAGGAGAATGTAGGTTTAAAACAAGAGGAAGAGTCAAAAAATTTAGACTGTTGCATTAATTCCCCGTCCTGCACTGAGATTTAAACTAGTACCTAAAGGTAAAACTGGGGTAGGAATGATTGTGGTCAGCAGGCACACAGGGCATGGGGCTGTGGCTGATACAGACACAATCCTAACCTGGTGTCCCCTGCAGCCCTTCAGTAGGATGGGTGTAAGAACACTCACGCGGCAAGAGCCCGTTTCTTCAGGTCAAGTTCCTCAGCATCTCCAGGGGGATTCCTCTCGACCAAAATCACAGCTTTATTTTTGATTAACTGGCAGTATCTGCTCAAAGTCGAGTCCTGGTCATTGAAAGAACAAGTTTGGCCCTGGCAGAGGAAAATGGGTTCTCACTACCCTCTGGTTTGAGTGTAATAAATACCCAAGGCCAGATCTTCACTGCAATGGTGGGCGAGTGGAATTGGCACCAATTTGGGATCCGTGAGCTGCGTGCAGCTGCCAGAGCTGTTGGCTGCTGCCAGGCTGCCCTTGCCATTCCCGCACACAGGGGACCACATGGCTGGTGTAGGTAGATTGGTTGTTGGGGTTTTATCCTTGCTAAAACTGTAGGATATAATGTGTCTGTGAATTGACTGCACGTTTTTAAGGGACCTGCTGGGGGAGGGAGGTCCCTGAGGCTGGGGAATGGCTGTCACAGCCCTGGCTGCTCCCAGGCTGGGAAGCCTGGCAGGGTTGGCACCAGTGTAGACAAGGCTCCCACTGCACTCACCCTCTCAGCGCAGAAAGCAGGGGGATGCTTGTCCCGCCGGCAGGTCTCCAGGGCACCTGGCACCCAGGCCCTGCAAGGGCTGGCTTTGGGGCAGGGAAGGCAAGGCCCAACTTTTGAGCTCCTGCGATGCTGCCTCAGAGCAGCAAGAACCTTTGGGGCTGGTGATTGTCTGCCCCATGTGCTGGCCAGGAACCTGAGCTTTAGCAGTTGTTGTGGACTCTCCTGCACAAACTTCTATTATCTTTTTGAAATAATTTAATGAGTTACTCCTTTAGTCACCTGAGTTAATAGTGTTTGTTGATGTTTTTCAGCTTTCAAAAAAAAAAAAAAAACTCTATATTCATCTTAATGCCTTGCTGTTGCTACTTGGGCAGTCCTTAGCCATGTGTTTGTGCATGCAAGGATTTAATTAAAACCTTAATAACTAAATAATCTCCACACGGTCTAGGCATCTATGAGATAGCACTATAAGGACATTTCTTGAGTTCCTCAATTGCACACCACATTACTATTAACTATTTTTTTTAATATTGGATACTACTCCTCTATGTTTGTTGGTGAAGTATATATCAATTACAAGGCAGCCTGAACAGGGAGCCCAAGAGCAGTGGTTTACTCAGGAACTCTTCGAGGTACTTCCTATGATCACACCACAGCTGAGACTCACATCACCCAGAGACTAAGATTAAAGTATCTGCATTAGGGTGCCTGGCATGAGTTTCCTAAATAGAAGTGGCCTGATTCCTTTTCCAGAGATACTGAACATGAGAAAGTTGGGGTTTTTTTAAAGCTTTCATGCTTTGCAAAGTGGCTCCAACAGTCACTTTTCTGGGTGACTGTCATTATTTTGGGCATTGATTACTCCTGTATGTAGGGTGTTCAGGGCTGATGCAGCATCTCCCCAGGCGCCTCTCTGCACTCCAGCTGCAGGGCAAAGCTCCAGCTAGGCTCCTGCTTTTACATCCACCCCTGTGGAAATGTCCCACAGCCACGTGAGACAGCAGTCGGGGGCATGCACCCCTGTACTGTCACAATAGGATGTTGGTGACAACTGCATGCGCTAGTCCAGGTCACAGCTTTGGAAAGGTATCGCCCATTGGCACATGGGACCCAGCCGGCTGCTGCTGTGCCCAGCCCGTGTTAGCCTGGGCTCAGAAGGGGTTTGGGGAGCAAAAGGCAATGAGCTCTTGTCCCGCAGCAGTGTCACGGGCTGCTCCAGGACAGCAGGACTTCTCCTTAGGAAGGGGCTTCTCGCGCCGTTGCTCGGCAGCAGAGCAGTGACCATTTCAGAGACAGAGTGGTCCCAATGCCCCACGCTGTGCCTGCACGTCCTGCTTTCCACACGGCCAGTGGACCTCAGTCCCACAGTTCGGCCCAAGGGAGAGGGGCCAGACCATGGTGGCACACACAGGAAAGTCATCTCTTTTTGGGGAAAATAACTAGAAAACAAAAAACTGAACAAGCATCTTAGTGTAAGTGGATACAAGGCAGGACAGGCTTGTTCGCTGCTGTATGGACACGGATGTCACCTCTCACTGTGAGCAAAGGCATTGGTGTCTGCCCCTGCCCAAGGGGAACTGTGTCCTCCCTCTACACCTGCTTTCCTGGGATGGCACGTAGGTAACTACCCCTGCAGCCCCACAGTGTGCTGCGTGAGCTCACCTCGCAGAAGCAGGAACCGTCTGACCACCCCTGGATTTGCACGAAATGACTGTAACAGATGTGTTCCACATCTGAGCTCCGTTTTTCTGTAGCTCCTGTGCACATTTTTCATTTAAAATTCTGCTCTTTCCTGTAAAAGGTAAAGAAGATGTCAAGGTCTTGCTGTTCCCATTCCAAATGAAATGGGTTCATGTCCTGTTAATCAAGGAGTACAGCCGCAGCATTTGTCATTTCCCTTTAAAGTAATGGGTGGTTGATACCTGTCATTTCTCAAGAAACTATAAACCAGATTACGGTGTATTTATAGAAATCTCAATTGCTGGTAACTTGGCTGAAGCCAAGTTTAGGCATACCATTAGTAATGCATAATGAAATGACCTAAGTGGAGTTAGATTTGGGAGGGGGAAGAGAAAGCTATTTGAGCTGGATAGCTTGAGGATGCTGTTTTACTATTAAAATTAAGCTTCTGACCCCTGGCTCTGAAGTGGTAAAAATAAATCTTCCTATATTTCTCTTCTGCATTTAATCTTCTATATTGGAAAAGATAAAGAATAAAATCTCCTTCTCTCCCTTGTCTCTTTCTTTTCTAGGTACAGGACCTATTTATGCTACAGACCCACTCCTATACGTGTTCCTGTTAATACTGCATAAGCTTGTACATTTATTAGTAAACCACTGACGGACTACTTCCTTCCCTCCTCCTCAGCCAAACAAAAAGGAACCTATTTAAAAACAGAACAAATCCCTGACAAAAAAATACCTACCATTTTAAAGATGGACAGAAAGAGACTGAAAGAAGCATGATAAAATTCTACATGAGGGGAAAAACATATTTTTGGGGATGCCACTGAAAGTAAACCACATAGAATAATGCATTAGTTTCCAGACTCTCCGGTGTAAAGCCCTGCTCTGTGCATGGCAACCATGATTTCTCTATTTTAATGTAATAGTTTTTCTTTTCTAAACCTTTCCTCTGACTCTTCATTTTGCACGAACTGTTGAGCAGTTATCTTTATGACAATATGTAAAGATGTTGGGTCAAAGCCCTTCCTAAGAAAGGAAATATTTTTAGTAGATTATTGTGTTTAGGTTTTTTGGATTTCCTTTTTCTTTTTTAATTAAATTATTTCTTTTGGAGACATTTTAATTAAAAAGGTACATCTTACCATAATTAATATTCACTGTCAATAATATTTATTTTTAAATGAAGATTGGAAACAAGGTAAGACATTTGTTTATAAGCTGTATTGTATATTGCTGAATAACAGTTGAATAAAAAGATTTTGAAATAAAGTTTTTACAGATGTGTGTGCCTTTCCCTGTGTCTTGAAGCTCCCGAGAAGGCTTCGTGGCTCTGTCTGTTCCCTGCCTTGTCACAGCACAGAGGATTGAGGAAAGGTGCATCACAAACCAAATAAAACTGAAATTGGTTATTTATTACACACCCCGATGTATTTGCAAACCCCACAGCGGGATGTGCTGACAGCGAGTCACGAGCTGTAACTGCATTTTCCTGAGGTGACACCAGTTACCTCTGGGCAGTTGGTGCAAGATCTGGTCAGATGGACACTGGGACAGTGTGGAGCATTCAAGGTAAGTTGCTTTGCTTTTCTTCAGGCCTCTTTGAAAAACGATTAATCAACCAGTGGAAAACAAAACCTGATGTACCTGGAATGTTGCATTCCCTAGACCTTGTTCCAGTATTTGTTTACAATATATTTGGATTTATAAAATTACATAATTGTGTCACTTGTCTTACCAAGTGAACTTTAATGAAGCAAAAGGCTTTTGTACAGCAAATACAGCAGTTATTTCCCTGTTCCAAAATTCTTGGGGTTTAAGTGGTAACGAAACTCAATTTTCTTTAGCTGAATTTGGTGAAGTACTTTGCAATTTCCTGTGTCTGACTGTGACTCTTATCCTTTCATTTGCATAGCATTTTTAAAGCACCTTATTTGTGGAAATGGTAAAGTGCCAGCTACGGTGCCAGCAGGACTCTGTCAGCAGAAGCTGTTGGAGCAAAAGCAAGACGTGCCATTGCCTCGCCTCGAACCCGAGTCCTCTTCTAAAAGGAGGGTAGGAAGGGGTTTTTCAGTTTCTCCGATGGTCAGGATTTGCTTTTTCTAGGACTCCCAGTCATAGTGAGGGATTTGTGCCACTCGCATGTCACAAGGCATGAGACCAAAGCAAATCTCTGTTTGATACACACTACTACATTTTGGTAATAAAAGCCTCCTTGTACTGGGGCAAACTCACCATGGGGACCCAAAGGCGATAAAATCTTTGTAAGAACGTTCATCCCCTTAACACCAGCTGTAGTATCCTCTGGATTGCGGAATAATCCATAATCATCCCACAAAAAGCAGAACTGCTCTTCTGAAGGACTTGGGGGAGGTGGTTGTTTCAAGCTTGGAAGTGCATCAGAGTGTGAGATGCTGAAGAGCAGGGTCCTTGGCTTCCATATGTGCACAGGAGGGCAAATCTTTTACAACCTGAAAGGAAAAGACAGGTGGAAAAAAAAAACCCTGTGAATGTCAGACCATGCCTAAATGAATGGTAGTGCTCCTGCCTGGGAACATGTTCAATGCAGAGGTTTGTGCGGAGTCTGTACCATCACAGGAGCTCTAATCCATAAGGGCTGGTCATGACAGTGAAACCTGCCTGGGTCTGAAGGGTGGGTCCTCTGGTGCTCATCGTCACTGCTGCTTTTTGTCAAGGGCGGTGAGTATTTCCCAGTGACTCGTCTTCTTTCTAAAGGGAGAGAGCCAAAACAAGTTTTTCCACAAGAGGAAGAAGAAAATCTGCCTAAATTTAAATAAATAGCTGACACTTGAAGCAGTGGATCGTGTCTGTCTAGGAGTAGTTATGCTTCTAGTTCAACTTCAGCCATACCTCAATATGGTCTTTTAGTAAATAGATCATCTCCTTTGCTCTGATACTTTTGTTTCATTGCTTACGGAGTACATTATGGCTTGAATTGCATACTGTGCGGTCTGTAGGAAACACGGGAGGAAATACATCACCTTGCATTTGTCCTTCCCTTTGTATGTAGGCCATTACCTGCAGAGCAACTGCAAGTTTTGTGTGCAGTGGCAGGAGTAGAATTATCAAGGTCTTTTAGACTTTAATCACATTAAGGGTGAAAAAATATTAAATCTGCAACTAAAAATAACATTTTTTTATCCTTTTTGAGATCAGAATTAAGTGTGCCGCAGTAGGAATAACAATTCTTATATTCCAATTCACTATGAAACCTCAGAACTACTAAACAATAACCTGAGGATTTGATGAAAAATCTCTTCTAACAAGAGCAAGAGGCATCTTTTCTTTCCAGTGAAGACCTGCACACATGCAGAGATAACTCATTCCCAGCACACAGGATAACTTCAACAAGGGAGCAGATTGCCCAGATAACCTGGCTTTACCTTCGCTCCATTTCTGCCCTCAAAAATATGCAGAATGTGTCCTCCAGGTTTTGGGGTCTTGGTTTCCGCATTTGGGCCAGCTTTTCTGCACCATACACAGCCCATGTTTGGAGCTGTACTTGTGTAGTGCAGGGGATATAACTGGCTGAGGAGGAGGCTGCAGCTTTCAGTATAGTATTTAGTCTTTAAAAAGCACTTAGAGGACTGAGAAACATTTTGATGGAAAAATGTAAAGCATTTGGAGCCTTATTGCTTGTGAGCGTGTTAAGGACTTCTGCTAAAACATCTGTCCTTCGAGAGTGCTCTTTCTTTTGAAAAGGGCAACTGCCTCACTTCTCCTGATTGTATTTACAAAGGGCAAAGTGAGGTTTTGCTGTACCCTTAATGGACAGAGGCTGGTGGCAAATCTTGCTCTTTCATAAATCTCAGTGTTCCTCCTGGTGTCTGCTGTCAGAATCGATTAGGGGTAAGTGCTTGGACTGCAGAGCGGAGGAAAGGCGGTGTCTCTTCCTGCCATGCCGTGCAGCGCCAGGCAGAAAGTCCCACAGCGCCGATGGTGGGGTGGGTGCGTCCCCGGGCACCCGGGGAGACAGGCCCTGGTTCCTGCAGTGGGGGACACCGCAGTCAGGGGCTCCCCCATGCAAAACTGGCAGGCAGGTGAGCTGGGCAGCATGGGTGATGGCTGTTAGGGGCCAGAGCTGAGTCATCTATAATATAATCATAAGGAAACACACATTTGTCCTGAGAGAAAATCAATAGAACTTTGCACTTTTCCTTGTAATATTTCCAGTCTGTGCCATCAGCCATAGTTTGCTCACAGTTATACTGCTATAAATTCACTGCGAGTTAATGGATTTCTACAAAAATGAATGGATTTACAGCAGTGTAGCAGAGCTGATGCTAGAGCCGTGTACATGTAAAAATACATGGAACAGAAGTAGTTTTATAGCACACAGGCGACCTTCAAAGTGCCAAGACCTCTAGCAAATAAAAAGCAAAATTATCTAGTTCCTGCTATGCTCCTTTTCTGGCAAAACTCCCATGGAAAATTAAGCGTGCAGTCCTGAAAATGTTGCTGTGCGTGGCAAGAGGGCCAGGGACCCACCGACGGGAAGATGGGCGAGCAGGCAGCTTCGTGCTGTGATGGAGAACGCAAAAAGACTGTCTGAACATGTCATTTTTTTTCAGTTCCTGCATAAAATATTTTGGAGCCTCATCTCACTTAGAATTAGTAAGCGAGTAAATAATGTGCTCCTGAACTTGTGTGTCAAAATTTGGTTGGTTAATATATGAGCTGCCTCTTGCATTTGTTACTACACAGTAAATTTCATGCTTAGCCAGAGGCTGGCAAAGTTCATTTATTCATTATCCCCAAACTTCAGGCCGTTATTATTCAAACTCCCCTAGTACATCTATTTAATAAGAAAAGAACAGAAAATTGATGGGATCAAAAATGTTAAAGTCTTAATTAATGCTTTTAGCAAAGACTGATTGGAGGGGTGGTTGTTGTGAGAATATTAATTTGTAGCGTGCGAGTGGGCTGCTGGGTTTTGCTGGGAGCAGGGAGGGCTCTCCCAGCCCTGCCAAGGGAGCTCGGCCCCTGCAGCCTGGGGAGCTGCCAGCCCCGTGGGGACACCACCTGCGTCTCCCCAGGGGCTCTCTGCCACCACTAAGGGACAACCAGTGCTACAAGCCATGGGAGAGTGCTACAATACCAACATACACAAATTACTGCTGATTAATAAAGAATGCTTAGATGGTAAAACACATGCTTACAGCAGAGAAAAGACATGGGATTTATTTTTTCTTCACTGTTTTTGGGCTTTTGTGGTGGTTTTATGCCCCAGCAACCTCACAGTACTGCAGGTCACTGAGCAGGGGGCTGCCAGGGAGCCGGGGGCTTTGCTCTCCAGGGCTGGGTGCATGCGTGGGGCAGATTCGGGAATTGTTCACCCAGGAGCAGTTTCACTTATGCCATAGGAATATTAATGGCCCTAAACCAAAGGGAACGAGACAAAGGCTGGAAGAAACCCAACAGGAGGGCACCAGTGATTCCTGTGTCATCCTGTTGTGCCCCAGAGCAGCAGCAGCAGCAGAGCTCTCTGGGCATAGCCATGTGGTTTGACGGGGGCAGAGGAAAGGAAGAGTTTGTTGTTGGTTTTAGACCATGTTTCTAAAACCCAGCAATCTCCACAGAGTAAAGATGACTATTTATTATAAATGGGGCCAGCTGGGGAAAGTATGTGCTTCAGCTCTGTGTCGATGAAAATCTAAAATACAGCCCTAAAGAAGACAGCTTTTTTTAAAGGATCCATGCTAATGTCAACATGTGGACCGAAACCTCCTATTTTTCCTATGATGACTGCCAGCCTTTTCATTATCATTATAGCAATTATGGAAATTCCAAGCAAATCACAGTTATATGAAGAGTCGAATCAAAGAGGACTGTGCTGTAGAGTTAGTTAATGGGTTTCTCTGTTACTTGCCTACAGATTTGTTTTCCTGTTATTGGTAATAGTTGTTTCTTAAATCTCATATGGAAAGTCATCTGTAGTTTAATACAAATTAAATGACCAATGACTTGATAACTAACTCAAAAACGCTTACAGTTCAATTGAAGATTATACTTTGCTAATGGACTTTTTGGGGATTTACTCTGGGGAAGCAACAGGTAAGATTTGGGATTGTTATGCAGGATGAAAAAACAAATGACTACACAAAATGGGCTCTAATTTTTGGATTTTCTTGTCATTTCCCTTGAAAATCTGAAGTCATTGAGTCTTTTATCAAACTAGAATAGGAATTCTTTATTACTAAGTATTTTTTCAGGGTTGTAAGTTGCTCTGACAATCCAGTATCGTGACTCATTTTGGGTTTCGGGGTGATCTAGACAGTATCTAGGCAGGTGTTGATACTTTGGCTGTCAGTCCAAGTCAGCTGTTTTGGCAAAAATTAGTAGGATACTTCTGATTTCCAAGTGCTGGGTTTTTGGGTTTTTTTGTAATAGTTTTTCCTTTTTTTTTTTTTTTTAAGAGAATGTTTCTGTATTTGTAGTCTATAGTAAACACTAAGTTTAGCTCTAAATGCCCATGGCAAACCCTCTTTTTAAGGTATATGCTGTAATTTATTTACTTACTGTTCTGGACAGCTGTATTTCAATGCTTCCGGAGTTGTCAGAATTGATCCAAGTGACTGATACCTGTCAGTATGTCATTAATCAACTGTCTTTGCAGTTTTGAAAATGTGTCATCAGCCCCACAGGGAGAGCTGCTGTGCTGTAAGGACAGGTATGAGGAAAGTCAGTGTTGGGACTTGGACACCCACCCTCCCCTGCTTGGTTTGCTTCATCCTTCCCTCCTAAGAAGAGCAATGTGGTGGGTGGCTTTGACCTAGATGGGAGCAGCTTGACCAGACTTTAGCAAAGGATCTGATAACTCAGTTACCCTCTGGGACACGTACCTTCCCATGGTATCAAGCAGCCCTGGGCTGAGGGTAGTCTGTGCTCTGAGACCAGTCCTCTGGGACCACTAGAGCATCCCCTGCGTGGTGGGGAGTACTTTTTTTCTTTCTACATTTTCTGGGATAATCTCAGAAAGCTCTGAAAGCAGGATGGCAGGGGCTGGGCCACTAGGCTTCCATGGCTATGGCCAGTGCAGCTCAGGATACCTCTTGCCCAGCATCCCAGTGCTCATCCTCATGTGCTTTGCTCCAGCAGCCACCACCCCTCTGTGAGCTTCCAGCCGAGCCAGGACAGCGGGAGCACAAGGAAAAGCCACTCATTGGTTCCTGAAGGGACCCTCAAATGGCTCGGAATTTAAAAACCTGCTTTCCTTAGTTAAACTAATCCTGTGCCTCTGACAGGAAATAGGCTGTTGTTGAAACACCCCACGCCATCATTACACTGAGCATACGCTGCTCTGAGCTCTGTCGTCAGTGTGTCTTGTCATAACTAAGCTGAGCAGTGTGTGAGCCTGGGAGCTGGGCTTGCTTGGGAACACACTGATAGATCCTCAGACAAGGACATGGTGTGTGCATCTGAATCTGAGTCAGGGCAAGGAGTAACTGCTGAACGAGGATCTAGACTGAACCATGTCTGTCAGTGATACCTGTTACTCTGAGCAGAATGCAGCACTTGAAAAAGTGCACAAGAGAAGCTTCAGGCAACAAAATCAAATGAGATGAAAAACTTATGATTTGATTAAGGAAACACCAGTTACTTTATGATCTTTACCAAAGACACTCACGTTTGTGATTCATTTATGCTAATTCAGTGCAAGACAATAAAAATACAATCAGTCTGTACTACAAATGATGATAAGTGTAATCAATTTATAGAGTGCTTGGATATAATTTCAACTTTTATAGTGTAGTGGTACGAAAGTCTCAAGTTAGGTAAACGCACAGCAAGGTGTTAATTTCCTGGTTAAAATGAACTTCAGTTTATGGTTAAGTTACTGGTTGAGCTAATGACTTTGTACCCGAGCTAGCTGAGTCCTGCTGAAGTCAGCAGCCAGACTCCTTATACAGTGAAATCTTTTAATAATTAATAACACCAGCGTTTCAGTCTCTAGGGAAGTAAGCAGGGTTTGACAAGACAGGAAAATCAAAAGTGAGTACATACCGGTGCATTGATCCCGGGGTGGGTTTGCTGATGTGGCCACCTTGCAGTTTTTGAGCACGTCAGGTAAGAGAGAAGGAAGTGTCACCTCGCTGCCGCCAGAACTGGGGGAGCAAGAACCCGAGCAAATAGTAGTTAGCAACGTGCAGCAGACACCTCTCAAAATCTGAACTGTGGCGAGATTTAATATCAAGACTGAGTAAATGGAACTAAATCCAGCTGTCAAATGTGTCAAATCCAGTGTCAAATGTGAGAAGCTGAACATTTTACAGTGTTTTTCAAGAACATAAAATCTCTTTATTAACCGAAGAGTAACTTATTTTAAGACCAGAGGGTCTTATGCTACTTACACTAGACTGAAGCATTTCACTAAAGCAAACCATCTCACAAGGAAATGCAAGGAGCTCTGCTGGGTTCACAAAGTGTTTGTCAACCCGGTTGTAAATGTACATGGAAATGCCAACCAAGTTTAGGCTCATTACCCAGGGTAATTCAGACCTTGCCCCTGCAGGTTTCTGGAGCAGAGCAGCACCAGAGAAAGCACCGCTCATGTTCATGGCCATGAGAACACCATGTGTTCACACAGCACACTTCCCTTCGTTCATGGCTCATCTGTTGCTGGTGGCATTTACAGAGCTTGGGAAAAACACCCGGCCAGTTTGCTGTTTAGAGTTGGGAACGCAACTGGAAAATGGCACAGGAGAAGGGGAGGTGGAAGGCACAGGGGCCATTTACCTGGGGACACTGTAAAACTCACCTGCTGTGGGGTCTTGGGAGCAGGAGATAGCCACACTGCACAGCCTGTGCAGGGAATGTGCTCAGTCAGCTCTGTGGTCACGCTGAAGCAATTTATTTTTATTTGAGCAACACTTAACACTCCCAAAACAGCCACTGGAGCTCAAGGAGACAGGTGAATAAGCAGGAGCAACACAATTTGCCACGGCTCAAAGTTTCACTCAGCTCTGAAACAAGCTTTTCTCAGCAGAGAAGAAGGTTTTTGTGAGGTTTTTTTCCTCATATGCTGAGCCAAGCAGCAAAATAAGGTGTTTCCCCAAATAAATTCACTGATAATGATTTTTGTCATGCATCCCTAGCTAATTGGGGTGCGATGAAGTGCATAATTCAAATGCTATCTAGCCTGAGGGCTTCAAGAAAAGCTTAACTCTGCCTGCAAGCCAGAGTGGAGATAGCTGATGTGACAAGTGCCTATCAGCAGGCTGCAGGCTTTCAAAGGAGCAGGAGACATCGCCTCGCTATCTGATTGCAGCTCGGGTTCTGCCCGCAGTCCTGCCTGCTTGGTTCAGCGCAGCTACTCCATGGCCAATAAGGCATTAAATAGGCACAACATACAGCTCACTTCAGGGGAAAATATTTTAGCTGCACAGGTGACTATCGTGCCTGCATTAAGAAAACCAGGAAGGACACAGCGTACCAAATTTAGTTTAGCTACAGTAAAAGAGAGCAATGCTGACCCCCAACTACTGAACGGCGACACCTGGCTTTTGCTGCACAGGAGAGCTTAGGCTTTTCTGGTTTGCTTTCCTCCCTCTCTTTATAGATATATTTCATGTGTATAGCACAGATTTAGTATTCAGATGTTTGAGACAAACCACCCCACACTTTAGGGAGAGAAGTGCCCTTCAAGCCCAGCAACGCAAACCACAGTCTCACGAAAACAGCAACTACAAGTAGAAAATAGCCCCTGCTGTGCAACACCTCCACTTTGTTACATTGCAATATATTTTCTTATTTTTCATGTGCCTAGTTCGTGTGACCCTGCCAGTATGTAAAAATGGCTGTTGACAGTTTCTTTGTTTTTGTTTTATTATAATGTAATTTATGGGACGCTGAAAGTCTGCAAGTTACTTGTACTTGACTGACATTTCTCCGAGAGTCAAAAAATTGCTATGGTATACTCGACTGAGATTAAAATGGGTAGACTGTGTATAGCTGTATCCTGCTTTCAAAGTGCAGGATTGGAAGGCTTCCATTAAATTGTTATTTTCAGTTATTATTAGCTCCTAAATCAGTTAATATAATTTCTTTCCCATAATGAATACACAGCATTGTAAGCCTAAATGCCATATTTTCTATTGATCTACTTCCACAACCTGTTTAGTGAAATAATTAAAATGATTTACAAGGCTGACCCAATATCTTAGTGGTTTAGTAAATCATGTTGCAGTGTGGGAAGGCTCAGCTGGTTTTAAGCTCCCAGCTCCTGGCAGCAGCAGCAGAGGCTGGGAGCGGAGCTGCAGCCAGTGCCGTGCTGTGTCTGAAGGTGTGCCCAGAGCCGGCGCGTAGAAACACCTCCTCCCGTGGTGAGGGAGAGCAAGGCCCCACCTGCTTTGCTCGTTCATCACCCCTGTTCAGACTAGGAACCTTTCCTGGCACTACCAAGCCAGAGCAGAATTCGAGCTGCAATCTCCAGGTAATGTATCCTCACTGGCAACTTGAACATCCCTGTTTTCTACTCCCAAAATTGACCCCACTTGTCTGTGGGCAGCGAAAATGGGAGCAGCTGTGGAGCTCCATGCCAGAAAGTGTGGGAAATTATTATTTCTATCTTTTTTGGTTGTTTTAACGCATATGAAGAGGACAACTCTAGACACCATCTCTGTTTAAATGCGAGGGTTATGGAAAGGCTCAGGAGGATTCAGTAGTGTCAAGGCAGAGATACACTAAGACATGGCCCAAAATCTTAAAATCTCTGGAAGTCCCTTTGGTAATCTCAAAGGGCCATAGATGACTCCTTAGGTGATAAGGAAGGCTTTGTTAAGACAATCTCCCTGCCACAGGAGCCTCTCCTGTAACAACAGGATCTCTCCTGACTCCACATTCCCCAAAGCTCTTGCAGGCAAACACAAAGGGCTGATGCAAGTAGGACTTAAAAAATATTCCCAGTTTTGTTTCTAGCTCACCTCCTGGTGTTATGGTGACAGGAATGGGGAGTCCTCAGAGCAGGGGCAGAAGAACAGCTCAGCAGAGCCTGGGAGGAGACACAGCAGCCAGTCTCTGTAGAAAGAGTGGCAAGAGCAAGCTACATTTAAAGTACTATTATGAAAAGCTGGTAGCAGCCCTCTTTCCCATGAAAAATGTGCATTTTGACAGCTGCAGTCTGGAACAAAAGGGATTGAGGTGACTTCGGTGGCATCAGGGCAATGGCTCCAAAGCAAGGTGTGTGCAGCCAGGGCCAGTCCTTGTGGGGATCACTCTCCCCCTCCGTGGGGTCCTGCCCTGGCCAGCCGTACAGGGAGGACGTACCCTGGGGACACGAGCACGGGCAGGAAGGTCACAGACCTCCATCCTGGCCCATGACAGGAAAGACAGAGCCCATAGCTCTGAAATCAGTCAGTATTTGAAACACCATTTATAACGTCTCCACTTGCAATCCCAGAGCAAGCCTCAAGCTTGCTTTCAGCATTTAGTAGATTTTTTTTTTAACTTCTATTCTTCTGCATAATTACAAAGAAAAGAAAAACATCCTATAAAAACTTAGAAATTTGGAGATGGTTGTTGGATGCACTTTGCAGCAGATGTCATTATCTTCTTTCCCTGACCCTAACCCGCCACCATTTCTGTTTTGCTTTAAATGGACCTGTAATTTCACAATGTGAATTCAGCTGGAACTATTCTTTTTGTTAAATAAACTTTACCATTCCGCTGATTGCTCCAGGCTCTGAAAAGAAACACTTTTTGCTTCTGACTGTTCCACAACCTGGGTCTGAAATTCAAAAAGAAGTGTTGGTAAATGGGCTGTAATCACACTGAAGGGCAAGTGAGTATTCCTCCTCTAAGGCAGAAGAAAATAAAGGAAAATCCGCTTTGCCTTCTGCTGCCTCAATGCTGATAATTTTGCAGATCAGAAGAGTTTCCAGAAAGAAGCCTGCTGTGCTGCAGTGTGTGTTTCAGAGCTGAAATACCTATAGTCATGCCCTTAACACCACACTTGGAAGTGTAAATCAGGGCCTCGCTTCTACACAGACCATGTACCCAGCCGACCGTGGCGCTGCCGCTGGCAGTGGAGGGCCTGGGCAGTGGCACCCACCACCAGCAAGCCCCAGCAACTTCAGATTCACCACAGGGAAAAGCATGCAATGTTAATGGCACATCTATCCACTAACACAGGCAGCTGTGGGTGTGTGAGCTGTAGGGATGTTATATGAGAGCTTGATGGCTTGACAAACATGATTGAAATGGGACACAAGGGTCAAAAATTACCTCAGAGAGGGACCATAACACACAAACACACGCCACCCAAGCCCACAGTGCTGTCACAGTCCCCTCACTGCCTCACGCAGGTGACCAAGTCCCCCACTTCCCTGTCTGCTTGGCCTCAGAATTAGTTTTCTTCCAGAACAGAGCAACCCCAAACCAGAAGGAGCTGGGCAGCTCTGTCAGCGCTAAGTGCCACAACACTAGAGCTGGGGAGGTCCTGAGCCCCGCGCCCAGGCAGCACCAGCGCTGTCAGTGGTTACCAGCTCACATTCATGTGCAAGTCAGCCCATTCCTGCGCCTCCTCTGGGCTCCTACCAGAGCATCCTTGAGTTTACCGCAGTCTCAAAGAACCGCTGTTCTTCCTGTAGGTGCAATCTGCCACTGCAGCGCTCCTAATTTCACACTCGTGTAACTCTTAGAAATCCTTTTAAACCACACCAACACAGAGTGACTCAAGCTGTTTGCTAACTAGGGCTCTGTACTTACTGAGCTGTGGCAAAGCAAAGGATCCCCTGGCAGCTCTCTGCAAATGGGGTTCGGGTCAGTTATAACTCTGCGATTAGTTAATTCTGTTTAGAAGATCTGCTTAAATTAAACATTTTCCCTTCCCCGTTCTCACCCAGTTCTTTTTTTAAGACGTACAAGGTGCTTAATAATCTCTGCTGCCTGAAATAATCACTGGCAGGATGAAAGCTCTCACCCTTGCAACCCCCACCATTTTGTCCCACTGCAAAATGTATAAATTAATCTCATGCTAAAATTAACATATATTGCTGAGGCAAATGAATTGGCATCTCCATGTATAGCTATTAGCTTGAGCATTTCCTGAGAGGGGCTTTCATTTAATTACCAGCCTGACAGGCAAGCTCACTCCAGAACTGCGGCCACATTTATTACTTTTATCTCCCTGGACACCTGCCTCTCTCCCTGGTTTATCAGATTTCTACTGAAGAGATGGACAAAATATTTTCTGTTGCACCAGGTTATTGTTTCTTTAAAAGGCACTTACTAGAGCACTGACCTCAAAGAGGGATTTTTTTTGGTTGGCTTTGGATGGGTTTTCTATTTTTACTTTTTTTTTCAATTATCAAAGCAATCCAGCAGCATTAACCCCTTCACCACCTCATGACACACTGGCAGTTCAGAAGCAATCAGATTACAGTGAGAGAGCTGGAAGCCTCACTGCTAGTGCTATGCAAGCAGCTGGCCACTGCTCATGAAGACCTCACCTGCAGTGGGAGTCACAACTCCCAGGTGCTCATGTATGAAAACTTGAAGTGGGAACGCTGAGAGACTCTGAGCACATGGCTCAGTGCCCTTCAGTGCAGTGAGAGGGGTCAGCCTGAATCTCTCTTGATGGCACAGGTCACACTTTTTATTGCCACCAGTGCCCATATAACTGGTTGATAGAAGGCTAATGTAGATACAAGCAACATTAAGTAAGAAAAAATGCTGCACACATGCATTACCAGTGCAGTCACAGCCAGTGTTAGGGGTTACAGGTAACCCCTGTGACTTGGCACCACTCTAACAGTTGAGTAAAGCAGCCATTATCTCTTACTGCCTCAGAGAGCAGCTCAGGACATCGCTAGGGCAGGTGCTGACTGATGCAAAAGGGACATCACCGAGCTTGGCTTATCAGCCCAGTTTCAACAGGTAAATAGTTTTCACTTTTTTTTCTCTGTCTCACACTGCCTGAATTTGTGGAGACACACATATCCCGTGGGCAGGACACGCATGTGACAGACATGTTCGAACCGGTGGGAGCTGAAGCTCTGTGGTCCCTGGGCAGAGGATGGTGTGAGTGTGGGTGTGGGTGTGTGTGTACACTCAGCAACACAGCTCTTGGACAAAGAGAGCACAAGCAGAGTCTTTTTATTCAAAAGAATGGTTCACTCCTGACAGCCTAATTGTGTTACTTTGAAAGAGTCTGGCAGGAACAGGGCCTTGCTGATCGTGATGCCTTTGAGAAAGACACCTCATTACAGAGAAAAAATGAGAAATTTGTATCGGTTTAATTAATGAACCTTTTCAACTTTCTTGGGATTTCATCCCAGCTCCTTACTCCAGGCATGCTGGCAGTTTGGCACGAAGCACCTGCTGGCTCTGAACTGCGCAAGGAGGCGGCTGCGCTGCAAACCCTGTCCTGCATGGCAGGAGCCTCCTGCTCCTTTGGGGGTCGGGGTGGCACTAGCAGCCCCCCAAGCTGCAGGGTGCCCTCTGCCTGCACTCTGACCCAAGCAGTTAGCACTTAAGCACCTTCTGGAAACATGGCAAAAGATGCTTTGGTGAAATATAAATTATTTTAATATAAGCCCTGTGTGATAAGTGCCTCTTCCTTCCTGTCACGTCAGTCCTAGTAAAACCTGCTTCATCTTGCTCCTGAGCCCCGAGTTACACACAGCACATGTAAAACGCTCCTTTATGTTCAGGAGCTCGCTCTGTGTGGTCCTTGAGTGCACGGGTGGCCTGGCAAGGTTTGGGGGTGACTAGAGGAGCCACCCTGGCTGACAGAGATGTATAAATCCTGCAGCAGGCACAGCATTGCAGCATGAAGCGCTTCCAGGTACCATTTTTCTATCGCACTCCGTTACAAATAGTACCATGCAGTAACACACTTTGGGCCAAAACTTGCTTACTGTGGGTAAAGTGCCAAGTTGAGACAAGCAAACTATGCCACACAGGCTTTCAGAGTTTGACAACCCTTTTGTAACAAAAGTTTAAAACCAAATTAAATACATTAAACTGTTCAATCTGCGATAGCTCTGGTGACTATTATTACTTTATAATTTACCTTTTTTAATACTCACACATCCCTATCACCTATAAGCCAATGTTAATTATGTTTTAAAATAAAATATTCAGTAAGATCTAAACGAGACTCAAAACCCAGCAAAAGTAATGACTGTAAGACAGACTGTCATGGAATAATACATGAATGCAGAATGCTGGTATTAATTAGTAAATACAAGCTGTTCAGGAGCAGCAGTGGTGTCTGTCATCCTGATGTGTGTTTGGATCATACGTGATCTCCGTATGCAAAGAAACCAAACATCAGCTGCCAAAGCCTCAGCTTACAGACTCCTCATTACTGTTTTGGGCAGAAAGTGGTGCTATTTTAGCATTGCTCTGGGAGGCAGAGCTGGGTAGTTCTGGTTTGCTGTAGTTATCTCCAGGTATTCCAGGGTCATGTATATTTCTAATATTTTAAGAAGGACCAGGCTCTTTATTTTGATATACGAATATAATGGTGTTTAAAAGAGTGGCCTCCTTAACTTGTGGTAAAATTGAATCCCTTCAAAATCCTCTTCCCACTGATAATTTTACCATGATGCAGAAGAGGTGGGTGTATGGGAGAACCAGAGTCCTATATGCTAAAAAAAGCTGCAAGCAGGCAAATTTCTTCCAGAAGAGGAAACAATTTTTAAACTTTTTTTTTTTCCTTAAAATAGTTAGTTGAATGATAATAACACGTAGAAACGTGTACAGAAGATTCATAGCAGGTAGTACTCTGAAGCCCATCTCCAGCTTGACACGGCCAATACTGGTGCCAGGCTGCCCTCTAGTGAGAGCAGCCTCCCTGGCACTGCCCAGCTGCTGCAACCAGCCTCCCAAAAACCCTGCTGGTTTGGTTTTGTTTTAAAACCCAGCTTTTAAATCACTGACGTTTTCTGAAAACATTTTGGGATTCTTACTTGCCTTCTGATTTCTGTGCTCTGAAGACATACTTGGATTATGTTTCCAAGTGCTTTCTGGTTTTCTACACACGCGGAAAAGCCAGTCTTTTTTATTTCCCCAGAAGTGGCACCTCTAATTTCAGACAACAAGAAGCCAGGACTGTCAGGAGATAATAAACCTGCATCTGGTATGAACAGTTTATCAGCTGGGGACCAGGGCGGGGGATGACACATCTCATCCTAATCCATGAGTTAAAGACAAGCTGATAAATCAGAAACATTTACAGAAAAATATATGGAAGAGAGACATGCATAGGATACCAGGCACATCCAAAGATGACACTCATTAACCAGGCACAGCCGCCTACAGTCACTCAGCCAAACCTGTAGTTCAGGAGTTTGGGCTTCCACACACAAAATTTCTAAACCTTCCTGTAGCAAACCTACACTGACATGAAATGAAAATTCAGGCTACAAATATCCTGTCCACCCACCTGGCTAGACAGCAGTTCTCACCCTGCCTGCCCTTTGTCACCCCCTAGACATGACCCTTTCCTACAATGTTCTTTCAGGGAACCATGAGCACCGAATCCTTGGAAAGGAACCGCACATGGCACACCAGCACTGCCTGAACACTGCACAGCCAGAACTGGAAGGTGCCCAGGTATGCAGGGTACAGTCAGCTAAGGCACCCTAAAAATGCTGGCACAGAGCAGCCCTGTGCTCCCCACCAGGCCGAAAGGAGAAGGGGCCAGAGGAGGCAAAGGTGGCAGCAGAGGGGCAGCAAGATGCAGGCAAGAAGCAGAGGGACAGCCGGGGACTTGCACAGGCTGGCTGCACCCTGCACTTCAGTGCAACCCTGGGGAAGGGGTGGAAATTCTATTAGCAGGTTGATATCTGGACAGAGTAAATCACATCAGAAGGTTTTAAATGGAAATTATTTTCACCAATACAGATGTCCCTAGGGACTAAATTCAGCTGCTAATACAATTTACCCTAGAGGAATAAACTATATTGACCTTGAGAACTCAACTGCTTGTTGAGACAGTCCATCTAGAGAATTATAGTATTTATTTCTTGTATCAATGACAACCAGAAAAAGCATCACAGTGATTATAACCCAGTCACTTTCTACACATATCAGTTAACTTCATCCACTTCTGCTCATCTCTTGCTTCAGTTCACAATTACTCTATTTAAAAAAAAAAAAAAACAACGCCAATTTTCTATTTTTGTGTCACAGAAGTATCTTAAATTTCTGTTTTCACTCACCCTGCATCTTCAGTGTTAGCCTTCTGTGACTGTTGATATAAAGCTCCTTCTGTAACTGCTCCCACATGCACTCCACTTTCCCCAGGACACTGCTGTTACCCAGCCAGGCACATGGTTGTTTTCCCCTTCACTGTAACTCAGCAGTACTTACAGGTACAGCAATGCAGCCCTCTAGCGCACACAGCCAGACTGCTTCAATTTGGGGGTTTTGCATAGGGTCTTTTATTATTATTTTTAGAGAGCAATAAATAAAGCCACATATAGATCTAATAGAATAAGAAATCCTAAATTTGGCACCTGTAACTTGGTATTAATAATATATACTAGGGATTTATATCACTATAAACCTATTCCAAGGTGATTTCCTTGGAGTAAAAAGCTTCAAAAGTCTGAGACGCTAAGACAGGCAGAGTGAAGCTGCACATTCAGAAACGTGCATTATAATTATTTTGTTTGCATATTTCCACTTCATTTTATATTCACATTTTACCCATCTTTCCTGATTTCTCTGAGCCTTCTCTTTCTTATCTACAGACTGTCTTTGCATATTGTCTGGTTTCTCAGTTTCTTTGCCTGTTCTTTTTCAAGTTTATTTGATGGGAATCCCGACTCCTGACGCAGAGCCTTCTTGCTGGGACACACACCAACGCGCTCCCCTCACTCTCTCAGACATTATATCTGAAGATAAATTGGGAAATGAAGATGTAGAGGTGTTGCAAGAGACTGGCTTCCCCAGGCACCAGTTTAGCCTGGATCATTGGATTTACAATACCACCACCGCCAACACTGATTTGACTATTAATCCCTGAAGTGCCCTAGGAATTGCAGCATAAATCCAGTGAAGGAGCACTCATATGGCCCTAAAGACCCATAGTGCTTATCCTGGTACTCCATTCATGAAAATTGATCTTTTCTTACCAGCAATGACAACTCAAGGAGTCCATACTTTGCTTGCTGTGGCAATGTATTTAACTGCCAGGAGGTCTGTGATACAAACCCACCAGTGCTCACGCTCAATACTCTGCAGAGACTGGCCCTTTCTTCCTTACACACAGAGAGAGATATATCTACAATATCATTACATGTCAGGAATCACTTTAGTGCCTTTGTGCTCCACAGCAGCACTCAACAAAATCATGTGTTTCCTACACCCTGTCTCAGTAACTAGTTCTCTTAAGTATCGTTTACCAAGCAGTGCTTAATTATCTGCTAAGCCAATATCCCCCTGTGACATGAATATAAACATCTCTGTATTCGGAGAACTGTCTGAGCAGAGGCAGCACAAGCTGGGACTAGGCTGGCAAGGAAAAGGAATTGGCGCTCTGGTTTCAAAACACCTCTGTGTTGTACAGTGAGGAAGACACTCACTCAGGAGGAGAAAGGCAGCGACAGATCAGAGGAGGTAAACCCAGCGAGTGGCATCTTCATGATTTTTTGACCTTGATTGCTAGAAATAAGGGAACAGGTTTTAAACAAAGACCTCATGTTGCAGAGTGTGTGAGCACAGGCACAGTAAGGCAGCATTTGACACGCTGTTAGCTACTGGGAAAAGCTGAACGGGAGTATGCAAGAGCCAGGTATCTGCAATGGCAGCAAGGGCTATGGCTGGAAGGGGTTAAGGACAGCCTGGGACTAGGAAAGAAACTCTCTTTCCTATCAAGAGAAGTGGGATGCGGAGAACTTTGGTGGTGGACAGAGAGGGTCTGCGCTTGCTCACAGCTTGGGGACCTCAGTCAGCATGTGGCTCCAGCACTGCATTTGTAAATCCTGGGCAGGGGAGATCTGCCAGACAAATGAAGTGAGGGGGCTGCAGGATGGAAAGGTGGAAATAGATGTCCCAGCATCTCTGCTGGAAACAATTAGAGGATGAGGAAGAAGCAAGAGCTAACATGTCCAGGCTGCCCATCACAACGAGCATCTAGACCCTAAAGCAATGCTGTTGCTGTGGGAAAGACACTAATAAATCACTACTCGAACAACAGACTTGTCTGGTCCAAGTGCATATGATCATACTAAAGCAGGGAATGATTAGAGAAAATGAGGTGGCTTATGTTATAGAAGGTATGCTGACAAGACTTTTTAAAAGGAAATTTCCCCATGATATTTAAGACTGCTTATTTGACTCTGGCTAAAAATAATGTTAGTTTTGCATCCTGATCTCTGCTAAAATAAAACTGTGACACCTAACAGAAGTTAAAGGCATTAAATGGCCCCTATCTAGCTTCATCTAAATGACTAATCTAACAGTCTACCCTGGCCACAGATTCTCCCTTTATAGCACCTCATGGTTGCAATAAGCAATGCCACTTTCCTGTTTTATGTTCTCTTTGTTGAGTTTTGATCTTAATGATGGCTTCCCTCTAGACCAGAGTCTAGCAAAGTTTGATTTATAAGGGAGACTGAGCTTTTTGGGACCCTTGAGCATGCAGAGCCATGTTAGGCAATAACTTAGAAACACTGGTATATGAGGGGAGGCTCCTCTGCCCAAAACACACAAGGGTCTTGGGTACCTCTGGCAGTGCAGTCTATGAAATACGAGGTTAAGGCTGGGATTCACTACCAGCAGTAGGGGGGATGGTAACAAGATGGTCTTTTTTTCTGATGTGCTGCGTAGTAGAAGCTCACTATAAAAGCCCTTCAGCAAGCAGTATTTTTTTTTTTGCTCCTGCTTTCTGAAGAGGTTTTGACACCCCTTTCCCTTTATCCCCTTTATGTCTGTCATGCAGATGCCAGGCAAGGCCAGAGGGAGCAGGTTGGGCTCCCCCTCGCTAGGGCTGCCGACAGCTGCCCACGCGGCTCCCAGTGTGCTGGATACGCGACTTGTGTGGAGGTTAGTGCTGAGTGGGTTTCTCTCAGCCTGACCTCCCCCTGGGCTCAAACAGCACCCAAGACCCAAGCTCCTGGTCCAGGGCTGGCCAGGCCACCGCGGCGCCATCCCATCCTCCGAGAAGCCCTACGAGCCTTACACGCGCGGGGAACTGCCGTGAGGTATGTTTAGCACACACTAATTATAGAAAACGGGCTGTTCGTTTCCCGGGGCTCCGTTCCTATTAACACAACTCGGTTAACGAAGTGCTCCCGGCTCCGCCCGGGGGATCAAGGCAGCAGACGCCGGCGCCACCTCGCGGTCAATCCTGGGCGCCGCCGCGCTGCGCAGGCGCACGTCGCATCCTCTGACGTCACTATCTGCGCCGGAAGCACCGGCGGCCGCCGCCATGGAGGGTGAGTGCCGGTGGGAGAGGGGGACCGCGTTGCGGCGGCCCCTCCTGACACCCTGCCCCGCTCTGCCTTGCAGGGGAGCTGTACCGCCGCCTGCCGTCGGTGGAGACAGCAGGGACGCGCCTCCAGGTACCGCCGACCACGGAGCCCCGGCGCGGCGGGGGGTGTGTGTCTCGGGAGCAGCTCTGGTTCGGGGACCGTTTAGACTCCCGTTTCACACGGCCGCACAGAACCTCCCGGAGGCCAACCGACGGGGGCAGGGGGGTGTTCTCCAGTCCGCCCCGTCTAGCTTCGCATGTCGGACCGACCGCAAAAATCGGTATTTCCTCCCCAATTTCAGCGTTACCCGAAACGGTGACGCGAGAAAGCCGCAGCCCCTCATACCCTGGCGCTCGGCCTGGAGCGCACCGGGTCTCAGCATGTGAATATTTCCCATTACTTTTATAATCTCTCACTCCCGTGGGGTGACTTTGTCAACTTGATAAAACTGCTTGTCAGCGGCAATTTAATATTTTAAAGTATCTTTTAAAATCACTCTAGCCTCAAGGATCAGAAGAGGCCAAAGCCTTTGTAAATGCCTTCCTGAAGCGTAGCATGCCCAAAAAGAAAGATGAAACTATCCAGGAAATACTAACTCGGAAAGCTGTAGTTCTTGAGCATTATTCACAAAAAAAGAAGAAGCCAAAGAGGAAGAAACCAAAAGGTTTTACTGCCAAGCAAAGGCGAGAAATGCGTCTTTTTGAAATTGAACCTGAACAGCAAAGGTAAGATTTTCAATAATTTCCTTTATGTGGTAGAAGTGGGAAGTGTATCACAGCTCTGTAAAAGCAGCAGCAGGTACGTGTGGATGCTACCCCTGCAGTCAGCCCGAGACTGTTTGTGGTGGTTCACCATAAGAAAACAATTATTTCATCCATATAGAAAATTCCTTTCTCTTTGTCACTGGTTTGCTTCCTTTTGTGTAGCTAAATATAACGAGAAATCAAATCCAAATACAATCAACTTGGATTTCAGTTTTTCAAGTTGGACTGCCTGAGACTCTGAGTCACAATTCTGCATCAGGTTCCTCCAACTAACGCATGTGGAATGACGTCCCTGCTGTTGCTAATGGGAAGTGAGTGCGGAGGTAAAAGACCAAAAATGTCTCTGGTCTCAGCTACAGCCCGATCCTCTAAAACACACAGGTTCCTAGGGAAGAGCATACTGTGGAGTTTGGGTCTCTTTTTATAAAGCAGACCCGTTGGCTGGATTGGCTTACCTCTTACCATTGCTTATGAGAGCAGATTACAAAACTTAAATTAGTCTTAACTTTGATGTACATATGGATTACTTCAGTAACCAACCAATAGATGTTTTTATAATCAGCTTCTTGTATAATATTTTTGTCTTTTACTGTAGATATGCCATTTTTCTACCACTACATGAACTCTGGAAACAGTACATCAGAGAGCTATGTCATGGACTTAAACCAGATGCGTAAGTCAATATGTTTTAAAATTAGTGTTGTTCTGATTTAGTAGATATTTCCAGGTTTACTGAGTTACTACTAGAAACATCACAGTGACTTGATAAGGACATGTACTATTCCTCTAAGCTTTGACCACGATTTCAATAGTCATGGTCACAATTTGTAAACCTAACATTCCATAAAATTTTCTTTCCCTTTTCCCTGATCCTGCTCTGTTCTTCAAGGCAACCACATATGCTTCAGGGCAAACTGCTAAAAGCCGATCTCCATGGAGCTATTGTTACAGGTATTCTGTTTGTTTTCTTTTACAAAAATCAGCTGAAGTTCAGTAGACACTCTGCGTATTTTTAAATTCTTTTCAGTATCATTAACTTTGGAATCACACAGCTGAGATCATATGTTGATGGATTATCAGCATATCTCCACTTATCAATGCTAATTATTTCCAACTGTTCCTGAAAATAATTTTGTTAGTT
Source organism: Nycticryphes semicollaris (assembly GCA_013400055.1). Classification (NCBI taxonomy): domain Eukaryota; kingdom Metazoa; phylum Chordata; class Aves; order Charadriiformes; family Rostratulidae; genus Nycticryphes; species Nycticryphes semicollaris. The sequence goes on along the minus strand of VXBJ01005878.1, from coordinate 245,420 downwards.
GCAAAGATTAACTGCAACTTTTAGCAGTAATTACTGTAATTGCATTATTTCAGAATATTGCAAAACAGTTTCTAAAATCGAGGCAACTGCAGAAGAGCAAATAAACTGCCTGAATCTGTAATTCTCTAATACCTACATACTTGTGTTCTTTCAGTCACAAAATCAAAATGCCCCTCTTATGTCGGGATAACAGGAATCATTCTACAGGAATTTAAACATGTCTTTAAAATTATAACTAAAGAGGACAAATTAAAAGGTATGCAAGACAATTTTTTCAGTACTGTTGGTAACTTGAATAACCAGAAATTTCTTAAGCACTATTCACCTTACACCTCCGAGTACATTGCTTTATATCAGTGCTTCTCTTTCTTTGTGTAAAGTGGCAGGAGTAAATGTCTTTACTGACCGCACAAACAGTCTCATTAGAAATGTGCAAATAAAAAACCAATAAAGCATTTCCAATGACCCAAACATGATTATGCACACGGCTCATTCATCTGATTCATGTTACATGTACTCTGCAGCACTTAATGCATGTTCCTGAAAGAGGACTAACTTTAATAATTACAGTTTAAAGTTTAGAGATTTCTGTTATTTTTCTTCTCTTACTAAAGCATAAGAACCTTGAAATATGGCAAACCTCAAATCTACATATGAATAATATAACCTGGTACATCAATATATTTCGTAATAGGGATTTACAGTACTCTACTTTGGTTAATTCCTTTCCTTTTGCATTTTCAGTTGTTCCCAAACTTAACAATGTATTTAGCTTGGAGATCGATGGATTCATTTCCTACATCTATGGAAGCAAATTCCAGCTTAGAGCAAGTGAACGATCTGCGAAAAAGTTCAAGTTGAAAGGAACTATTGACTTATGATTTCATGGAAAAATCACAAGTATTAATAGAAACATCTACTGGTTTTCTGCAGTTTAAAGACAAGGTGTTCTAGCAGATTGAAAATGGAAGAGCTACATGAAATATTTCTAAAGCATTTCTTCTTGCTGAAGAATGGCTAGTAGCTGTTGTCTTTAAAGCAGTCTCTCAGACTGTTGGAGTTTGTTGTATCTGTTTTGATATTTGTATATAACATTCTGGCTTTTATTAAACTTCCGTGATTTCTATTGATAACCTGACTTCTGTTTCAATTTATAAGAATAACTTTGCATAATGAAAATCTTACCTTGTAAGTGTATGATAAATGTTATTGTTGCCTTCTGAATAAACTGGGCTTTATCTGCCTATAATATGGTAATAATGAGACTCTAGGTGATGACAACTATTCTTTTATAATCATCGTTCCTGAGCCAACAGTAACATCTTTGCCTGATGCAAGGACATGCAAGTTGTTTCAACTGATAGGTTTTCCCTTGCATATCTCCTTCCCTGTGGTTAATAGTTGCAGACAACATGTATATGCATGAAAAATAAAAACATGTAATGCAGCTCTGCAAGCTGTTTGCTTACCAACAACATACTACCTTAATGTTAAATCAGATATGTCTATATTAGTAAATATATACCTTGTCATGCCAGAGTGCAGGGAACACAGCACAGCACGTAACAGTGAAGCACTTGAAGCTAGAAATTCAAAGACAGAAATGCCTCCCATTCAATCTTATTCTTAAATTACCCCCCAAAAAGTGCTTTATTAGTATTTCACTTCTGGCCTATTTTTATATATATTTAGACATGGTCTACCACGGTGTAGGGCACAAGCCATTTATCTGCCACAAGTAACAAGATCATCACCATCTCCAACCCTCCCAGGTCCTATGAAAACACTAACAGTGCCAGTCAGCCCTCAGTCAGTATGTCTCCAAAGCTCCTGCTTCCCTTCTGGACCTGTTGCTGTGAGAGGTTACAGGAGAGCTGCATCTCCCCCAGTGCAATCCCTCAAAGACAGACCAGATTCAGCATCTCTGAACCAGACTGATCAGTTGAAATCACAGCATGGGCAATACTGGTTGTTCAAGTATTGCCCATGTTGTACTGCTGCTCTGCTCCCTTTGAAGTGAGGAAATAAAGCAGTTGGTATGGAAACAAATCTTTGTTGTAATTTTAATAAGTACTGCCTTTGAGATGGGGAAAACACTGTTTTTGTTAGAGATGTCTATTTTATACAGGGAAATACAGTCTTTTGACACCAATGGGAAACTAGGAGAAAGATACACTGGGAAAACTTTTGAAAATAGGGATAAACGCACTTGAAAGTGCCAAAGAATAGAAGTGTTTTTCAATGAATTTATATCTGCGAAGTGTTAAAGTTGTTAGACCTCAGTTATTATTCTACATTACAGCAGAAACTTCCCTTTCAGGACAATGACCTAATTTTAATTTTGCTCATGGCCTTTAGTGTAACATCTAATTAAGACATCTGTTAAATGCCTATAATATTAAATTAATAACGGGAAGCTAATAGAACTTTATTGGCATAGTCCAGTTAATTAACGCTAAGGGCCTTTAATAGATGTCTTAAATGGACATCATTAATGGGAATGCCATACAAATTGGAATTAGGCACAATCATGTTTCATTGTGCTGTGAAGGTCATACCATACTCTACCATATGGAAACGTAGATGAACACGATACAGCTTCCCATAGCTACTGGCATTTCCTTCTTTTAAACTATTTCAGCAAGCAAAAATGACAAACGCTGCCTAGTGGTCCTTTTTGATAAATAACAGCAAAGCATTCGTTCTTTTCAATGAAGAGTGCTGAAAAGATATTCAAAGGTCTCAATCCCATGCTAGTAGCACATACAGACAGACGACAATGAAGAATAACAGGAGAGCTGAACAACCAACGCATTCAAGATGCCTTTACTGCAGCTGGTAAATCACCTGAAGAGGCCTTTTCATAATGACCAGGTGCAGTGTTCCAAACAGCCCCCATGAATTACTGAAGTTAAATCACTCTCACAGACCACTGGTATCACCATCTACCCATCAGCTCCTCGAACCAATCCCCTGTCCTGTCTGCTTTCTCCGTAACACAGCTCGGTGTTCGTCTTTCATTAGAACTCATTAAACTCCCCACTGCTTGTGAAGGAACTTCCTTAGAATCTGGCTAACGTGAAAATGACTGCTCACCAGTCCTCCCTGCTGATTCATGACCATTCCTCATCTCTTCATTAGCTGAGACAGTAAATACTTAATGGTTTAATATTAGAAAATTGGAGCACTAATCACAACAGTCTCTAATATGCCTCTTCCTTCAAGTGTTCAACATGAATTGCATACAGCAGAGACATGTTTTTAATTATGATTTTTATACCTAAACTCTCACTAAAGAAAAGGCTAACCAGAGAACAATGAGCAACAATGAGTAATATACTCACTACATCACGCATTTCTGCTTTCCTATGTCTATATACACAGACACATCTATTTATAACCAATCTGTATTGAAACAACTGTAAACAATCCAGTCACTGAATTTTGAACATTTAAGCAAGAATGGAAAAACAAACAACCCCCCCTATAATTTCTGTTTGAAACCTCAAAATAATTCATTGTAGGTAATGCTTGAAACTAAAGCCAAGTCACACCCAAGAAAACACATAGAAAATTCTGAGGGGGTTTTTTATGCTTTCTCTAAAAGATTGATTATACAGCAATACAATGGAAACCCCCAAAACAACCTTCCTGGGACTCTCCTTGGGAAACTCATATTAAATGACTGAAATCACAGCAGCATGCAGCTGACATTAACTCTATACATTCAAGCCACCCAATGTTTTTGAGAAGAATGAGAGACAGCATAAAATTCTGCTCCGAACCAGAACCTTTTTTTTAATGAATTCTCAAGCCTTGGACAAGTTCATCTCTCTGGCAGACACTCTTTGTCTATTTTATTATTTCAGATCTGGGAAGACTTATGTCAGTGCAAGAGGTTAAGAAATAATTTCTAATTTTGACCAATTTTTTGACTAAACAACTTTTGTTAAACCTTAAAATAATTTGGAAGAGTAACATGTAGTCCTTAATAAGCAGCTGCATTTTGCAAAGGAGAAGTGCCAGCAAGGGTGGATAGAATTTTTTCCTAGAACAATGCCCCTGTTGAACTACAAAAGAAAAAGACAGGATATGGCTATGCCAGGCTGCTATGATCTGGAAAAGGAAGCTTCTTGTTCTGAGGCGTGCATATAAAAGGCAGGAAAACCTAGCTTCGCTATTTACACCAGAAGCTGCAAATCACAGGTTTAGAAATCTTGACTGGAAACATTGGTGGTGTTTTCTAATGGATAGAAAACAAAAATTGGTATGGGCTGAGAAAGAATGTAGAAGAAAAAACAGAGGTGCAGTTCAGACTGAACAACAAATGGAAGGAGAATCAGTTTGGCAGGGAAACAAATCCTGCAGAGGAACAGCTGCAAGTATTCGCTGGTGTGACACTAGTAATTCCGTGCATCGTCTTCCACTATTCTAGGGAAAAAGTTATTCCAATTTTGCTACAAGACTGCATGTGTCACACACTAACCAACTGGGGGTATTGGTCCTTCTCCACATTGGCATTTTTTCTTTACTTCTCATAAAGCTTTTGCAAAAAATTCAGAGGTAACCTTTAACATTCTGCAAATAAATATGAAGCAGTTGTCAAGGAGTGAACAAAAGCCACAGCATACCATCTAAAAATTATCAACATTTTTCATTTTCCAAGGAAAATGGTGTCCTTGGGCATTTGACAGTGTGACTGGGAAATGCTGAGCTTGTGCCAAAGGTATTAGAGCAGCCCAGTTCCGCATTCTGCCTGGTGTTCCTGTTGGTGTGCACGTGCCAAAGAACCAGCACACACTGCTGTCTCACATAACCAGAAGAGTTCACTTATTTTTTCCACACGTTTTCTAGGCCTTTTAAAATTCACTTAAAATACAGATGTGATGTCAGGCAAGTCTCACTATACTGCATTAGACCTGAGATACCATCTTGCTCCTCTGCATTAGCAGCATGTTTTCAGGGAACAGGAGCGGTGTCTTCTTCAAACCAGGATGACACTACTTTTATCTAAACCATGCCATTCCCCACCCCCTTACCAGAGCAGTTACATCAGCCCATTCCCCAGTTACAAGTCCCAAAAACATACACAGACAGGTTTTCTAACAAGGAGTTCTGCTCACCTCGTCATTCCTGCTGCAGTCACTGACCCCTTCACACTGAAGACCACTGGATGGCTAATTTTAAGCTCCTGCTTTTTGTACTCCTCTCTGATCACAAACTACAATTTCCCAAATTAATATCCCTTTGCCTCTGCAAGTACAAGGCTTCAACAATACACAAACTCTCCCTTCTAGCTCCAGCAGCTCCATCTTCTTCAGCCTCATCGTGTGAGGTTTGGGCAGTAACAACAGGATAGAAGATCCCCAACCGCCAATAGCAGCTACATCAGACCAGGCTTCTGCATCATCACAGCTAAAGCAAATGCCCAGCTGGCCTCTCTGGCAACACCAAAACTCCAAACAAGCTCTCCTCATATGGAAAACGCCTGAGTACTTTGAAAGACTAACCTGTGTCAGCTGTGCCTCTTAACCCAGCTGTACTGCCTTCTTGCACCCAAGGTGAGATCATTAGCATGCAGGACCTTGGTGAGTCCATTAGTTGACCTATACAACAAATGCTCTTGTGAGACAAAAAGTGGATTTACAAAGCTTGTCATGCTACGACGTTCACCAGACCATCGTTCTACATAGCAGGTCAAGTTATGTCGACAGTGGCTAACTCCATGGAATTTCACAGGGGTTTGACCCACCTTTATCTCACATTCCCCTTCCTTAATTCTGTCATTCCTATGGTAACTAACTCCAATTCTGGGTTACACTTCCTACAGCATGTGATCAAAGCATATTCTTTTGGTAAGGCAGCAATCTCCCGCAGTGCATTGGTTTAATTAAATTAATGAGTGAATGTGAAAAATAGAGGATCACGTATCCACTGCTGCTGAGAGGAGCCGTTACATCTGCAAACACAACCTTCCCAGGCTGCAGAACAAATAGTACCTGGCGCTCTACCTACAGATGAGTTTTGACACCTACCTGTGCACACTCTGCTTGTTGGAGAAGGATTACAGAGAACTATAGAGCACCCAGCACTATTTAAAACTGAATTAAGAGCTCTCTGCTGCTTTCTAGTATTGTATTAGTCAGATATGGTAGAGTATCTTATAACCGTTAAGAGGAAAAAAATGAGTATAGAACTGACCGAAATAGCAACCAATAGCTTTAAACCAAGATGCTGAAGGAAAAGGGACATCCTAAACTTTACACTCTGCCCTGCCCTGCTCCCAGGCTTGTTTTCAGGCAACTACTTTTTTTTTTGTCATTCTGCTGAGAAATATTCCCATAGCACCTAACTATTACCAAACAACACTGATTTAAATAGTGTTATTTTCATATACTTTTGGGCACTGACCAATTTTCTAGTAACCATCACCTTCTGTAGGCAGATTAACAGTACAGGCCTGTTCATAGAATTCTCTTCCTACTATATTAGTTAATAAATTCAGCCTTATTTCGTTCAGCTCTCACAATGAGCTCCTAGCCTTACGATATACATGCATGGTTTTGACTGAGACACTAACCGTCAAATATACAAAAATAGATAACAATATAGTTATAATATTAATTATAATATTCATATAATAGGTTATGGGACGTATACTACCAGTAAGGCCAAAGGAATCTGTTTGACTTCACAAATTTTAAATGAATAACTGAAATAGAATAGAAATGCTAAAGTCCTCATGTGCATGTTAAAGGCAAAAGTTGAGACTTGAAAATCTCAAGCATGACTGCACTCACTTGTCTGGAAGCCAGGGCTTCTCAGCTAAGCGACATGGCTCTAAGGCCCCCAGCTTGTAACAAAATGTTGAGGGAAATGTGCCATTGTGTATGTGAGTCCTGCTGCTCCTTGGCCATCCTCCGACTGTACACACAGTATCAGCCCCAAAATGAACTCCAATTACTGTTATTCTGGGAGGGAAGGCAAAAATAGAATTATGTACTTCTTGTAAATGTTAAAATAATCCCATAAATCTGAATAAAATGAATTTTTATATATTTTTTTTGTGAAATTGTCTGCAACACTCTGCCATGCATGTTCTCCCTCTGAAGGATTATTTCAAAATTATGGACTTAGAAATGTTCAGCTGGATAGTTCTTGGGTGGCTGAGGTGCTCACTGAAGAATTTAAATGATGTAATAGCTATTGAACACCCCATTATATGGCTGCCTAATTAATGTAAATGATAGTTATGTCTCACTCATAGAGGATTATTTCACACGGAGGAAAATCTACTCACTGCCACAGTAGCCATTTCGATAGTTTTTATAGGAGCAGTTGCATTATAGCTTCATTGAGTAAAAGGTAAGTACCCGTCCTAAATAATGAAGATTGAAGGTTTAATAGTCCCAATAAAGAATCCTGCAGGTTTTTTATTTCAAAAATTAGAGTTTGATTGCAAGCGTATGATAATGAGAGGGAAAAGAGCACTGGCACATGGAATCCTTCTGCAGTCCAGGCTCCTTGGGAACTTCCATTTCTTTTGCACAGAAATACAGAAGAATAAGGACAGCAAAAAAAATAAGGCACAAAGAAAAAAAAAGAAAATAAGCTCTTCTTTACTTTTCATGACAGCGTGTTCAAGATTCAAGCCTCTCCCTGTGGCAACATTTCAGTGGATAATGATAGGCTGGATTGTGCCTGTTATACTTAGAAGGCTGACATTACTGGAACAGCCACATATGGCTGATCACATACACGCAAATACGCTCAAATAATAGGAAGAGCCCAGCATAGACACATTTGAGTGATGATATGCAGGTATAAACCAGCCTTGCAAACTTGTCTCAGACTTGCAGTGTATTACAGCAACTCTTTTTCACAAGGCAATAGTCAAGGGACTCGGCATTTCTGTTACAAGACCTTATTTCCAAGGTTATTTATCAGAGATTATAAGAGCTATAAAAATTCAAATGAGATGTAAGACTTGGCATGAGCATTCTCGCTTGGGATCTAGTATTTTTTAAGCAAATCTTTGCAGAAAAAGCTGAAAGTTTACTTGTTTCACTTGTTATTTTAGGTCTCTCTTGCTATGTAATTCTCAATCTAGATTCTTATGCACTTTTCAGTGCAGTACCCAAGAAATCTCTTTTCACAGCTGCATTTTCAGAATGGCAGTTTGGAGCTAGGACAATTGATCTGACATTTTTTTCTCCAAACAGCAAACTTCCAAGAAGGGCTTTAAAAGAACTTCTGTTCCAGCAGCCACATTTTTTCAGCAATAAAGCACCACATGTGTTTTAGCAAGTAAAAAGTGGCAACAACATTAACCTGAATTATGGCAATAATGACTACAAAACACGCTGGCTGGGGATTTGCAAACACAATCTCCAGATGTCTGCAAAAGATCTGATTTATCAAACACACTCCAGGCAGGATTTGTTGTGGGTTTGTACTTCCTAATAAAAGAAGTCTGTAGAATTTATTTACTGATAGCGTTGGTGAAAGGTGCTACCATTGTGACATCTTTCAGAAAGGCAAGTACATCCCTTTAGAATAATCCACAGTATATGGAGAGTGCCACAGACACTAAAAATCAAAGTTTAGAATTGCCAATAAAGTGAAATAGGATGAAGCTGAAGGTTAAGTATAGGGAGAGAAAAAAAATAAAGATCATAGGAATTGGAGGCAGCCTTAAGAGAAAGCCTCAGGTAGGACCAAGGGGAAGTCCAATACATTCTGGCTGCAAGGGCAGGTTAGAAACACCACAGAGGATGCAATTTTATTATATCAACACAGCCTGTGGCCATTTAAAATGCTTCCTCCTGTGTGGGGCCTTAAAAGCACTGCACTGGAAAGTAAAGGCTAGTTCTACCTCTGGTTTTGATCCACAGCCTTGCTGCTAAGACCACAATGAGCAACACTGGCTGGCTAATGCTTAGTTTAGGGACGATTTTTGTGAGATGATTCCCTGCTATACAGGAGCTGGACTGACATGAATGCACTCTTTCCAAACAGGTCTCCACACAACCCTCCCCATGGATAAATGCTGCATGCAATAATTTAGCACTTGTGTCAGTGGAAGAGTGGCACAAGTACAGGCAGAAGCAGTGGGGCCACGAAATGTACCCTCCCCTTTGTTCTCACAGTTCTGTCATGAACAATTGGACACTAACTAACACTTCATAACAAAAATATAGGGTCCCTTGTATCCTAGGCTAATATTTAGGGGAAAATAAAGGGACATACATACATACACACACACACACAGAGAAGTAAAGCAAATAAAACACATGATCCATATTTTCAATTCGGTATTAACAGTGCAATACCTTCATTTTGCAATGACTTGTAAACAACAGCTTTAAGGCAGCGCTGGATCAAGATAACTACCTTTCTTTGTTTGTTTGTTTGTTGTGGTGCTGTGTGGGTTTTTTTAAAGCAACAAAATTGGGGCAATTCCTTAAGAACACTTAGAAAACCCAAGGCTTACCCAGAGAATGATAATATCTTCTGGTTTTGAACAATGACTTACTTCTGTTTAAAACAAAATTAGTTACTAAACTGAACAGATTGAGTAATCAAGCTCAATTAAGCATGCTAAATATGCACTGTAACAACATTCACTGCTTGGTGAAGTGATAAAACAGCTTTATTTTCTTTTGATTTCTGGCAGTCCACCTCAAAGAACCGCTCATTCCTGTTTTTACACAGCTAGCATTTCCATTAAGATGTATCAGGAATTTTAGCTACTTTGCCAAAGATGTTATTGGAGAAGGGGAAGCAAAGAAAAACATCCTACAGCTCCAAGCAGGAGACGATATTAGCACCTCCATAGGCATCAAGCTTCACTGGTACAGTCCACGCTCTGATCAAACATTGTTTTCATATAGGAAAACAGTGTTGCACTTCAGAAGACAAGCCACTTCTGGAGCTACACACTTATGAGAATGTTTCAAAAGACAGTTTTCTTCCTGTGCAGCAGAATGGTTTGTAGCTTCAGGAAAACCACATTAATAACTTGTGGCTTGGGTCTGAGGCACAGGTATTTTAATTTATTATTACTGTTGCTTTTGCTGTTGCGTTTATTGCAGCTAACATAAAAACGCTATAGAAATCTCAACTCCGTTATGCCCAGAGCAACACATTTTGCTTTGGTACCAGAAGATGGAGCCACATGCTCACGGTTTTAAAATGCCTTTTTTTCTTGCTGTTCTGACAGAACAACCACCCATGAAGCAGACAGAGCCTAGAAACTGCTCCCTTACCTTACATGAACTTGCCTTTTTCCTGCATCTATGTGTACTGCTAATCTGGTGCATGCCTTACCCTATGTCATCAGAGAAAGGCAGCTGTTTCCATAACAACTGAATCTTCCTTACTGCAAATGTTTTCTGAATTGCCTACCATGTCAAAATGAAATCAGGAAACAGACCAAACTAAACCAGGCATTTCCAGCTGCTTAAATACCACACTTTTCATTTGCTTCATGAAAGGATATACTCTTAAAGGAAGTCATATATGCCCCCAGACCATCAACGTAAGACTCTTAATTCCTCATCTTGTTAAAAGGCCAAATAAATGTAAATATAGTATCACATTTACTCTTGTGTTTAAAGCTCAAAATGCATGCTCAGATGAAAGAATAAGCTAGGTTTGTACTCTGCAAACCCTTCAGCACTGCTGCAGTCACTCAGCGTAAGCCACACATTTGATGTGACTGAGGTATGCCTTTGCCCACCCCAGCAATAGGCTGATGTGACTGGTTGCCACAAGGCAGGGCACAGTTGGTTTTTCTCACTCTATTGAAGGCTAATAAACCCCCTGTTCTGCTTCAAAACTTACTTGACAAAAAAACTCAACCCACAGCGTGAGATGCTCTACCATGGCTGCTTCCTCAGACCTTGCTCTTAGACAGCTCCCACCCACTGCCCTGCAGGTGCATCCAGGCGATAACAGTGACACTGGCAGCTGCTCCGTAGGCAAAGCAGGTAAGAAGCAACACACACACACACACACACACGTGCGCGCGCACACACACACACACACACGCGCGCGCGCACACACACACACACACACACACGCATACCCACCCCCAGCTCCATGCTGAGTGGTGGGACATGGCTGGTCAAGTCTGACATCAAGTCTGGTAAACCCTGCCCCGTAGCCAACTGCACACAGCCATCTCCATGATACATTAAGATGAAAAGAGCCTTTGTAAAACGACATACATCTGAGGAGAAGAGACACTCTTCACTAAAGATATTAAAGCCTATTAGGGCTTTCCTTTGTTGGCTACTTGCTCCGTGTCAGCTCTATGAGCAGCCAGTCCTACAGAGTCAGATCAAAGCAAGATAATGACATTCCTAATAAAGCCAGCAGAGATCTTTCAGGTAAAAAAGTTTATTGTTCAAGAACACTGTCAGGTCCTTTCATGTCTGTTCCTGACCTGGCTATGCCCCAAGTTACTACAGAACTGTTTTAAATACACAGACTTAATTATTCTTTTTGCTACTCTTTCAGGCTGATCTCAGGCAGCAGAAAGAGGCAACTAGTTTTACTCTCATTCATTTCTTTAGTACAATGCCGTAACCTCTTTATAACAAATCTTCCACCGGACTTAACACCTCTCTAATGGGACATTAAAAATGAAGTCAGCAATACATTCCAGCAAAGTGGTTCACCAAATTAAAAAAAAAAAAAATCACTTTCTACAAAATTTAAGTACGTGACAAAGTGTACTGCCTCTATAACCCTGAACGCTGCAACCTGCTATCAGCAGTACATACCCACACAGGGCTTCAGGTCCCATCAGTCCTTAAGGAACCATCCTTTGATGGGGAAAAACAGAAGGGTGTGTGTAACACTGAGTGGACCCAACAGCAGATGACACAAATGTTATCCTCTTTCCAGAGCCTGTAGGTACCACAAGATGGCTTTGGCAGATAGAACAACTACAGTAATAGTTATTACTAATTATCAGTTTTTATTTTAAAAACTGTACTTGCAAGCTTATCTCCACCAATTAGTTAAAGGTACCTTGAGTGACAAATCTGAAGCAAACGTCATACCAAACCTCCTCCCCGCATTTACTTCAGTACTGTGTCCGAAGGCCTAATTACAACTTTGGCTGCCAGGATTTCTGAGCAATGTTTTTAGCACTCCCTGTATGATTTTTGGACAAGTGCTTTAAAATTCGGGCTTGCTTCCTTTGTCTGTAATATAGGAACAATACTTGAAGTCCTCAGGGGAGTGCTACATTTGGGAATCACTTTGGGGTATGAAAGTACTCTGTAAAGGTATAACAGGTCTGTGGATTGGGACGCTGCAGCACACCTCAACATGAACAAAAAGGACTTTCATAGTCTTCCCATCTGCAATCTGAGTCCCTTGCAGAGCAGCCACAGCTGTAGCAGTCGTCCCAGTCAAACTGCAGGAGTTGGAGACACCTCAGCCATGCAGCCGGTGCAGGCAGAAATCAGCTCCAAGACAAAACCAGAAATGGGTTTGCATCTATCAGGTTTATTCCGCATTAGACTACAAAACCCACAAAGGACACCCAGGTAGCACTTATGTAGTACACTAGATGTACCCCAAATATGTCACCTGCACTGCTCATGCTCTGTCTGCTCAGAGAGAAATGGCAGTCCCAGCCAAAAAGACAGGATTGCTATGGAAGATCTGCACTGAAATGATAGCGAGCTGAGGAAATCTCCAGGAGGAAGCACTAAAGGCCGCACTGTTGACTGACTATTGTGTCTGCAAGATGGACGAGAATTTGAACTCCTTTGTAAAGAGACCAAACATATCACTTAATAAAAACTAGGCATCCTACAATGAACCTCTCTTTCCCATATTTATTCCTCTCTAAACACAGCAGTGCACAGATTATAGGAAATGGTTTTACATTTAACTTCAACCCCAAGTGGTAAAGAAACGGATTGTATCTCACGATGTAGATTTGCATCTACCATCATTTAATGGATGTTTTATACATGCTATGTACTACTGTGCTTTTATGGAAAGGCAAAAAAATTACTTGGGAATTTGTTTTTAATTAAGCAATAAGGCTCAATGGGGTACTGCTATCACGCAATAAAACCACTCCTGGGGTGTTGTGAGGCATTTGGTCCAGATGAGTGCTTCAAATCACCCCCAGCTTGTGATTAGATGATTACTCCCTGGAGTTAATATTAGATGGTTCTCTCTAGAGTTGTCTTATTGCTATTATAAAAAGTCTTCAACATGGGGAAACTAAGTAGCTTTTGTGCTTGAAGAAGATGAAGTTCGCAGTTTTGACTATTGAGTGGTTGTCTGAGCTGTGTGGGTCCCATAGATCAATTCACCTATTTAGCACGCATGAAAGATCATCTCAGTGCATTTCTTTGACCCAAACAGTTTTACAATTAAGTGGCTTTCTTTTTTGTAGGAGATGGGAGGATATAAAGAGCAAACAACTCCAAAATAAAGCAATCCCAAGACAAGGCACTGAGGAATTTGATTCTGAGATGTGTATTACTGGCTTTATCTTTTTGTAGGGAATAATGAATCCTAATCGCTATTATGCTAATTATATTAATGAAGGCTAATGCATGCAGTAGTGGTAAAAGATTCTCCCAAGTTGGGTCCATGAGGAGGTACATGACCTGAGGCATTTGTGGGGGTTCCCAAGCTAATAAATTCAAACAGCCCAAATGTTACTGAGCGAAACTGTGGTGCCCTCCCCTGCCTCTCTCAACTGCTCTTCAGGGCTGAGGTTAGAGAAGAAATATTTCATTCTGAGAAAAGACCAAAAAAAAAACCCCAAACTCCAAAACCCAACCAGCAAACAAAAAACAAAGCTTCCTGCATGTTTCAGTATACCTCTAAGAGAGAAATCTCAGGAAAACATTAACTCTTGCATATTTCTTCCAGACCAAAAAAAGCAGGATGGTAGCACATGCACAATCTTTGCACAGCTTGAGCTGAGGTACAAAGCAGAATCCTCAACTCCTCCTTCAGATGTACCTCAACAGCCCACCACATACCTCCTATTACACATATTACATAATCTCTCTGGTTTCCCAAGCAAGTAACAATTTTTACACTTCACAATTTAAGGTGTGATGCTTCACACATCCTCTGTCTCATACCCTGCACAGCCCAGGCTGCAATATAGTCTCTAAAAGCCAATAAACCTCTTCCACCTATTAAGAAATCCCCATGGTTCCTCCTCCAGCTCAGCACCTCTCCATTTAAAGATCCAGCATGCCAATGGATAGGGGTCCCAGCCAAGCTGAGGTTTGCTTTCTTGGTTTCCAGGATGTCAGCAGAACACCTTGGAAAAAAACCGTCTTTCTACCTTTGAAGAACGTGAAAAGAAACAAGGATTTAATTTTTTCGCTTCCCCTTTCACAGAGCTCTCTGCAATATGCACTTGATGCATAAAACTTCCCCAGGCAATCGCCTTCCTCCACAAAAGGCACTGATGTGGGGAAAGGCATGGCTCCCTTACAAAGAGATGATTTTTCCACTCTGAGCAACACACACACACACTCAGCCTGGGCAGCAGTTCCAAAGGAAAGAGACCAAAGCATGTTCTTCACATAAATAGAAGATATATCCATGGGCAAAGTAAGGTTTATGAATGAAACACTTTATGTGTCTTTTACTAATCAGTCAATCGTAGGTGAACACATTTACATCTTTTTAAATTAACTGATTATTATCACACTCTTGTTCCCTGTGCTTTTTCCCGACTTTAATATTTGAAACATCTAATCTACCTAAGTTTAGTGTTTGAAATACCTAATCATTCACCATGATTTATCTTGTGCAATAAAAGCACAGTCTGAATATGAGATCACTGTTTAAATAAAACAGCAATGGTAGGAAGAGAGTTCAGATGAGGAACATGCACAGAATGATGCTGTTCTGGAAGGAAGGCCAAGCCCAAAGGGTTTTTTTGCATGCTGCAAATTGCTTTCAGCAGCCTTTTTAGGCACATTTCTTTCACCCACATTAATTTCATACGTTTCTTCTCTAACATTACACCCTTCTCTGTACTGAATACCTGGCAGCTTCTCACAGTTCTAGCATTTCATATTCTCTCACCTTCCCCATTCATATTTCGACTAGAACCTGTTCCCATTACTTGGGGATCACTACTTAGGAATAGTGGTCTGGCAGCATGCTACTGCTTGTTTGTCAGCGTGCACTCACCTATCCCACTTCTCTGACGAGAACAAACTTCTTCTGAGCTTTCCCTGTTGTATTTCCCTGTATTGGGCAGCTCTTGGGTGCAACCAAGTCTTGGAGACTCACAGCGACTGATCCAATTGATCAATCCACTCAGGAAATGAACATGAAGCTCATGCTGTTAAGGATGAAAGAAAGTATGAGTTAGTGGCACAACCTGAAAAAAATGAGACTAGGCAACCCACATTAAGGAAAACCAAAAAACTTCCACTGAAATAATGCTTGGACCTGCTCGCTTTTCAGCTACAAAATGCCCTTAGTACCTTCCACACAACAGCCACATGGAAGAAGCCACAGAGTTGTTACAGGGCATGTGGCACTGGTGCTCCAGGAAGCAAGGAAAGGGCTGTCAGTGTGGGATGGTGGGGGTGTTTCTGCACTACAAGGCGAGGTGTATCCACAGTCCTGCTGGCAGCAGCTTCCCACTCACCTTTTCACACACCCAGCATCAGAGGTCCAGCATGCCCTCCTGACATCCACCATGCTCCTGCACTCTCTACTTGACCCCACCAGCATAAATCAGTGTACGTAGTTTGCTCATGGTTTTAAGTTTTTCAAGTTTTATCATGTCTCCTGCTCACAGTACACTCTATGTATACCACTGCACGGTACACAGTAATGACATCATATCAAGCATATTTCAGTGACAAAATACCCTGAGTATTTTACAGTTAAGAAGGGAAATATAAATGGAACTACATGTTACACGCTGATACAAAACAGAGATTAAAACTCTTACCAAGTTTTGCATCAGATCTAACCACTTCTCTTCACAGTGGTCTGTAACTATAATCACAGAATGAGCTATTAAAACCAAAATTGGCTTAGCAGGGAAACCCCTAGCATTCCTTTCTCTCACTTTATGTTTCACTACTGCCATTTATCACTCAAAATTAAGATGGAACAAGGAAAATACCTTATTACTTTACAGCACTAAGATTCACAGGTGACTGCAAAGGCTTAACACAAACACCAGCATACAGCCTAAAGGTAACATGGGTTTGAAACCCTTCTTGTAGTGCTGATAGCTACATGTGTCTTTTTTACTGAAGAGATCACAGCCCCTTCTCTTTCTTTTTCGTAGAACCCAATCGAGAGCCAATAATTATTATGTATTTATACACACTATTTAAATTTATTCTGTGCTGTTTACCTGCTTGGTCATTATTGGTTATTCAAGACCTCAGTTCCAACTCTACCTAAGGACTATTCACAGCACTACACACGTGATCAGAAGAACAGGACTGAAGGTTTGAGAGACAAAGGCAAAGCACAGCAAACACAAAGGCTCTTACAATACAAATTTGAAGCTTAGAATCTGCTTTTATACAACAGCTTTTGCAAAGGTCACTGAGATTTCGGGGCTGGGACTTGGTTCTGTGGTGAGGCACATGGGGCTGTGAGTCAGGAGCTTTGGGGGATGTTCCTCAGCCTCCCAAAGTGATTCACTCTGAGGCAAAGCCTGTTGCTGCTGAAAACAACAGCAAATAACCCACTATTCCTATTTCAGTGATCAAGCTGCATATGACTGTATGCCACTCTCTGAGGAGGGTACCAACCCTCACATATTTATTAGAAATTATGCTGCACTTCAAGATCCTTAGAATAAAGTGCTGCACACGAGCAGCACAGGAATGTCATTGTAAAAACAAAACCACATCAATCGTGCATTTCTTCCTTCTGCAAAAGGCAGAGGAGCAAGCAGGTCTCAAGGTTGCTTTCAGGAATACTTTAATCACTGTGACAATCATTTTGCAGCCAGGCTCACGGGAGAAACTTGAGAAGTGGGTAACCTTCCCATGGGCCAAGAGAAGCCCTGACGACACAATAACCCCATGAAATAGGTTTGTCTCGCAACAGTTTCAATGCATGTAGACAAATGATATTTTGGGATCTCATGTTCTGAAGTTTCAGTGTGTACTGATGAGGCAGAGCCGGGCTCTGATTTCTGCACCACCAGACTTTGAAACATCTAATTTCTAAAGCACGCAAATGATGCTGGTAGGACTTCAGAGACACAAATCATTCACAGGAATTCATACATTTCTCAAACAGGCTGATTAGCTGAATTCATCAGGAGCCAGATCAAACAGTCACTGCTCCATGCACACCACACTCTCACAGAGCATAGGACGGAGGGTATTCAGGCTTACAAGTAACCTGTATAATGAACACACTTTCACTTATTCACTCACTAAGTAACAGTGGCATTCCAAGCTCAGTTCAGTAAAATTTCCATAGTTAAAAGCTATCTTGTCCACTGATGAAATACCCCATATAGTCAATTAGTTAAAACCACTGGCTACCCTATGATCGAAGTGGGTTCCTAACATCCCAAGCTGAATCTCAATATTTAATTTTATTCAAAATAATTGTATCAAATGCCAGTTGTTTTTTTAAAAAACATGAACTAAACATACACTGAGCTTGGAATTTAACAGATGTTTTTGTTACTATTATAATCTAATCTTTTCCTGCAGGCTGTTGTAGTAATTTTGCCACTACAAGATAATAAAAAGCCATTTTCTCCCCTGCAGAGCTTACCTTTGGCTGACTCAGCTGAGCAGATGCAGTTTTCTTTACTTGCCTTGAAATTATTGCATCCCAGTTGGGCAAGATATTTCTGCTACTGAGAAACAAGTGGTTTTGGAGAAAATGCCAGAGGCAATAGATCAGATAATGCAACTGGAGTAAGGTAAAGAGACTTTAAAAGCTGGTAATTTGGGCTGCAGTTTTTTCCAAGTGGTCCCACAAATGTTTCCCTTTTTATGGCCAGGAAAAAAAGAGCTCCTGAGCCTGTCTATCAAATAACTCTTAAGATTACTGGTTACACTCTGAGTTTGTATCTCAATAAGGCATTTGAACAAGGATATAATAGCTTCCAAAGCAACCAACCCACACATAGTCAGCTCTCAAGTGCAACTGGTTAATACTGACTGCACGCCCAGCATGCACCTTGAGGCTTTCCTCGCCTAGTGCAGCATTTGCCAGAGCACACCTTCACTTTTCACTGAAGAGGAAGAAAGTAAAAATAACCTTCAAATCCCAGGCTGTTTGGCTAACCCAATAATATGTTTGGCAGACACATAATGGTTACTGCCCAAGCGAGTGTATTGAGAAACAAGAAAAATAAATCGAAGTACTACATCCCAGTGATAAAGACTATGATTAGGATAACATGAGAGCAAATTCAGAACAATTTTATCACATAGGGGATAAAAACATCATTTAAGAGTAATAACCTACAGCTGGTTAGATGAGAATTAACCTGGCAGCTAAGACAAATATTTATTTCAGCACTTTGTGTAATTGCAGTTAACCTTACGTAAAAAAAGCATTCGGATAGAATTCAAAGCTGAGCAGATATCCCCAGACCTAGAAGACTGCTTGCAAAGCAGCCAGGACAGAGATGGCTGCAACTGAGCTCAGCACAGAACAGCTCCAAGTTTTAAGAACTAGTCTGCAAAGGTTCTGCCCCTCCTTCCACCAACACATAGCTCAGCCTTGCTCTCCTGCAAGGACAGAAGACACCACACTAAAGCCTTAGAAACAAGGCTTAGATCACTGGTCAGCCCAGCAGCCCGCCCTCTGTGGTGAGCTCTCTCTGTCAACAAAAGTCTGTTGACGACCTCATGGCCCTCTCTGTAACCCTCACTCATATACTGCCAGGGAGCCACACACTGCAATCAACTTAGTCCACACGCATACTCATCTCCTCATCTGACAAACACAAACTACGAAGAAATAACACCTTGTGGAAACTGTTGTGACTGCCCAAGCACTCTAGATCTAAAGCATACCATGAGCTTCCCAGCCCACATTGTTACTGCCAAAGAAAATTAAAACCTGGGAGAAAAAAACCCCACATTTCTAATACTTTGTCAGGCCCATCAGTTCCCATTAAAAATAGAAAAACTATTACAGCAAGTATGCAAGCACCTGAATTATAGATCAGCACAGGCCTAGGCCTGGGGTGCTGGGGGCTGTTTTACAATTCCACGCAAAGACCAGAGCTCAGCTCACCCACACCTCTGATGTGCTGTGCCTGCAGTGGGTGCCAAGGGACACCTGCAGAGCCTCTCCTCAGCTGTTGCACGGGTAACGGAGGGGCACTCAGTGGCCTGTTGGACATGAAGCCACCGGGAAGGCACAGCCACAGCAAACAGACCCCTCGAGTATCCCCGGCCGCCAACCGGAGTGCTGAAGGAGCGTCTTCTGAGGAGAGGCAGCAGATAGAGCTTAAAGGGGGTCTAAAGGCACCTGAAGGGCTGCCGGGCTTAGCTGGCTCACAAGCGCTGAAGGCCGCGGGCGCCGCGAGGCGCCAACGGCTAACGGCCAACGGCTAACGGCTCCGGGGGCAAGGAACACCAACTCGCGCGAGCTCCAACACTTTCCCTGCGCAACCGCCCCAGGACGAGGAGGACTGGCTCGAGCACCCCCTGGCGGCGCCGTGTCCCCCCTTTCGAAGCCTGCCCCGCGCCGCCATTGGCCACCGCCCAGCGAGGGGGGCGCGGCCCCCCGCGGCGCGCGGAGCCCGAGTGCGGCGCCCATTGGTCGTGGGGCGCGGGGTGGGTGGGGCCTTGGGGGCGCAGCCCTGGCCCGGCGGAGGAGTGGAGCCGTCCGGCGTGGGGCGGCTGGGAAGCGCTCGCTGGAGGTGGCCGGGGCCTTTCCGTGGAGGTACGGGGTCGAGCGGGACTCTGGGGGTGCTGACAGCTTGTGTGGAGGGGGCGAGTTTTCAGAGAGCCAAGGGTCGCCGCTGCCGGGATGGTGCGGCAGGAGGGGAGTGCTCCGGTGGCTGCGCCCGCTGTACGGGAGGGGGTCGACCGTGGTCGCCGCCGGGAGGGCTGTGCCCTGTCTGGCTGGGACCTGCGCCCACCCACGGGCCTCCCTGTGTCATGCGTGTATGGTGCGGCGCCGGCGGGAGAGCCGGTCTGCGTCGAGTCTCCGCCTGGTGCCCCGCAGCACCCTGATGTCTGTGTGTGACCCGTTAGAGTGGTGATTTATTGGTTTTCCTTGGAAGGGACTCTTAAGTTACCAAGTGTGACCAAGTACTGAAACCACAGAAGTTGACCCCATTGTGGAGTTGTGTCAGGAATCTCTACCTTTGGCCATATGTCTCTTCTGAAAGGCATGTGGGCTTTCAGGCACTGGGAGAGATGGAGAATTCATCTCTTCCCTTGGTAGTCACCCACCCTCACTGGTAAGCCTCTGCGTGTCCTTTATCATGGGCGCTTGTCCAGCCTTAGCCTGTATCAGGTGACCTGACTAAATGGTGTTACAGCGGGCCCATCACCTCCAGCTCCAACACCTGAGAGTTCCTTATGGAGGTGTCTGGAGAGTGGCTGGTCACCAGGTTGGCACTGATGGGTGGCAGAGGGTAGCAGGAGGTGTACATGGAGTACCACCCTGCTGCACTGCCTGAAGATGCGTGCCTGAGCAGAGAGCAGGGCAGAGGATGTGGGGCTTTTCCTTGAGTTTCAGGTTTTCCTTCTACACAAAGCTGCTTGGATGGCTCTGAGCCTGGGTGACATGTGCAAGAGCCATAACTGAGCTTGGGCTACCAACTGCTTGGTTTTGGTAGCATCAGTCTGAGTTTCTCAAAAGCCACTGCTCAGCGGTCCCCTTGCTCTGGCCCTATGTGCCAGAAGTCCTGGGCATGCTGGGCAACAGCAGCAAGCAGCTTGATAATTTGGCTAGTCCATATCTCACAGGGACTGGTGGCATTTCTCAAGCAGAGGCGTAATGTGACTGTCATTCCCAAAAAGTGTGTCTGCTGAATCAGGTTCCTCATGAAACGTTGGCTGGAGCTTGCCCCCCATGCCCCAGTGGCCCAGCAGTTACAGCATGCCAGAAAAGAGGGAGAGGCAAGCTGAAGTCCCCTCAGGCAGGAAAAGGAGAGGACCTATGTTTTTCTTGCTCTAAATCCCAGCTCTGGATAAAAGATGGCTGCGTTCTGCTTACTGTGCTTGGCGAGGAAGAGCTTATGCCAGCCCTAACTCCAGGCGAGACTTCTCAGCTGAGCAAAGGAGAAAGGAGTAGTAAGAGAGAGCTGCAGAGCGATGAGGCTCAAAGCATTTTCTGCTGGCAGACCCCAGCAGTCGGATCTGCTCTCAGCATGCCGATACCCTTGGATCATCCTGCCCGTGTGGTATGCATGAGGTATGCAATGGATACCAAGGCTGTCAGTTCTGTTTGATAGCAAGAGCTGAAGAATTGGGTAGAACAACTCACTGCATTGCTACGCCTAAGCCTTAGATAACATACAAACTTGAAAAACATACCCCAGACTCGCTGACCCAGGAGCTTAAATTGAAATGCTCTGCCTGGCACGCATCAACATGGCTGTTTACAGTCACAAGTGAACAAGTGCTCATTGTTAATAGATGTGGTTTGCTTACTTCTGGAGTGGAGTGCCAAATAGTATTTTTTTTTTCTTTTGAATATCAGTTGTATATTCACTGAGTTATATACTCACTGCATAATATTTGATCACATGCGGAACAAGCAGATCTTGACAAAAAAACCCAACCCCAACCTTTGCCATCTCAAAAGCTCCTGTGACAAGGCACATGCCAGCAAAGTGCCTCTCCCCACCCTTACTTCAGCTGTGGAAGCTTCTGTTGCACATGTGTACATATCACTTGGTCATAAGGGCTGTGACCCTGCTGACCTGACAGAACAAACAGGAAAAAAATATTTACCAAAATGAATCAATAGATTAGAATTTATAGCCTCATTTTTGTATCTCATTGCTGTTGTTCCAAAGGGAGGGGGTCTCACCTCCCATTGAAGGAGACTGTAATAGCCCTCAGCAGCTATCTCTATTTACCAAATTCACATAGTACTTCCATTACAAAGCCAAACTGAGTATTATTTGCAATGATTCACAATACTAGCATGAAATCCGTCTGTGTGTAGTCACTCCAGCTGAGTGCTATTGAGACCTGGGGGGTAGGACTGATCTCACGGGTGGTGGGACACTGCGAGTCACCCTCTGCAGATGGCTCTTTCTGCTCACTAACTGAGAAGGGAGCACATAGACGGATAGAGTTAGTTGTCCAAGCCTAAACGTAGGCAGTGTGAATCCCACCCCTCCTGTTTTTTACTACTTTTTACTTCCTCAAATCAATACAGCAGCTAAAGCTTTGAAAAAGCTTGAAAATGAGCTTATGTTTCTTGGCTCTTTGCAGGCACCATATGTGTTCCTTTCCAGTCATTTATACCTGAGGGGAGAGAGGTAGAAGACAAAGACTTTGCTCTGGCTTCCCTAGGAAATCTCCTTTGGGAAATACCCTGTGCTACAGCAACAGCTGACTCTTTTAGCCTTAGCAGTGAAGATTTTCCTAGAACAGAGTTGGGTTTTCTGTGGTTAACTCGTGGCTTTTTAAGTAGATAACAAACTAAAGGCTGGAGGAATAAGGTCATACCCTGCAGGTAGAAGTGTCTTGTGTAAAGAGAGCTCACTTCAGTTTCTTTCACATTGCCAGATCCTGTCCATCCCCTTCTCACTTCACAACAAGCAGCAAGTCCAAGGGCTCTCTGGCCTACGTAGGGGCCCAAATCAATACAACAGCTTAAAACTTTCATGGCAGCAGGGCTTGCACTGCTCTTTGAAAATGAGTTTATGTTCCCTGGCTTTTTGTCTTTATATCTGACAAAATGTTTCATTCCCACCAGGCTCCAGTACCTGGAGATCCCTGGAAATAGAGTTGTCTTAAGTATTGTAGTGGCTTGAGAGATTGGACTGTGCTTTTAAAATACATAAAATAAGAGACACAGGCTAAGAGCTGGGGCTCCATAACCCAGAAACATGGGGAAGTGAGACTGGTTTATCCCACTTGCTGTTGTTGGCGCCAAAAATTATTTACAGTATTCTGTTGCTTTTGCAGTCTTTCCACACCAAACTTCCCAAGCTGTAATTTCACTTTTTCCTTCATTACTCTGTGTATTCATCTTGTTCTTTCACTCAAGAGCTCCTCATCCAGGGATTTGTTTGCGACAAACCCTGCGAGACTACATCCCAGGATAGGTAAGACGTTGGGTATTCAAAGACATGGAGTTTGGTGTTCAGTTGTGGACAGTTGTTTTCCCTGCCTGTTTGTTCTTCAGCCTTATTTGTGTATTTAAGAGGGAGAAAAACCACATTCTGTGTTGTTGTCATTCAGAATAGATATGAATGTATGTCCTGCAGCACAGCAGCTCCTTTGGTGCGTGGGTCCGCTTGGGCTGACAGGACCAGGAGAGGAACAGAGCCTTTCCCCTCTCCTGACAGCAGGCAATAAATCACTTTGCACAACTTCTGCGTGTCTGTACTGAAACAGCAGGTTGGTTGGGGTGTTCCTTCAGCCACGGCTCGTGGCAACAAACCCCATCTGGCTGGCAGCACAGCCCCTGGTCAGAGCCTTGCAAGTCAAATGTAAATTGCCCTCCGTGCTGGGGAACACACACACGAGTGGATATGCTATCCACTGTCCAACTCCATCCAATCCATTCTGGTTCTTTGAGGCCCTGAAGATACATGGTCCTTCCAGAAGGAAGCTGGAGGCCTTGGGACCTTCCCTCTATTTTAAGGGAGACTCTGAAGAAGCCAGCTCTTCAGGAGTACTGGCCACACAACATCTCTCAGAGAATGTTATTTCTGCTGGGTATGTTGCTTCATTCAGGTCCCCCAGGGCTAAACCAGCACCTTAGTTTTGTGTAGGACATCCCAGACTGTTCTAGAGAAGAAAATTCTGGGAACTCAGAGAAATTGATAGATAGCTCAGGTGAGACATAACCAGCATGCGATGGCCTTGAGCAGTGGCTCTGTGGTTTTCTTCCTGGGATACCGAAGGGCTGCTTTGGGGTGAATCATGGAATGGTCTAGGTTGGAAGGGACCTCTAGGTTCTAGATGAAGGGTGAGAAGGGCAAAGGAATAAATCATCGTCTCAAACACACAGGACCAGGCATGCTGTCTTCCTCCTCCCTTTCCCTTTCCCTTCCAGCCTCCACGGCTACAGGGTCTCTGGACAAGGAAGACAGGGAAAATGGTGGAGAGCAGCTCTGCATTAGTGATTTGATGAACTAAGAGGGACCGGGGCGACAGACATCCCTGTGACCTCGGAGTTGTCTCGTGATGGCTGAGCTACCTCGCTGGGGGAGGAAATGACTCATGTTCCCATGGCCAGCTGGCCCTGGGCAGCACCCTTTAGCCCAGGAGGGACTAGGCACACCGAAAAATTCAATTTACAGGACAGAGCGCTTTCCTTGCTGCAAACTACAAGTACAAAAACGTTTGCTTTCGCTTCAGAGTTACTCTCATTTAGGTTTTTTTATTTAAAAAAAAAGTACCAAAACTGAGAAGGAGGGTGTGGAGGTGTGGGAAAGGATGAGAGTGCTGCCTTCCACTTCCCCTTCAGCAGAGATCAGACCGTTTTCAGAACGATGTGTCTTGTAACTGGAAGCACCAACAGCCTTGGCATGACTGGGATAATGGAGGAAGAGCTTGGCTTGTGTGGGTTTATTCATGTAAGTGGGTGCTTTTTTTTCTTCTTTTTTTGTTCCCCCCTTTTTGTCATGCAAGGAGGACTAGTGGGAACAAGTGATACTACACTGTTCTATTCCTGTCTCAGCTCTGGCCCAAAAGGATGTTGTGGGGTGTGTGTGTCTGTAACTAATTTCGAGACAGCAGATGTGCAGTCAGAAACAGGAGGCTTGCTCCTGAGACCATGGATCTTCCCCCAGAGCCTGCACCCAGCCCAGCATCAGTTCTCTCCCAGCACCAAGAGGGACAGAAAGGGGGAGGTCCTGGTCACAGTATGGTAACTCCTGAGCTTTTACCTGCATAAAAGGAAATTCAAACCAACTGGGTTCCTTTCGTATGGATACACAGTTCTATAGGTAAAAAGCACAGCTGCAGTGGAAGAGCTGGCTCTCCCTTGAAGGGCTTCCATTGCTGCTAACTGAACTATTCCAACATACATTGGGCTGTTGCAAAGTGGTATAAAATTTTTTTAAAATTTAATTTAAAAAGGTAACGAACTAAAGTGAGGAGTGATAAAGAAGTTAGTTGTAACCTCGGGTTGCATTAGGAGCATCTCACCTGTGTGTATGTTGCTATTCAGCCTCACCCCGGTGCAGATGTTTGCAGTTTCACCACTTCCCTTTTTATTTTCCTCCCTTCAGAGCGAGCTGGAGATGGTGGACCATCTTGCAAACACTGAGATCAACAGCCAGCGCATTGCTGCTGTGGAAAACTGCTTTGGGGCTTCTGGACAGCCCTTAGCCGTGCCGGGAAGGGTCCTGCTAGGAGAAGGGATTTTAACCAAAGAATGCCGCAAGAAACCAAAGCCACGCATATTCTTCCTTTTCAACGACATCCTCGTCTATGGCAGCATAGTCATCAACAAAAGGAAGTACAATTCCCAGCACATCATTCCCCTTGAAGATGTCACTTTGGAGATGCTGCCAGACACCTTGCAGATGAAGAACCGCTGGATGATTAAAACCTCCAAGAAGTCCTTTGTGGTTTCCGCGGCCTCCCTCACGGAGAGGAAGGAGTGGATCAGCCATCTGGAGGAGTGCATCAGGCACCTGCTGACGAAGACGGGCCGGCAGCCCTCCACGGAACACGCAGCCCCCTGGATCCCAGACAAGGCGACGGACATCTGCATGCGCTGCACGCAGACCAAGTTCTCCACACTCACCCGAAGGCACCACTGCCGCAAGTGTGGCTTTGTCGTCTGCGCAGACTGCTCCAGGCAGCGGTTCCTGATGCCCCGGCTGTCCCCCAAGCCCCTGAGGGTCTGCAACCTCTGCTACAGGCAGCTGCTGGCAGAAAAGAAGAAGGAGGAGGAGGCAGATCGCAGGCAGCCAGAGCCGATCCATTCTGCCGTCCTGGGCTACGAACCCTCCAGCGGCGATGACAGTGACAAGTCTGACGATGACAAAGCTGACCAGTGGCCAGCAGACACAGAGTTTTATACCTCAGAAGTATCCTGGTCATCTTTCCATAGCTGACCTCCTTGGGAGCTGGTGGCATTTAGACACTGGGAAGCCAACTTCTGGCCTCCAATGCATGTCCTTTTTGATGCGTTCTCTGGAGGCCATGCCTAGGAAGGTGGAACTTGGCCCCTGTNCCTCGGGAGTGTGTCTCACGACACAAGCACAGAAGGCAGCAGCTCAGTGGAGAGCACAGACTTGGGGCAGAGACCTGTGGATCAGACTTGGCTAAGCAAGCTCACCGTTCAGTGCCTTAGTCATCCTGTCTACAAAAACAGAGCAATACTAACTTCTCAAATGCTTTGAGATTGGCTCTTGGGAGAAAAAGGAGTAAGAAATCCTGGACAAACCACACTTGCCTGCTAGTGGTGTGTTCCTCCGTCACGGCAAAGGGTACTCCAGATGGCAGAGATTCTCACTGCAAGTGTGCCAGCCTGAGGGGACAGCCGCTTATCCCTGCACAGTAAGGTCGGCACAGGCTTCCATTTCTACACCCGGGGTCTATTTTGGAAACGCTAAGGAAATGGTGCTCCAATTGCAGGGACCTTGTAGGAGGCTCATTAGCAAAGCACTGGAGCATCCAGCTCTCTTGCATGGGAAGAGGACACTTTGGTGGTTCTGGGCCAGGAGGGAAGGAGGAGAGGGGAAAGGGACAGGTAAATTTTTAGAGAGGAGTGAGATAAGCAGGGAGACGCTTACTGCAGATGACTCGACTAAGTGCAGAGCCACAGATCTCCTATTACAGGCACTTCCACCAGATTACAAGAAACTTAATGAACTCAAGCCTATCAGGTAAAAGGATAGCTCAGGGAGGACTTGCTAAAGTCCTTAAAAATCCAGGAAAATGCACCAGATTAAGATCCTGTGAAACACAGCATGTAATCTTCCACTTATCTCGGAGCCAGAGACCAAGGCATCAAATGCTCACTTGTGGGATCACCTCATATGTACCAGTCTCACGAGTCCAAAATCAAGGTACTTCATGTACTTGCAGTACTGGAGCCCAAGATTTCACAGTTAACTTGAGATCAATTTTAAAGTTCAAATTAAGTTAGAAATAAACCATGTTTATTCAAGTATTCTATCATAATATAGTGTGGGAGTAAATATACTGAAAATCAGACAACAGCAATTGTTTTGCAGCAGACGTTTCTACAAACTCTGTTATTACTTTTAGTATATTTTTGTATTGTGTATTTTATGCTCTGGAAAAGGAACATGGCTGGGAGTACACTGCCAATATTATAAACCATTTCCTTACCAGGCCCTGTTCCAAACAGTACATTGCCTGCCGGATGGCCAGACTTAGGGTTTTTTAAATTTCAGTTCAAAGTAATCATTCTTACTGTCTTTTGTAAACTGCCACTGTTCCAGTGGATTTGTATCACTTGACTGTGTGTGAATAAAGATACGAGCAACAGGAAGAAGCCAGGAAAATATGACAATAAAGCGTGTTGTTATTTAACAAGTCTTAAACAAGAGCTGGGAATCAGGCCTGGATGAATTCTGACTCCTCAGCTGCAGGGTGAATGCTCTGGGTTTTTGCTTACTTATTGAAGGTAATTGCGAGTGAAAGCAGATGCTAAATCTGATGCTTCCTTTCTATTTATACCATGTTATCATCTGACCAAGTTTTCCTCAGTCTTGCAATCCCCCACAGTAGTTTTTATTAATTGAAACAGTATTTTTCCGGTGGGGGCTCAGCTTAAGAGTGGGTCAACAAACCTTATGACCTAAGCAGATGTTTTTGGGCTTTAAAGCAACAAGTACACCGAGTTTTGTTTTTTCCATCCCTCTCCAAGCTTAGTTCATAACTTTGTGCAGCAACGGTTGTTTTTATAATGCCTCCCACCCACCAGAAGGGTGTACACGCTGTGCAAACAGAAAATGACCTTTAAAATAAACAGCCGTTAGAATGGTTCACAAGCCAAAAATAGCCCAGCTGCTGTATCTGTGTCCAGAGCTGGTGTTCCAGTTCTCCCCTCCTGAGGTGAAACTCCTGTTTCTGTAACTGGCTCCAGAGATGTATTCCAGTTTTGAACCTAATCCTTAGCTGTCTGAGAGATCAGCTTTTCTTTATCTTATGTGTCTAAAGGTCTCACTTTTATCACCCCCAAAAAGAGCTATGAAGTGTTTATCCACTAATGAAGGACACACCTCTGACATGCCTTCTTGTTGAGCAAGAGCTGTTCTTAATCACAGCGGCGAAAAAAAAATCCCACCAAACCCCCAAACTCACCCCACCAAAACCAAACCAGCCCCTTTTTTTCTGTACATGCTGTAGTTGGTGGCCTTTCTGGAAATGCACACACCTCCCAGCAAGCTGGTACATCCCATTTCCTTACAGGAGGTGGGTATGGAGAAGAGTCAAGGGTGGAAAAGCTGTGACACTTGTGAATGGTTGAGAATAAAGACACAAGGTGTTCTGGAGCTGAAGTGCCCATCAGTAGTTGTACTTCCAGAGGTTTCTCACACCTGCTGCCCTCCCACGTGTTACAGGGCTTTCTGCCCGAGCTCTCCCCATTGCTCTCCAGTTGCCCAGTGTTGCTCCCAGCTCTGCAGCTGAGCAGGCAGCGTCAGGGTCTGGTGCTGCTGCCAGGCAGGGAGACCCTGAAAGCCTGGGGGATGCCACAGGTTCCCTAAGACGTTTCACATAGAAGCCCCAAGTAAGCTAGTGACACTAGAATTGTTAATGCATATGCGAAAAGGAGCCTGCCCAGGAAGATGTGGGGAAATTTAAAGCCTCTGCTCCCACTCCTATAGCTCTATTGGCCAAGCTGTGTTGCTCAGCACTGGGATTAGAGCCTGGCGCTCCTGGCTTCTGGCCTGCTGAACACGTGGATTTTACATCACAGGCTGTGCTGTTACAGCCCAGCCTGGAGTTTTCCAGCCTGATTCTATCTCCAGTGCATTAATGGGGCATTTCCTGATGGGTTTTTTTTTTTTTTTTTTTTTTTTGAGCTAAATAAATGCCTTACCAGGGGATTCATTAAAGGTTGCAGACCTGTGCGAATAGGAAGAGCAGTAGCTTGGACGCTCACTTTGGAAAAACATCTGCAGGCTGGGGATTTTGTGGGGTCACACCCTCCTCCTGAAAGACTCCCAAACACGATGTGTAGGGATCAGTGGCCAGAAGGGGTTCCTTGCTCAGCCCCTGCCTGAAGGTGTCACGGCACAGCACCGTGCAGCCATCCCCACTGGATGGGGCCAGCCTGACCCTGTGGTGCACTGGCTCAGGAAATCAGACTGGCTGAAAAATGCTCCTTCTGCTCCCTCAAGCAGAAACTGGGCCCCAGGCATTTTTAAAAAAAACACGAGTTTTTTTTAGCGCTCATCAGAATGGTGCCTTTTCAACTGGGCACGCAAGAGCCAGAAGACAGTCCCCGTAGCTGACAGGAGCAAGACCACCACTAGTGCATTGAACACACAAAGCAAAACTTGAACGTTGGCATCAGACCTTCTGCAACTGCTGGGGATTCTCCAGCAAAGAGACAGGAAAAGAGAGTTAAGGGCCATGCGAAGAGCTAATGCTCTTCTGCTCTCCCAAGTCAGTAGGAAGGTGAAGGAGAGGATGGCATTGCTGTAGCAGCCAGTCACAGAAGCTGAAGTAATCGGGAGATTTGCTCCATGAATAAACTGAAAATAAAGGATCAAAGAAGTTCAGTGAAGCATGCCCTGAGGCACAGCCAAGGCACAACACCAGGTCCAGAGTATGGCCATGACTCAGCTGTTCACAAGCACTGGGAGGTAGCCCACAAGCACTGGGAAGCAGCTGGGCGAAGCCAGCCAGCTTCACAGTCAGACTCTTGCTCCCACTTACTCAAACACTCAATCTTTATCTGAGCAGGAGTTCTGGCTCTGCCACAGCCTGCAGCCTCTTCTGACTTGCTACTGCTGCAAAGCAGTTTCTGGTGTTCCTCAGCCCAGGATTTTTGGTTAGCAGGAGGAACTGAGAGCACAGATGGTCCCTACTACTGCTGAGCTTTAGAGCGATGCATCTCCAACAAAAAATACAGGCTCCTGACTCTTTCTGCTCCACGTCATGGATCTTTAACAAAGGTGCTGGCAGGAAGATGTCACACTACTGTCATTTCCACGGTGGACATACATATGGCAAAACAGCCCCAAGAAACCCTTGCCCAAGACTTTTTTTTTTGAGGAGCTCCCCAAAGGACCTGGGGAGGAGCACTGCGCTCCCAGGAAGTACTGGCTGCACACTGTTTGTGTAAAGCCACCCTTAACATACACAGCCACCTCGGCTGTATGTTGCATGTCACAGGCAGGAGAGCCCCCTCCCCCGCCCCAGTGCTGGGCCTGGGAAGGAGCCTCTTCTGCCCTCACACTTCTTCACAGAACCTCCAAACAACCACAGCAGTTGTCATGAGACAAGCAGCTGGAGGAGATGAGGTGGGCAGGGAGAAAGTATTGACTACTGGTGAACACCAAGTGACTCCCTTGAAGTTTGCAGTTGACTTCATTTCCAATAAGATCCGGAAATGCAAATTAACCATAAGCAGGTTTTCTGTAAACTTCTTATGGAGAGGTTCACGGCCAAGAGCGAGTTACACAACCTCCTCAGTTTGCTGTTGTAGGAAGGCCAGAGAAATAGGAGGGGAACCAGATACAAGGCTTTGCTAATTATATGCAAAGAGGACTCTTATGCAGTGTCCTCTCTTGCCATGGTCAAACCACCCTGGGGCAGAGTAACCACTGCCAGTGCTGATCCTGCTGCCTGTGATCCTGCTGCCCAGACTGCCCCACACAGCAAGGGAACACTGTGTCCCTCTGAGCTTTGTCTAATCTCTCTTTTTGTCCTAAATGCAAGTGTTTGTGAGAACCTTAGAAAGTAACAGATTTGAGGAAAGCATTAACTCAAGGCCAGAAGACTGACCTCTTTTCCTCTACCAGATAGCAATAAGAAAAAAAAAAAGTCACATGTTTTTTTATCGAGAGTTACACATAAGGCAAAACCAGGCCCTTAGTTGTTTCATATCCAGATACCAGAGGGGAAAAGAAGTGACACCGAGGCCTCTCCATGGATTTGTACCCTTTCCCGTCAAAGCCTGCAGGAAGCATGTTCCCTAACACACATCACACCCCACACGCAGCCTTCCAGGACCCCTTACAGAGCAGGGCCCAGCTGTGGGGAGCAGCAGGGGCAAGCCCTCAGCAGCCAGCCTGAGCCACACATCTTTGTGCATGGGACACTGCTCTGCGCGCTGCCAGAGTTGTGGAAGGAGACCTGTGCCCGGGGAGGACGCGCAGGAGAGCAGTGCCTCCCTCACAGCCCTCCTCAAGTGGCTGGAATGGCTTGGATACCACAGTGCGAGGCAGCAAACCAAACCCACAAACCAGAGCCACCAGCGGCCAGATCACAACTACCTGGTTTCCATCAAAGTCTCTGACTTGATGAGTTTTTTCTCGGCAACAGATTTCAGGTATACTAAATCGAGTCTCTAGCTCCTTTCAAAACATGGCCTTAAGCACACTTCTTTACCGACCAGCCCAGCAAGGTGTCAAGGCCAAAAGTCCTCTGTGCACTCCTGTAACACTTTGCACGCCCTTGGCATCCCGGGGAGCTGCCTGAGCATCTTCCCCACACACAGCTCCGGCAGCAGGAGGGAGCTGCAGGGGTGACTCCTCTCCGAGGAGAGGCTGTTTTTCACTGGCTTGGCAGGATCCAGCTGCTCTCCGACACAGCTGATGTTACTGAATCACCCCAGAGGGAGGAGAGATGCTACGCATTAACCCTGTGAGAACCTCTGTAGCAGAGCTTTCTGCCACGCTTCATGCAGGGCGGACACCTTACCCCCCTCCCCCAGACCTCAAGAATGGCAGGCTGGTGTCAGTCACACCAGCCTGTGGCAGGGTGAGGACTTGTCCCACTGAATATTAGGCTGTGGCCGTATTTGTTCGTTCCCCCAGTGCCAGGTCAGAGGCAGACGCAGCCCCCGCAGCCCGGCAGCCTGAGCAAGCCCCTGTACTGGTGCTGAGCCCCAGCAGACACTCGGGACCTCACATGCAGCAGCCATCTGTTCACAAGGAAACAGCCCTAATGAGGAGAAGGTCTACACAATCCACTGGTGGAGAGCTACAGTGTTAATCGGGAGAGGATGACAAATGGAGACCGTCACACTTTGCTATGTCAAGGCTTCAGCAGCACCAGTGCTGTCCCTGTAACACAGCATTTAGAGGTGTGTTGCCTTCATAAAACCATAATGCAGCTGGTGCAGCCCCCAAGCAAGGACAGCCCCTCACAGC
The DNA here is from genome assembly GCA_013400055.1 of Nycticryphes semicollaris. Classification (NCBI taxonomy): domain Eukaryota; kingdom Metazoa; phylum Chordata; class Aves; order Charadriiformes; family Rostratulidae; genus Nycticryphes; species Nycticryphes semicollaris. The sequence continues at coordinate 212,941 of VXBJ01005878.1, read as the reverse complement.
CCCTCCTGGAGCCGCAAGACAGCCCCTTCTGGAGCAGCAGCGCTGTAAAAACCCCAGCAATCACTAAGAAACCATCACCCCCACCAGGTGACATTCTCTTCCTCTCCTCAGGGACATGCAACAACCAAAGCCCAGCACATGGCAGTGTCACAGAAGGGAGTCTATAAAGATTTGTCTGTTGATTTAGACCTTACAAGTTAGAGACAGACTGGAAAAAGCCCCATCCCTGGAAGTGTTCAAGGCCAGGCTGGATGGGGCTTTGAGCAACCTGCTCTGGTGGGAGGTGTCCCTGCCCAGGGCAGCGGGGTTGGAAGCTTGATGATCTTTAAGGTCCCTTCCAACTCTAACCATTCTGTGATTCTATGATTCTAAAAACAGGGTTTCTCCTCCACACAGCTTTGTGCTTTTCAGCACCCTCACCACTCAGGAGAATCGTCTGGGCAATCTGTGAAGCATGGGGATGGTGAGGGGCGGAAGCACCCCAGGATTACAGCTCCTCCCTCCCTTGGGAGATAGGGGAAGGGTCCTGTGCTGGAAGCAGGCAGAGGAGCTGGTCAGAGCGATGCATCTTCCCAGAAACAAGCTTTCACAGGCAGCCTCAGAAGCAGATATGGTATTAACAGCTGTTGGGAGCACAGCAGGCTCATCCAGCTCTGCAACACTTAAACTTTCTCCTCCCTGCCCATCCTCCCCCACCAGAATTTGTCTCTTGTGTTTCAGAGGCTGAGTTTTCCTGGGGCCAGCTTGCCCAGCGATGTGGGATGCTGGACCCGTGGTGTGGGACACATCAGAGCTGCCCCATGCACAGTGGACAGGGCATCCCTACCTGGGCATCTCCCAGCTGAACCAGCACTGCACAGCAGGACCCCTGTGAGCTGGGGGTGGGCTGGTTGCAGGCTCGGGAAGAACAGCAAGATAGGAGAAGAGAAGGAGCTTTATATCTATATATATAAATTTTAAACTAGTTCTGTGAGAGCACTTAGGCAAAAAGAAAACGTGATGAACTTTTCAATCAGCACATGACCCATGCAATCTCTGTAAAACAACAACTGCAAAACAAAGCAATAGCATGACCTTATCTTAATACAACTTCCACTGTACGTGGGTGTGAACAAAGCTTTCCTTCCTTTGCTTTCTGGTAGCATGGAGACATTCTCTGCTTGGTGCAAGCACTAAAGATACTTGGTTTAATTTTTAAGCCGATACTGCAATTTCAAGACTATGAAATAACGGATTGCAGCTGATGGACTGAGAGAGGTTAGGGTTTCCCACCTCTGCTTAATCAGTTGTTTGTACACGGGAAAGCGTTCAGGGAGGAAGGCTGCCCTCCTGGGCGGGATAAGAGGCACAAAGGCAAATGGGCAGCTCTTCCCCTGTCACAGGAAAACCCTTTTGTACAATAGAAAGTGTGCCACACTCTGCAGAACACGATCGCTTTGGCAGCGCATACGTCATATTTTACTTGCAGCAGCACGTATGTTGGCACAACACTGCAGTAATTGTGTGCTGCATGTTTGGGGTAACATATGAAAACAATCTTAATAAACCAGAGCCAGAGTTCATCTGCCCCAAAGTCACGAGACACGTGTATGGAGCGACACTGCCATTAGTTTAGTCTCTTGGCAGCCCGTGGTGAGAAATTTTTCGAGGCAGTGGTTGATTCTGGATTGGTGTATTTAATAGTCCTCGCTGCCATCAACCCACCTAATCACTTTCTGAACACATTTTTGTTTTGGCACCTAGAGCATCCTGTGCCAATTAGCTCTGCAATTCCCCATTCCACTGTGTGAACAAGCATTTCTCTTCACCTCTGCCAGTTCAGTGGGTGCACCCTGCCTTCTGTGCCCTGGTATTGTTCCTCTTGCTCATCACCATGGCCAAAGCTCTCCTTTAGTGTCCTTTCCAGGTTGGACAGTTTCAAACTAGCCCATCTCTTTATACAGATGCCCTCTCATACTGTATTTATTATCATTCTCTGTATCCTTCCTAGCTTTACAATGTCCTTTCTCACCCCAAAAAGACTAACCAGAGTGGATTGAGCAGACTGCACAGACTATCCAACACGCGGCTGTGACCTGAATTTGTTCAGTGACATAACAACATTTACTGCCGCCTTCTCTCTTTCCTTCCCCATCTGTCTTAACCTTCTTGTTGCCTTCTGACTTGCTGCTGAGCACCGAGATTGTGTTGTCAGAAACCCGTCCACAGTGACCTCAAGCTCTTTCCTGAGAGAAAATAGGTCACTCAGAGCTCAGCACTGTGACTGTATAATCAGTTACCTTTCTCGTAGGGGCACTTACCAGTACTAACCAGTACCGACCGTCATACTGAGCGCTGGCTCAGGTGGATGCTAGCAGCTGATGGCAGGCGCTGCAGTGCTGCGGGCAGGTGGCTTTGCTGCCCAGAAAGGCTCCTTGAAACCTCGCAGTTGAAGAAGAGCATCTTCTCTATACCTTGACACATCAGCACAGCACATGCATGCAGGGGGTGACCTCATTTTCCTTTGCAACCAGTACGCACCAGTACGATCCTGTAAGTACAACTCAGCGCCAGCAGCACAGAAACGGGGGCACTTCAGCTCAGCACAGCAGCGCCTGGGTTTAACTCTACGGCACCGGCACCGCATCCTCTGGGCAGGGTTAGGAGATGGTGGACGGAAGCCGAGATACTGCAAAATGCTGGAGACACTTCGTCAAACACTTGGCATCGTGCTGCTTTGCATGAAGGTCCGAGGTTCCCAAAGACACACCACAGCTAACCGAAAAACATGGGGCAGCTCTGAAGCCAGCTCAGTTGTTGGGGTGCAAGCAGTTGGTTAATTGATTTTCTTACTGCTATCTGAAGACACCATCCAATTCTGGTTTATTGCATAACAATACAGTCCAGTTAAATTACGTGCAGCAGAAATCCATACCTTTGTCACAAGGCTGCATGGCAGCTTAATTAGTTACTATCAACAGAGCACTTTTGGAGACGTAAAGCGCTACAAGAGTGCTCCTTATTATCCTCATTGCTACTTATCATTAGCGGCACAATGTGAAGGCTAATCTTCATCCTATACTCACAGGGGATGCGTTGCCACCATTGTCAGCAGCCCCGGTCCCGTGGGGCGGGCTGGGGACATGAAAGCCTGAAATTAAGATTAGACTCAGTGGCAGCACAGGCTCCTGCAGAGTTAAAACTTCAGAGACGGCAGAAAGCCTCAAGTATGCAGGCGGCTGCCAGGCGCTGGGAGGCTGTTTGCTGTGGTTATGGAACAAATATTTTTATACACAGATTCCTGGAGAGAATGGCTGGGAAAAAGCAAGCAAGTCCCTTTTATGGAAACCAACAATATCAGATCCAAGAGCCTGCTTCGCCAGCACCCTGCTTAACATTTTATTACTGACTTTGTTCCCGTGTAAGAAATTAATAAACTGCGGTTTGGTCAAAAGTCTGCTGCCTGAACTTTAGCTCACGGGCAGGCACAGAGCAGGCAGTCGACTCCTACTGATACTCCAGCAAGTCTTCCACTTTAACCCAGTGTTTGCTAAACCGTTTTGCCTTGTCTCCTGTCTTCTTGAGTAACGTGAAGTATTTGCTCTTGTGCTTCTTCTCTCCCAAGCCCAGCTGTTGCATCTTTTGTATCCTTTGCTTCTCTAAGGGGAACAAGTCTTAAGGATTTTGGAAAATCTGGTTACTTAGGGCTTAAAATTAACGTGGAAGGGTAAGGTAGAGAAGCTAGAGGTCCCTTTAATTTTGGCCTGAAAGAGTAGGATTCTCGGAGCCAGAGAGGTTTGAGTAAACTGCAGATGGCAGTTAAATCTCAGAGCTGCCCTGGCCTGCCTTTCTTCTCGCAGAAAGCTTCCATTTCTGTCAAACAGAATTGTCAGGGAAAGGGCAGAAAACCACCCACTGGCAGAGTTAGCTGGGTGAGAATGAAAAAAAATGCATTGGAAATACATACAAATATAAGGAGAATGCGCTTACCTACAATACTGCTCCCAGGAACAGAGGGTTAGGACTGGCTCACACACTTCAGCAGGAGTGAAGTGCAGCTCCTGCAGCTCCAAGGGAATGCCGGTGCCTGGGGTGGCGCGGTGGGGGCTACCCACACCCCTGCCCCGGTTTCCATCATCTCTCTCATTGGGAACCCTCCTGTCTCTGTCAGTGTTCAGGGGCTGATTCTGACCCAGCTGCGTGATTCTCCAGTTCATGTGTTATGAAGCTAGCCAGGGAGCTGCAGCAAGGCAAAGAAAAAATGAGACCTTCAGAGTTTTTGCTTTTTTCTATCAGTTTTTACTCCAGATTACACAGATTATTCATCATATCTTATTAACTGATACAGAAATAACAAACCTTTCATGCTGCCTTCAGATTACACGTACAAGGGAATATCTGAGAGCGCTCTACTCCGAAGCACCATGCCAGAGCACAGGAAAGATTTAATTTCACCCTAAATCACTCCTGCCCACTGAGGCTGAGCAGGAAATAAGGAATACAAAACCATTTGCATCCTGTTAGACACTCCTGTGCAGGGTGTAATTAGTTAAGGTCAAACACCAGTGTAAATCTTTCATCCCCTGGTAACAAAGCAAGTAGCTACATTTCACAACCTAGCAGTTTCCTCTTCAGCCCCATTGCTATGAGCCTATACTAGCATTTATTACATTCCTCCTTCTTCCATGCTCATGTCCTGACTGCAGGATCGCAGAGTGGTTAGCTGCATAATAGTGCTATTTCATTCTTGTAACACACCATTTCCTATGGGTAGATTCAGGAATGAGATGGGGCTGAAGGTCACCCAGAAAACAAGAAGAGCCAGGGAAGGCGTCTCTCACTACAGGAGGGACATTGAGGTGCTGCAGAGTGTTCAGAGAAGGGCAACGAAGCTGGTGAGGGGTCTGGAGAACAAGTTTTATGAGGAGTGGCTGAAGGAGTTGGCGTGTTGGAGGAGAAGGGGCTGGGGGAGAACTTAACCTCTCTCTACAGCTATCTGAAAGGAGTGTGTAGCCCGGGGGGTTGGTCTGTTCTCCCAAGTAACAAGCGGAAACGGCCTCAAGCTGCACTAGAGGAGGTTTAGGTAGGATATGGGGGAAAATTTCATCCCTGAAAGCGTTATCAAGCAGTGGAACAGGCTGCCCAGGGAAGTGGTTGAATTGTCATCCCTGGAGGTATTTAAAAGGCAGCTAGACGTGGTGTTAGGGATATGGTTTAGCGGTAACTCAGCAGTGAGAGGTTAACAGTTGGAGCTGATGATCTTAAAGGTCTCTTCCAACCAAAACTATTCTATGATTCCCTTCCGAGGCCCAGCAAAACGGGCTTTCCACCACGTCCATGCTGCTGTACCTGCTGGCAGCTGAAGCGCTGTCTTTGTTGCAAGATCAGCAGTGACACCAGATGAAATCACACCACTTTTGAGGCATTTGCAAAGGTACAGGTGTTCAAACGCAGCATCTTTACTAAATGTTGAAAGCTGTAATGTTCACATTTGCCTAAATCCTTCCTGCTAAACAGTCATACAAAGAAATGAATGCCCTCATTTTTGCAGACGTCGGAATAATTTTATATATTTACCTCTTAGGCTCTTCTGGAATTCATAAATCACACTTAATGAGAAGTATTAGCACACACTTACTGCAATTACATGACGAATGTTTGATTTCTGGCTTACAGCCTGAAAAATACATAGATTTCTGTGATCTCTAGAAAGGTAAAGATGAAACCTCATGTTTTAATTAGGGGCTAATAGCTTTTAGTTCACTCCAATGCAAAGGCTTTTGGTTTTTTTTAAAAGCTTTCCAACCCTACTGAAAGTCTGCTCTTCAATTAGTCTGGAGTTATACATCAGCTGGCCAAGCAATGACAGCCTTTCTAAGAAGCTAGTGCCCTCTCTGCAAGAGCTTTAACTCTGGGGAAAAAAAAACGCATTACTTTTACACCCTCTGGCTGCACTGGTGCTGCTAAAGAGCTGGTAGAGACTCAGCTCAGCTGGTCCCACCACTGCAACTTTGCAGGATTAAACCCCTCAAGCCTGCCTGTGTTTTGCCAGCGAGCACTACCAGAGCTGCTGCAACACTGTGAGGGAAATAATTTCCACTTGAATCGTCTCTTCTTTCAATAGAAATATGCAGATTGGTATAAGATTGGTATAAACGCTCTATGACCAGAAATATGCGTGTGTGGAAGCACCAGAACAACAATGAAAAGAGAGGCCTGCATGGACAGCAAGGGATGCCATTTCATCCAGCAGAGGAAGGTGCTGCTGCTGTGGAGACCCATAGTCCCCACGCTGGTGACACCACAAACAACACAGGAGACCCTGCACTGGCAGTGGGACAGTGATGGGGGTTGCAGTAAATCACATATGCCAGCCTTCCTTCTAGCAGCCCAATGGGTTAACAAGAAGACAACAGCAGTAGCATAGAAAAGATACTCTAAAGGATATAAAGGATTTGTCCAAACACTTAGATCATCATTGCCAATCAAGAAGAACCCTGGAGAATGGTCTAGGCTGGAAGGGATGTCCAAAGGTGATCTAGTCTGACCTCCCTGCAGTCAGCAGGGACACCCCCAACTAGACCAGGTTGCCCAGGGCCTCGTTGAACCTCACCTTAAGTATCTCCAGGGAAGGGCCCTCAACCACCTCCCTGGGCAACCCGATCCAGTGTTCCACCACCTTCAGAGTAAAGAACCTATTCCTAATATCCAGTCTGAATCTGCTCTTTAGAACATCCAACATTCTAGAGTATCTAATACCTGCTCTTCCTAATATCCAATCTAAATCCACTCTCTGAAAAGCGGACTTGACTTGTCCTTCACATGGTGCACAAGCAATCCTGGGCAGACCATTTGAGCAGGTACGCCACCAGCGTATGGCTGCGTAAAATCAATTTGCTTAACGACTTCAAATAACACAACCCCCTTCCCCTTCCGTAAGAACTTTCGTTGAGTTTTATAACACAAACTTCCTATAAATCAGCTGAAAATAAGACAAGGGATGCTAACATGCTAACCACCAGTGGGTTGTAATTGCCAAAGTGGTGTCATCTGAAAGAAACCTGGACACGCTGTGTCTCTTCACCTCAAGGGAGCAGCTATTCTGGCCCACCAGAGTCCTTTGCAGCACAAGCTTTCTTCCCTGGTGAAGTGTTGCAGGTGACTGCAGCCATTCCACCCCAGCCATGCCCCACGCACTGAAGAACGTATGGCAGGAGCTATAAATCGTGAACGATACGAGGAGAAAGCAGTTCTGCCAGGACACGGTGGTCTGCAACTGGGCTACAGTGGACAGTACACACCCGTACCGCTGGAATTATCCCAAAAGGCACTGTGAGAAATCAAGTAATAACAATGAAAAGCTGACAGTATCACAGCCCGCTGCTGACGTCAGCCAGCAGCCATCTCCTCACGCAGCCCTCCCTCACTAGGCTGGGTGCTGCCATCACCACCTCGCACAAAAGCAGCTGAAGGGGGATGCTGGGTGACAGCCCCAAGTCATCCAGCAAACCGCTGCTGCAGGAGATCAATGGGCTTCCTTAAACCATCCTTAGGCAGGCAGCGAAGCATCTCTCCAAACCACCCGGCTCGGCAGAGCTGGCAGAGGAATCCCAGCCGCTGCCTTCCCTGTGCAGGCAGGGACCCCTCCACAGGCAGTTTCACAGCACCCCCTCCTCCTGCCAGCAGCCACCTTCTTCCAGAGATGGAAACTCTTTTTTGGGAACGATCTTCCCCAGCAAGGCCCTCCATCAGGTCAGGCGTTTAGCCCTGGAAGGAGAGGGGCTGCCCTTGGAAAAACTGCCCATGTAATGCTAATATGTTACTTTTCATACCGGAGTAAGAGGTGAGGGCTGATGTGACAAAGACGAGCTGAGCTACCAGACTTTGTGGTGGCATATGTTTACTCTGCAGAACCTCAGCTCTGAGGCTCAAGGCAGCTCTCCGCCTGACCACCTTCTGGGCAGATGACTGCTGCTGGCAAGGTTCTCACTGCCTGCTGTAAACTCAATGTTGGTCAGTTACCAGGATCTCAGGACTGCTCTGCTCTCACAGTTCTTTGTGTACTCTGGAGTCCATGGGTTGATCCAGGGAACCCTCTTCCAAAGCAGGAGGATCTCACCAAAACCCCATAAAACCTCCAGTTAATGAGAACAATGGCAATTAACTCAGGAGTATCGTGGGCACTGTGGTGTGCCACCATAGCGTACTACTCCACCCCTAGTTCAAGGCCTCTCTCGCAGTTCTCATACTCTTCCAGAGGACCAAGCATGGGAGTCTCTGTGATGCCGTTGGGAACGGACCCTTTGGGAAGTCTGTGCTGGGAATGGAACCTTTAGGAAGTCTGTGCTGTGACTAGCAAAAGACAGAATTTTCACAGCCAAATGCTCCCTGGTGCTGCAGCGAGTGACAGTTACTCATGGGTCAACCATACGCAAGAGGTGACACCGCTCCAAAGGCTCCTCAGACCCAGACAGAGCTGCTACAGGTACAGGCTTGAAGGTGATGAAACTGAACAAAGACATGCAGCCCTCCGAGAAACAAGCGATTACTCTTTACTGGCTCTTGCCAGCTCAACTGTGGGCAATCGGTCTTCCCAAACTGGCTGCTGCTCAGCTCACAAAACCCATTTGTCCTTCAGTAATCATGAGGGTGAAACCGCCCTCCTCTGCCTGATGGTGTATTTTCTCCCTGTAATGAAGTGTGACACGCAGCTGCAGTAAATATTTGTGCAGTCATAGCTCACATGACAATCACCAAGAAAACCCAACTTCTGTGGGGAACATATATAAATACTAGTCCGGTCTGTAGCTGGGCTGACGGTTGTAATCTAATACAGATTCATTAAAACAAGGAATTTTAACAGAGTAAGAGCAAGAAGAGACATTAACCCTACTTTTCATAGAAAAAGATAACCATGTTAGCCATATGCTGAGGCAGCTTCGACAGACTGCATTCAGGAAAGAATCTAATTGCCACTAGATGGCACATCTCAATTACTAATCTATGTATGAAGTCAGGATTTATTTTTTTTTTTAAAGAAAGATATTCCCTCCCTTTGCTAATATAACACTTTATAATCACGCTTGCTTTCTAGTTTGAAACCAGACAGCTTAAAAAAATAAACTTATAGGAAAAACCCCACATTTCAAACTAAAAATACACCATCTGCCAGTGAAAACCTAGCTTGATTCTGTCACATCCACAACCGCACCAGGTTAATAACCAGCACCACAGATGGTTTCTTTATATAAATATGTACATCTCCCCACAGTGACTCTTTCAGCTGCTTCCCGAAAGCACTGGCACTGTGTTACCTCGTTTCCTAGGCAATAGCTGTGCCTTACCCCCGGCCGGGAAGTTATGCAGCTGGAATGGATTTCAGAAGACGCCATCCCCTGCCTGTGGCCGTTTCCAATACCAACAAGGGACACAGCGATGGATGGCCACGTCTCTTCCCAGGAACGGCAACAGATGGATATTAATACTTCTGGTGCAGCTGGTCTTTTCCTCAGACGATCAAATCTGCTGAAGAGTTCTTTTAACTTGCCCAAACCCCCGCGTAAGGCTACAGACCAAATATCACGGTGACCTCCATGTGATAGCATGGGGCTGTAATCAGAGCAATAAAGGTATAATTGGATCTTTCTGCAGATTCCAACAGGATTAAATGTCACAAACAACTGAAATACAAAAATATAAGTAACAAAACCATGCTCATTCACCCTCAAGGGTTACATACCAGGGTCTCCGCAATCAGAAGCGGTTACTTCCTAATTCTCCTATGTCCAAACTCACTTCAAATGAACGCTTCAGCTGGATTCTGTTCTTGTATTACCAGCAGTGAAACGTGTTCCAGAGCAAACTGCAAACCTATTGCTACCGCTTTGAAAATAAGTACTTGCCACCTTCCAAGAAGTTCAACAAGCATCAAACCTGCTAAATAATGATACAGAGAACAAACGGAATTCAATCCATTTCTTCCTGGTTTTACTTTGGTCATCTGAAAACCTATGAAGTGATATTTATTGCAATGACTTAAGAGCATGTTACTCCAAGGCACAGAGTATAAAGCTTCTCAGGAGCTCAGCACCAGTGGGGTTTAACAGAAGATAGACTGGTCATCCCTGGGAGTGTTCAAGGCCAGGCTGGATGGGGCTTTGAGCAACCTGCTCTGGTGGGAGGTGACCCTGCCTATGGCAAGGGGGTTAGAACTTGATGATCTTTACGGTCCCTTCCAACTAACCATTCTATGATTCTATGGTCTATACAGAACTCTGAACTACTTAGACCCAGTTTCTGTTGGAATCCATATGACACATGGTTCCCTTGTATGGCAGTGAAGGCAAAAATACCAGTTCTAACAGGTTTATAATTTCTAAGGGTATAATCAAAAGCATTTGAAAGGGTACCCCAAGAAACAGATTAACTCTAAGAGCACAGGACAGGACTTGCATCAGATAAGATTTATTCATGTCTATTGCACTGATAACAGTAATTAAAATCAATTCATTATCTGCATTTGGGCCCAAATTTATGAGTATCTGTAAAATGGGAGTCACGATACTGAAACCACTCTGCAACTTGTCATGATCTGTTTAAATACTGGATACTACTACAAATTAACGGAAACCAACCTCTTTAATATGACCTGCTTTGCAGTCAGATGTCTACTTCTTTGAACAGCTCAATCCTACTGTATCATTCAATCACCGGCTGCTGTTAAAAGTGTGGTATTTTGGAAAGAGTGAGTTTAGTTTGTGAAATAACCAGAAAAACTCCAAATAAAAGTAACTGCATTCATACAAATAGTATTTTTTAAATAGACATGTATAATGGGTAAGTATGCAAAATCTTTTAAGAGGCCAGTTGCAGTGTGTGTAACCTGTCAATGAAACTGAAAAAACCACTGATTTCAGGCCTGGCATTATGAAACTCCGACAGGGTAAGAAGTGCCCACTTCCCATTCACTTCCATCCTTCTTTCACGTCACTGAAAGCGCGTTTTCAAATGATGAGAAGAACAATCACTGCCCTGCACTCGAGGCAGGAAAGTACACTGGCTTTATTAAGGGCAAGTGGTACCTGCAGAAGTGAATTAATCAAATGCACACAATAGCAGCTTCTGAGTGTAACGCTTCATCATTTAAAACTCAACTTCTAGAAACCTCACCACACAGAGAGGTATACCTTTATTTGAAGGGGAAAATGAAATTATCAGAGCAGTTTCACATTTAAAAGGCGGCACACCTGCCACACCGGCACATTTTTCTACTTACGAACTTGTCTTACAAGTGCCTTGAAACAAATGGTGAGCACCTGGCTGGGACATTCAGCAGCACTTGCATAAGGAGCGTGCAGTGGTAACCGCAGCCCACACGTCATCACCCCACCACCGCCACCAACCGCTGGCTGTCCAGCCCCAGGCTGGCTTCCTCCTCAAATTTCAGCACCCAATTCTTAAAGAGTTCATTTACTTCAAAGCAAAACACAGACCACTGTCATGCATCTTAGGAATATTTTAATGAAAACAGAGGACCAGCTGTTCAGATTCAGTCAAGAAACCAGTAGTGTAATGACAGTCCTAATCCTGGGAATAGTAGAAAAATGACAGATTCAGCTCCCATTATTTTATCAAGTGTATTTTGGCTGTGCCTTCCCTTTCTAGGAACTACTAGTTGTGCACAGTTTGTTTACCTGTTCCTTTAAATCTTATTTAGGCGTTGGCTTCACTTCTTACAGAAAGAAGATAAATAACTCAAGAATTACAATAAAAATGCATACAATAAAACAAGGAATAAAGTAAGGATTGAGATCTTTGAGTTCACAGTAGAATAACTTACTTCCTTATAGCCTTCCTTTGCAGAACTGAAACATAAAGCGGGTAAAATTCAAAGTGCCCTAGCTCTTGGCACCTATATGTCATTCACAGAAGAGATTTATAGCACTTACATAAACAGGATTAAATCTCCTAAATAAAACACAATGACTTAAAATTTTTTTGACTAGTGAAACATTAAGTTAAGAGAAGCATAATTCCCTTCAGTGACTTTGGATTCAGTTCCAGTGCAAAATAACTCAAAATTACATAGCAAGCCAGTGTCAGGATAATGCAGTAATCTACTACTATCATTACAAAATCAACCCAACAAAAAAAAAAACAAAAAACAAGAAAAAACAAACACCAAAATCCAACCCTAAACCCCAAAAGACTACTTAGATCTGCCTAGATTCATATTTAGTACCCATAGTTAATAATTGCTATGTTGAAGAATGACAATTGTCAGAGCAAAATTCATTACACTGTAAAAAGCCCACTCTGGAAATGTTTATTCTCCATACTGTATCTCTGCTCTTAGCTCTTTGGAGAGGTAATTTATCAGCACTCCTGTCAACTTCTGCTGGAGACTAGCACTTCCCATTACCAGAGCAGTCAGATGAACAATATCAGTCCAGTCTAAGTAACTGAGAATAGCAACAGCTTCATCACAGAGTTTCTTCTGCTCAGCAGGAGGCAACTCCAATAAAATCTGAGGGACCGGCCTGAACTGTCCACCAGTCATCCAGGCACCGAGCAATCCACCAAATGCTCCTCCTAGAAAAGAGGAAGAGTTGTTACTCTTTACCAGTTAACATCAACATCTGAAATTCTATCCACAGTCTGCATCAAGAACATTCTCACCTTTATTAGAAATCACTGCAGAGTTGTGTATGTGTCTACTTTAACTAGGTTTATACATGACATTCAAAGCACCCAGAAGGACTTTTAAAGCTTTTTAAACCCACAGCAATCACAAAGGAACTCTTTTACACAGTCAAAGTTAATACCTTGAAGCTAGAAATCCAAAATAAAACAATACTCCTGGTCTCTTCAGGATAAGCTCTACTACTCAATAAAACCAAGGATAAAATCTGACCAACAATTGCCTTATCAGTGCCATTATCACACAACTTCTTGCTAGAGATTCCTAGAACCACCCAAGCTTTCTGCTTTTGAAGTCCACCCTTCGGAAGCTGCTCACAGAGACCAAATCCATCAGCATCATGAGGTCAGACACATTCATGCTTTCATCTACCAAATCAGCACTTCACCTGCACCACCCACCCCAGCTGGCCACGAAATGCTCTGGGAAGTAGAGGTCATCAAGATCACAGCAGAGGGATCCTCCACAGCTGATTGTGGCTGCTGCTGAGAAACCAGCGCTACACTCCTACACAGTTCTTCTCTTTCAAAGGATTACCAGTCCAATTTGGAACTGGCCTGGTTTAAGCAACACAGCGCTCTCTGACAGCAACTTGCACAACGGACACTGCTGTCCAGAGACAGACATCCTGGTAGAAGGAAGAACCCTCACAATGGAGGGGGCGTCAGAACTGACTCTGCCTCCAAAATTCCCTCCACAGTGACTGCTCCTAAAAAGTCATCTATGCACTCACAGGGATGCATTTTTTCATTAGACAAAAAATCTGTAGTTTTCAGCTTTTACTCAGTTGACGATTTTTCTCATGATGCCACAGAAATACTTGAAAGCCTACGATGGCTGAATTCATTCTCAAGGAACTTTTATGAGAAGATCAATGTCTGATTTAGGGGGCACTTAATGCAAAAGCCACTAGAAGTATTGATGTCTAAGGTCCTCATCTAGCGAGACAAGATTTGTTACATGACCACACTTTGTCTCCCAAAGCAACACATCCACAATCCCTTCTTCTCAGAGCAAGCAGTCCTTAGAAAGCATGATACGCTGCAAGTTTCTCCAGTGACTGCTGCAGATGGAAGGCAACTCATTGTCTAATTCCTGGCACAAGCCAGCAATGAGGACAATCTCTGCTCCCTGCTCCCACACCTACATGAGCTGTTTGACCAAGCGAAAGAGCACCTGACGGCAAATGTCCCTGTAACTGTCCTAACACCCACTAAGGACCCAGGGTCATCTACGGTTCCAATTTTTAAAAGTTAAGTGAGGGTCTTCTGATTTAGTTACCCTGTAATTGGGACATGGTTTTTGGTATACTTAGAACTTATTATTCTTATTATTGAATGCTTTTGGTATACAGTAATAGGTATATTTGCTCCAGTGCCTTCATCAGTGGCTGAAGAGCACTGAGCTTGACTGGGAGACATTATGAAAGCTTAAAGAAACACACAAAATGAGAGGACACATCCAAGAATAATTTCAGTGTTTCTCATCATCTCACTCAAGAACGAGGCCACTTCCATTTTTACTTTTACTTCTGATTTACAGTTTACAAATGTATTACAAAGGCTTAATTTCACCTCTTTGCTTCTGATAACTTCAGTCATATGTTTGTCAAAATATTATTTCTGGCTATTAATTAAGCTCTGTACTTGTAACAGGAATAAGTGTTTTGCATTTTCTGTTATCACTCCTCACATATTATTTGCTTATTTTTTGTAACACAACCTTGTTAACCCTCACGCAGGCATACTGCACTTCACTCCAATACCAATAAACCCAAGAAATTCCTGGAACTGCTCAAAGAAGTAAGGACTGTTCAAGGACCAGGGTCCACATGACTTCAGTGACAAAGCAGCTTTCAAGCTGGACAACTCTTAATTCAAAAGATATGGAGGAGAGACAACTTCGCACTATTAGACTCTGGCCTTGCTGTAATTTTCCATACAAGGAAAAAAAGCAAAGTGATGGGGAATAATGAATTACAGAGGAAAAAAGTTCACCAAGAAGTGGACAGCAGGTACTTTTACAATACAGAAACAAACATAATTTTTAATACAATCACTAGGAAGATGATCCTGTCCCTTGCTAACAATACTTATTCACCTTTGTTTTACACTCCAATTCTTCTGTGCCACTAGGTACCAACATCCCCCTTGACGGCTACCATTGCCTCTTGTGCTCCTTGGCCCCTGCCTCACCCCTCTACTTTTCACTCCCCACCACAGCGCTGGAGCAGAGCCCACACTCCAAAGCTCAGAGCCTGTTAATTTGCTCTGTTTCATCCCACACCTCAGACACTGCTGTCCCTCAGCAGACAGGAACCAAGGCTCTACCCACCAAAAGCAAAGGGTTTGTTAACAGCATGTTCAAAGGGTTTCAAAGGTGCCCCTATCTCAACCTCAGACCTCTGGGTGGCTTTCTGTTTGCTGCACAGGAGTCCCAAGTCAGCAAGGTCACTGTCACCCTAGAAACACTGACACACATTTGTGTGATGCACACCTTGCTTCTAAAAAGCCGGCACATAAAATGGCATCTTGTTAAAGCCCAATTACACAAAATCTCAGTGCTGCCCACCCCACCCCTTCAGCCTGTATTCTACTACACAGAATTCCCAGCTTCTTGACTCAAGGAGTTAACTACACGTCTTGTTCCCAAAGGAAAACACACCTACCTACAGCGATTCCAGGGGGACCTCCTACCAGACCGCCAAGAAATGCTGTTGCACCTGCCAGCAGTGCTCCTCGACCAGAGTGTTTCACAGCAGCTTTCATCCCCTTCTTCTCAGAGAGATGGCAGAGCAGCTGCATCACATCTTCAACACGGATGGGCATCGTGGCAAGTTAAGATCCTGGAAAAGATGTTTTAAGTTATCTTTTGATGGCTGCAACAGGGACTAAATCTTGCTGCTAAACGAATTTTATGAAACAAGAGAGTTCAGGAATCCAGGAGACTAAAAGGACAGAGGCACCGTCGATAAAGGGGGAAAAAAAAAAATTGCTTCCTGTTTCACTGTTCAGCAAACTGCTGAACGTTACTGAAACTGCAAATGAAATCACAGAATAAATCAGAAAAATCTGGGTTTATAACAAATTCAGAAGACCAAAGACAAGTACCAGCATTGAAAGACTTAAGAAAGTTTCTGTCTAATTCTACAGTAGATTGCCTTTGCTTTGAGCAACTGCCACGTGCATTCAGCACCAGGAAAAAAAACAGAGCCTCACTGCGCTGTAAATAGCAGATTATAATTGACAAATCTGCCAGGTATTTTCTCCTTATCCTAATCCTTGCCACAAATCAGTTGTTTGTTTGCACATATAAGTTCTTCTCCCTGTTTTGTTACACACCTAAACACTTCTGCGCTGATTTCTGAAGGCAGGAGCTTGGCTACAACGAGTTCTTATGAGCCTGAGGAAGGGAACCAGTTTCAGAAGGAGTTGGGGGAGAGACCTGGGACTGAGAACAGATGTGAGGCTTTGGAGGCAGGGGATCAGAAATGCAGGGGTATATGTGTAGCGTGATTGGAATTCATAGCATACACAGAAGTTGACTCTCATTTGTAGGAGGAGGCAGAGAGATGGGACCTCAGCCCCGTCATGTTCCATGACAAATCTCCAGCATGGGGCAGATACCTGGCCCTGAGAATGATCCCTCCGAGAGCAAACCTTTTCCACCAGCTGCTGCTGCCCATGTAAGCCCACTCATTTCTACAGAAGCCATCAGAGAGTGTGGCTACCCATCACTGCTGTCACAGGCACTGCTGAAACGCTCAGGTGAAGGTGACAGCCCCAGCTGTGCAACCACAGGAAGCCACCCTATCGCACTGAATGCAACCCTAAGAAAAAGCACACAAACAAGACGTAGTGTAAAAAGAAATACTAATCCAGGGCACCTTTTTGGAATTCCTGCACATTGCACATTCTTTTCCCCAGGTTTCTTGCTGTGCAACAGCACAGAAATCAGAAGGCACGACAAGCAAACACATGCTTTGGAGTTGCAGGTGCCAGCGACTGTAGTGAGCAAGGAAAGAGGCTGAATGAAAAGCCAGTATGGCTGCTCTGCTTGAAAAAAAGAAAAATTCTGCCTCAAGAAAAGGATTTTGCCCCTTATTTTGTACCTAATGTTTGCTTGCTGTTCAGCCAGTCACTTGAATCAAACTTTTTAGAAACTGTTACCACACTCCAACCATTCCAGGCACCCATCCTGCAGTCTCGAAGAGGTAGATGCCAGTATGTTGACCCCTCAAAATAACAACTGAATTCAAACGCAGCTCTGCTCGAGCACAGTGTTACACAACACCAAGCACTGAAAAATCCAGCTTCAGCTTTCGGATTTCAGTTTGGCAAAGAGAGTTCAACTTTAACGACTACTTTAATGATCAGAGAACAGGCAGAGATACTAAAAATATCCTCATCTCATGTTGCAAAAATAGGTGCAATACTAATGAAAGACATTAATTCAGGCCAATGAGATCAGAGGAAAAACCCAC
Source organism: Nycticryphes semicollaris (assembly GCA_013400055.1). Lineage (NCBI taxonomy): Eukaryota > Metazoa > Chordata > Aves > Charadriiformes > Rostratulidae > Nycticryphes > Nycticryphes semicollaris. The sequence continues at coordinate 195,779 of VXBJ01005878.1, read as the reverse complement.
AAAGTGGAATTCAGAAATTCCAACCCCATAGCAGAGTTGGAAGAGTGTTCAGTAAATAAGGCCTGAGGATTTAGCACTGAACAGTAAGAAAAAGCTTATTCATTAAGTAAATACCTTCCATTCTGCACATTAATTGAGGAAAGGGCTTGCAAAAGAAAAAAACCCCAAAGTATTCAATGTAATTACAATCACATATACAGAGAATGCAGATTTTGGTAGTGCCAGTGTTACATGTACAGCAATAAGAGACGAGTGTTTGGGTTTCCACTCTCTAAACCACTTTTTATTCCAGCCAACTTATGTTCAAGTCTTTCTTGAATAGCTCTCCTCATTGCAAAGTGGCAGCGCAGCGTTATCACACCATTTTTCATATTGAAAATTAACTACTGCAAAAGTGAAGGCTTTCTTTTTCACTAAAATGGCTGACTCCCAAATTGGCTGTGTCATTGCAGCATCCAAACACTGCTGACACTAAACACAAACCCAGGTTTTGGGAAGGGACCACCCATGCTCCATAGCTGCAGAGAGTCACAGTAGGAAATTCAGCAAAGAGTTTGCATTTCTCTCACTGCTTCATTCACCCTCGGGCCACTCTAAGGAAAACATCAACGTTCTTCGTATTACCACTGTTGCTTTTAGGGTTTTTTTGGCAAACTTTTAGGACAGCACTGTATCAGAATGGCAGTGCATGATGGTTAGTGACAGAACAGTGACACACTCTGCTTCCAGATTATCTCATTCAATATGATTCAAGCTCAAAGTAATAACCAAACGGCTGCTTTGCTCATCCCAGAGCAGTAGGGGTAAAGAAACCAAAACCCAAACATACAACTGGTAGAGCTGACACTGCCAAGCCTGGTAATGCTGGAAAATGAGAAGATTAGGTATTTGTTTTCACCTTCCTAACAAAAAGTGAGCAGATTGCCACAGGGAGGAACGTTCACACCAGCACCAAGAAGCCTGAAGTGCTGCAGAATTCAGTCCCCCCTCCCAGCGAAGGAACAGATTTGTGCTTGTCCTGCACCTCCATAGCATGACCTCAGACTGACCCAACTGCTGAGAACAGAAATTAATTTACTGCTGCTCTTTGGGCTAAATCCAGCAAACATCTCATGCAAAGCACCTCAGCATGAAGGTTCTGCAGCACGGGTGGAACTACCCAAGTCGGAGAGAGACAACGATGACACGGCTCTCACTGAGAGTATCATCTGCTTTCATACAATCATAGAATGGTTTGGGTTGGAAGGGACCTTAATGAGCATTGAGTTCCAACCCCCCTGCCCTCGGCAGGGACACCTCCCACCAGAGCACGTTGTTCAAAGCCCCGTCCAGCCTGGCCTTGAACATCACCAGGGATGGGGCTTCCACTGCTTCTCTGGGCAACCTGTTCCAGTGCCTCACCACCCTCACAGCAAAGAATTTCTTTCTGATGGCCAATCTAAATCTCACCTCATTCAAGTTAAAACCATTACTCCTTTTCCTATCACTCCACTCCCTGATACAGAGTCCCTCCCCACCACTCCTGTGGCCCCCCTTCAGGTACTAGAAGGCTATTAGAAGGTCTCTGCAGAGCCATCTCTTCTCCAGACTGCACAAACCCAATTTTCTCAGCCTGTTTTCATAGGAGAGGCTCTCTAGCCCTCTGAGCATTTTTGTCATCCTCCTGTGGACCCATTCCAACTGGTCCATGTCCTTCTCGTGTTGAAGACTCCAGACACAAGCAAACTGACTGACTTCCACAATTTCCTAAACCAATCTAATTGTAATATACATTAAATGATATTTTTTGAGCAAAGAAACCCAAACCAGAAGCAACAGATTCCTGCAGTGTGTAGAAGCTGGCCTGTCCACAAAAAAGCAGCTTCATTACACCATCCACCACCCTGCTAAGCCTAGGAAGTTTCCTTAGGGTGACGTGGCATCTTGGGTAGCGCAAAGGTGATCAACTACCCTGAGGTTTCTCTGAATAAATAAAAAAACCTATTTCATCACTAGATTCAAAGTACAATTGGCTTAACAGTGAAAAAAACCCAGAACATAATGAAAACAGGAACCACACTGCTATCTGGTGGCGTATGAATAACGTAGTTAGTCTCAAGGTAAAGCAGAAACATACTGGAACTCATGCAAGTGTAAGTATTTTTTTCTATTTTATCGCTCTCACAGTTTCCCCAAAGGAAATTTCCACTTGTGAAATTAAAACTTACTTAGGGTTTTTTGGCTTGACTGAAGAAGGTCCTTGGCACGGCAGAGCCATTCTTGCTCCATTCTGAATGTGAGTATCACACTCAAAGTTCTCAAAGACATTACAAGGAACACTCATTTTCTCTCAACTTCTGACGCATTCCTATGACCTCTTAGAAAATTCACTGTATTTTAAGTTCTGTTGTGGATTTTAGTGAATACAAGTAGCTTGTGCACAGCACATACAAGTTAGATTGATTTTTTTTTTTTAAGCCGTACAGAAAGAGCACTTGTGGGTGCCATTAAACATTAACGTGTTACCGCACACACAAAGTAATCCCAGAGATTCCGACATTCAGCACAAAGATACAGGTGAGTGGACAAACGTTGCAGAGATCTTTGATGAAGTCACAGCGCTACAAATTTCTTTGAAAACTTCTGGTTCTGATGAAGACTCGTGGTGCTCAATCAGAGAATTTTCAGCAAGTGTGTATTTTTTTTAACCATACACTACAGGCCATGAAAGCAGGATCTTTTAACAACACATTAACAAGTTCTAGCAGGGACACTCCACAAAAGAGCTTAACCTGCCACGAAAAGAAAAATAAATGCAGACAGACAGACAGCTAGCTTTAGGCTGTGGAAACCAAAGGTTTATACAGCTCTGCATCTGCAAACCTCTTGACACCTCACAGACTGGCACAGTCTGTAGGAAGCCAACTGCAAGAATGCGGAGCACAAAGTTGCGGCTGACATCAAACTAATGATCAGAATAGGAAGATAAGTGTATTTGAAAATTACAGCGAACTACAAGGGAGCAAGGATCCTACCCAAGATTGAAAGGAGCTGTGAGTTTTGTGTGTCAGAGGCAGAACCAGAAGACAGCCAAAAATATTTATAAACTTTGATTGTGTAACTGACAAGGACACAAAGTGCAATTTGATTCTAGAACCAAATTATTTTCCACAGAAACCACCCCGACATTAAGAAGCACTAGGAATGTAAAATACTGGATGTGCATTAATGGAGGGATGTAAATGTCAATGATATCCATCAAACTGAGCCCAGCTTTCAGAGTTGCTGAGTCCCCACAGCTCCTACTGACTTCACATGGCATTAAGAATACTCAGTGCTTCAAGAAAGAAAAAAAAGAGAAAGAAGTTGCTGAGAAACCAAGCTTTGTTTTATAACCGACCTTCCTGTTTTGTTTTACTGCAATTCAGTGGCTGTGTTCCTATTCTGTGGTCTCCCCAAATACTCATTTGACATGGTAAACTCAGTACATCTGACTAAATTAGATGATGCTCTCTCTTTCACCCCAGGGCCTGAGGAGCAAAGTGAGCAATGAACCTGCTCTACTTACCCAAAGAGAATGGTAACTTCATGTGTTTGTATCTCATCTTTGAGCCTACAACCAAGGCATTTTACGAAAAAGTACGCCATAAAAGACAAATGCCATAGAAAGCATTAAAATACCAAAAGGATCACATTATACCCACCTCACTGAAAGTCCTATGAACGCAAACAACCAAAGAAGGTCCCTGGACGGTGTGAACCTTGTTTCAGTTTGCTCCTGTTCAACATTGCCACCTCATTACCCTACTTTTCCCTTCACAGAATGATGACTTTAGACAGGAAAAAGCCCTCTTATCCCCTGGGTTTGCTGTCTCACTTACAGAAAAATTAACACCTCCTGAAAGTCCACACAGGACCTCCTGTAACCAGTGCACAGCTGGCCCACTGCTGAGCTGTCCTCACTGCTCTTTACAACTGAGTTAACAGAGTACAGTCTTCAGCAAACATCTCTACAATGTACATAGAACCAAAATTGCCTACAGGACAAATTCCACACCTACTAAACAATGAAGAAGTAGGTCTAAGTCCTCTTGCCAGGAGCCAACTTTATCTTGGTGCACACCATGCAGTGATAAGCAAGAAGGTGGGGTGAGAATCTTCGTACAACTGCTAGAAAGCATACCTGTGATCTGTATAGAACTTCAAACTGAAACATCAAGACAACAGCAAATATTTATGCAAGCAGAGATGCCCAGGAGATAACCCAGGACAATTTCTTCTCTCTCAACCATACAGCAACAGCTCTGTCTATACTGAGACTTTTAATAAAAAATAGCTTTTATAATAAATCAGCACTAGAGCAAAACCAAACACAAAGCACTCAGCAACTGACACAAAGAACACGACTTCACAAACAACAGTGTGCACAAAGATGTGACCTGCTGATTAAACTGCCCAGAAGTCCATTAGTTATTTCAATAACAGCTTGTAGATGGATAGGGAATCAAGACATTCCTGTCCACAACAGACTGTTTCCCCACCGGTGCCTACACATGCTGTTGGCTTGAGCAGCACTTGTGCTGCTACATCATCACCACCTGAAAACCCTTCCTTTAGGGCCCAGCCTAGTATTTAAGATTGGCATTAATTAATTAATTAGTTAAAAGCTATGGTCGGTCTGATTTAAATCATGACTGGCATCTGCAGCCAGTAAAACCTGGTTTAAATATACCAGTTTCTACCCTGCTCTGCATTTGCAATTTTCAGTTATTTTGCTAAGAAAGGGTTCATTCCTATTTATTGGTGTGAAGATTAAAACATGCTGATTGCTGCTCTTATCTCAGTATTAGGTACTCTTCTTTCCCAACCATGAGAATTCACTACATCTACAAATATTTACTGTAATAACATAATTATGCTGCTGACTATACATTTATTCAATATTCAAATTTTTGAGCGTCAATTATATTAGGAGATGGTGAGAAACTCACTTATTTGCTAGGCAATCTGAATTCAGCTGAAATGCATCAAAGAGCCTTTTAATATCATTTTCTAAGAACTGTGACCTTAAGAGCTTTGCTTACTTTCTTTTTTGATGTATTTATCAAGGCATGTAAATTTATCAAAGCATTTAACTATTCATTTAACAAAAGAGGAAATAAGTACAACTACTTTTGGGAACCTAGGAGATGATTTTACAAGGCTCTTGGATGCCTAAAAATGCAGGTAGATGTTAATTTCAGTAGGAATTATCTCCTTCCATGAAAGATAAAAGTAAGTTTGGGGCCTAAGCCATGTAGACACTTAGGACAACCCGCTTACCTGGGCTGCTAAACTAGAAAGTATCTGTGTATGCCTGGCCATAAGTCTTTCAGAACTTAATTTTTTTTTTAGTGCTACTCAACAATCTTTTTAATTTATAAATTAAGAGTGGAATTTTATTTTTTTTTTCCCATTTGCTACACCAGCTTCTTCATTTTGAAGGCAGCATTTGAAAAAGAGAGTTACAGGTCGCTTGCATCAGCTAGCTGATACTGAAGCCAAAACAATCAGACTTTCAGCTAAGAACAAAAAAACCCAAGAGCTGATACCTGGAAGACACACAAGCAGCAGAGCTTGTTCCCCTGTTGGGGGGCGCAGAATAGAGCAATGGTATTTTCCAAATCTGAACTAAGCCTGAGAATTAAAGATGCTTTCCCCAACTCACTACAAAAACATAAACTTCAGCTCATTAAAATGAATCAACATGTTCTGAACCTTTTAAGATTTATTAAAATCTTTATGACTAAAATAAGCTGAGCATAAAATGTACGTATAAATGCTTTCGAAGAGCCGAAATTTAATTACACTTCAGATACGTTTCCTTTCACATTCCTACAGCGCTATTGCAGGCGGGATGACACAGCCACAGTGTGACTTGAGGGGACAGGAAAGCGGCGGTTAAAGCCGAGTTCCATCCCATCGGGCAATTTTTAAGGCTCATCTCACCGTATCCGAACGACGCCCCAAGCCCCGGGGCAGCCACAGAGGCCGGAGCGGCCGCGGAGACGCGGCCAGGCCCAAAGCCCCCGGCCTCTTCTGGAACCTTCCCCGCCGCCGCCAAAGCGAACCCCGCTGACAGCGGGCCGGTGTGTGGGGAGCTCCCCGGGAAGCGGAGGGGAGAACGGAGTCCGCCCGGCCGGGTGCCCGCACTGCCCCGGCCCTTCTTTCCTTCCCTCCCTCCGTCCTTCCCGCCTACCTCAGCGCCCGGCGCCCGCCTCACCGCAGGCCGGGCAGGGAAGGGGCCGCGCCGCCGCTACCGGGGGAGGGGCGCGGCCCGGCGGCGAGGCGACCCCCGCGCGGCCCGGCCTCCAGCCCGGCCCGCCCCGGGGAGCACGGATCCCACGGCGGCCCGCCCTCACCTCCGGCCGGGGCGGCGGCAGGCCTCGGGGAGCTGGGCGGGCTTTGCAGCCGCTCCCGCGCTTGCTCGGCGGAGGGAGCGCCGAGCCCGGGGCGGCGTGAGGCGGGATGGCTGGTGCGGTGGGGCCGCCCCCAGACCGGCCCGGCCCGGCTCAGGGCTCCGGTGAGGCCCGGTGCGAGTGCTCGGTGCTCGCCTGGGACCGCACAACCCGCCGCGGGGGAGCATCCGCGGCTCCATGAAGGATGCAGGAGACTGTCAGTGCCGCCGGGCACGCTGTTGTGGAAAAGCATCTCTCCATCCCCACAGCCAGTACAGGAGGAGGAAGAAGATGCTTTCAGAACAACCCTGGCAGACTGGAGACTGTCACCTGAGAATATTTGTGCGCCCAAGTTTATTTCAGTCATCAGCTGGGTGAAGCACAGCGTGGCAGGCGGATAGAGCACCATATGCAATCCAACAAGCGATGGGCTGAAGCAGCGTTAAACAGCTGTGTCACATATGGCTCTTGAAATATCACACTCCCTTTCTTAACGCCAGTACAATCTTTGAAAAGTTACTGCCTCGTGCTAAAAATTCTGCCGTTTCCCAAGAACGGATTGTTAACAGAGGTTTTTGGTTTTGTCAGCTATGCCTTTATTATGATTTCATTGTTGATTTAAAGTAAACCACCACCACCCTCAGTTCCTTGTTGAGAAGATGAAAAAGCAGGATGAGGAAAAGAAGGAGGAATATAACTCACAAATTTTGTCCCTTCCCTGTGGCTGCACTGGGGACTTCTTAACCTCCCCATGCTTTATATGATCACATAAAATAACTCCCTGTGTAACAACTCAAAATGTTACAGGTCTACTGGTGCTCTTGATTTTTATGATTTGGATGTAAAAAGCAAATGTAATTCCTAAAATGAGCAAAGAACCAAAATGCCATGTGCATTTTAAAAAGTAACACCCCAAATTCCAGCCATGAGCAGCTTTCCAAGGAGCAAAATTAGAAGCAGTGAAGTCTGCCAAACCTCAAAGGAAGGAATTTTTGTCATTGTATCCCAGACTGAATTATTACTTCACTACAGTGGTTGAAAACGAATACAGGTTATTAGGGCTTGAGCAGCAGGTATTTAGGTATTTATTATTCTATGGTAGAAATCGCAAACATGAAAATGCAAGGTGACAGTACAGCATGTATCCTTTAAGGGTGTATGTGCTGCTGTAGATCGTACTATACTCTTAAAGAAACCTGACTCTGTTGAAGCCAATGGGAATCTGGTTATTTTTACCAGCTGGATTAAGATTTGAGTCTGTACGTAGCCACCAGCCAGACCCTGATGGCACGTCTGTCCTTCTCCTTGGTGAACATCATTGATACACGCGAATCAGCCCACCACACATTTCACGAGCATCCTGTGAATTTGGGCTAAATAACAGCCCTGAATTGCTATTTTCGGTTTTACTGGAGCGGCAAGAAGCAGAATAGATTTTCTCCCGGCCACTTTTGCTGCCCGGCGGGCTCCATCTGGTGGCTGCCCACACCTCACCATGGCAGGGCTGCCAGCGATCGGGGAAAAGTCCTCAAGGCGAGAAGGGCCACCTCTGCTGGCTGTATTCTCTTTAGACAGGATCGTCTATTCTGGATGGATCAGCGACTGTAATTCTAGGGTGTATTTATGCATTCAACATCCACTCTTAACAAGTAATTCCTACCCGGCATGAATGTTCAGATGCTTTTTAAATTCTAGGAACTGGTGGAGTGAGAGCAGTTCAAGGTGGTCCTGCTGCCGTGAATAAGCTTGCTTTATTCACTGCAGTATGATGAGCTCTTATCAGTACTAATGTCACTGCTATTCCTATTTAATTTCCTTTATTAGAATGTTTTACATATTTTTCCTCTTCAAGGCTCCTAGGAACTCTATATTTTTAAAAATCAAGAGGGGAAAAAAAAATTCCCTTTCACCCACCAAATCCTCAAGTCACCTGCCAAAAGCAAGCATCAGAAATAAACCATGGCAGTGGTGCATTCTGATTTCATGAGCCACTTGGCAAATTTCTTGTCAAGTCCTTTCCTAATGTACAGCAGAACCCAAAATAACTACAAGCCAGTTCAGCATGTCCTCAGCAGGCTGGGTTCACTGCATGTTTTCACAGCTTTTGACACACTAGGAGACAGGCCAAGGGGCGCAAGGAACAATTTCAGCTGGAGATGGGCTGTTGCTACCAACAGAATGATTCATCCTGGCTTTCAGCTTGCTCTTTATGGAGTCTTGAGAAAATGCCCATCAGGGCAGGCTGTGAGTCTGGAGGAACTGTCCAGAAATACCTAATGCAATTAAAAAAAAGCTGTTTCTCTAAATTTTCTTCTGTGCCAGAGATTCCTGGAAAAAACCACGATTAGGCAACTGAATGGGGCAGACTTAGTTTCATCATTTCATCTAGTTGCACTTTTTTTTTTCTCCCTTAAAATATTTAAATTTCTTACTATCACTATGGCAGGAAAACACCAAAGCATTCAAAACTTAAGGCATGTGCCAGTAATACAGACCTATTTGCCTAAGCTTGCAAAGCACCTAAGAATACTCTTGAGATTTCCCTTCTGTGTCAGTGCCTTAGTTTGGACAGGTGAGGCTGGTTTAATTTATAATGCTACATCAGCGCAAGAAGAAAAGGAGGAAAAGGAAGAAATGTCACGTGTTCCCCAGAACATGTGGTGGAAGTGCTCCACAGAGAAGAAAAGGGATGGAAGATGTAACAAAACAGGTTTCTAATCGCATCCAGACTTAGGAGGGTAAGAGATTTCCATCAGTGCCTCCAGAAGTCTAGGAAATCCTATGCTGCAGTGAAGAAAAGCTGCTTTGCTTACCCCTGTCTAATATCGAGGACTCTGGACAACCTACAGCTCTCCCTTGATAGTGTAATACGCCTGAATGTGGGCTCTTACAGGGTCACAGCAGTAACAGCATCTGTTCTGAAAGAATCTGCCATTTCTGCTTCAGATTATATTTATAATTTGAACCTTCCCTTCTTGACAACACTACAGTTTTTTAACTTCTGAGCTCCTCATACTATACTCTGGATTGCCAAGAAAACGTTGAGCTTCACAAGATCAAACAAGGCAAAACCTATATCAAAAGAGAAAATTGATATAAAAGTAATGCATATTTATGTCCTTAAATGGAGCCACTTAGTAAAGGAAATTCTGCAACTGCAGAATGGCTGTTTAAAAGGAATGGTGCTTCCTCCAGAATTCTGGGCAATGAGAAAAGGCAATATTTCCAAAACCAGGAACGTAACTCCAAGTGTCACCTATTAAGACTCTTCACCTCTGTGCATGCAGGTATAAGTCATATAGTAAAACCGACCAAATTGGTGCAGGAAGACACAATAGCAGGTTACAGAGATCCACTAGAAGCCAAACAGATGCTTGATGGCAGATCTTTTCCCCATTTCCTACATTAGATATTCATCAGGGTCTGACTTGTAATTGAATGCAAATAAAGGATATAACAGGTTTTTGCATATGAAGTGAAGATATAGAACATCTGTCTCTTCACAGCCTTTCAATGTACCTTATGTGACATTAAGCAAAGAAGAGGTTTGCCTCATCAGCCTGTAGGAAACGGTGAATTTGAAGAACAGTGTGACTGAACTAAATCATTCCACTGCTGCTGTAAAAGGTGATTCTTTGATCTCCCCGCGCACTCCTAGGTGATAAAATGCCAAGTTGGGCAAAATCAGTTTCAATGCCAAAAAGATGGACTACTGGCGCAGAAGGTCACAAAACACTATTAATTGCCTTTTATCATCTCTGTCTTGAAAAATGATCCAAAAATATAGGCTGGTGCTTTGGAAAAAAGCACACTAACAGCTTGCTTGGACAGTGCTAGCTAGCAAAAAGACATTTAAGGCATAACCTTAACTGCAAATGGTGTACCTATCTTCTGCTCTTTTAGTTTCATATTACAGTAGCTATTTATGCTGGGGTTTTTTCCCTTCCTCGGCAGTACAATTCAGTAATTATGTTTACTAGTACAGAGTAGCTATTTTCTGACCTTTTTCCAAAAAAATGCTACAGCAAATCTGAATGTAAAAGTCAGTATCCTGAAATTAGCTCACACGTTTATATGTTATAGCATGTATGAACACTGAAGTGGAAATAAAATCCTGGTTAAAAAATAACTACACAAAATACCTGCAAGGTTTCCAGAGCAGAGCTAAAAACCAGAGACAATGTCCTACAACCACTTCCTCCACTCATCGCTCTTTTGCAGAAGGTATCTAAAAAAACCACATCTAAGGTTTTTTTCAACCCTCTAATTAAAGGGCATACATGAAGTAGATAAAGTTCAAAATCAGGCCTAAAATGCCTATGGTAACTTCAGTTAAGGAACAAAGCATTCTGGTATCAAGGATGGAAGGATGACATTTGAAGGTGTGATAGATTTCCATGCTCGGTACTATCCAGTGGTGTAAGAAATCTGTACCACACTATCGTGGAGCCTGAGAACAGTAAATGTTCAGCTATATATAATTCTGGCCCCAAACATACAGTACTTTGGGGACACAAAGAGTAAGCACAAAGAAGCTGAGTTATGTCCTGTCAGAGCCAAGGGTGCTTGGCTGACTTCAATTCCAACCTCGCACCTATCTCACAGGTGCTGAGTAAAAGCCCAGTTTACAAAGCTGTTAGTCGAGGTTTCCTCTTGTTCTGGGAACACAGAACAATTCTCCCCCGCCTTCTCGGGCCTGACTTCTGATAATGTGGCAGGCCAGAGGGGAGCTGGCAGCCAGCTGCAAAGGTGGGGGTGGAAGAGAAGGGGGCAGCTTGAACAGATTGCATTGCCCAATTTTCTTTTCTCATCTGATAGGTTGGAGGCAAGGAAGATGGAAAGGTGAAGTTTAATCACTTCTGGAGTGATGGACCAGATTCAAAGCTTCCAGAAATCACTGCAAATATTCAGACATGCTACAGCAGGTTTTTCAGACAGTTCAGCATGTTGTATTTAAATACTGCCTCTCAGGCCACCTCTCTGCCTCACTTGCAGTCACAAGGTTGTCACCATTTGGGATCATATACGGCATATATGGCTACCACAGGGTTCTCTGAGGAGCTATTGCTAAGGTAAATAAAGAGCAGAGCAGTGTTTATACTATATTTATAGTTGTCCTATAACGCGATCTAGACTTTGGAAAGGAAAAGAACTGGAAACTCTTTGTGAACTACAAAGAGGCCCTTTGCTGGCTTTCTGCAGACCTCAGTTTGGGAACCACTGCCTTAAAAACGTCAGAAATTACTGTCTCGGGGATAAAACAATGTGCACTCAAAGCTGGTAACAGGCATGACTTATAAAGAACAGCTAATGCCAAATGGCTTTACCTACAACAGGGTGCACGTACACAATCATGAGAGGCAAGTGCTACTGGAGCAGAGGGCACCAACCAAGCAGATGACTGAAAGCTAGAATGGGAAAGAACTGGGCAGCCCCTTCTCTATGATAAGTTCCAGGGGATCTTTCATTCTGCCCCAAGTAGACAAGCATTAAGTTCTCAAAAGTCTGTTGAAAAGGCTCACAGCAGGATGTGCCAATCTATACCAAGGAAGAATAAAAGGCTAAGATTTTGTTGCAATTAGAATAAACAACTGTCCTTAATTTCTGTCAAACAGTAGATGCGTCCCTTTGCTAGTACTTGAAATGTGTGTAAAATGTTGTTAGGGTACACATCCACAGACAGCATTATTAGCCTTTTTTTCAGCCTCCATTCCCATCATGCCTTGTAGAAAAATCCATGGGGGACGAAAGATAATGCTGAGTCCAAACCCTGAGAACAGAGCCCCATGAAAGCAACAAATTATAAACTCTACTGAAGAGATTTTCTTCAGAAAGATCACAGGTCTCATGCTTTAGTCATGGCCCGTTCCTTTGCCAGCAGGTTCAGAGAGAGCGATCTGTGAGAGCTAAGTGATTTCTTTCAAGTAAGCTGCTCACGATGACTACAGAAACCTCCAGGATTACAGTGCACAAACAAAGGCAGAAAAGCTGCTTCAAATAATACACCCAGACAATGGGGTTGCCATTATGGTAGCAACGCAAAATATGGACAGGGATTTAAATGAAACGGGTGATATCTGTATACTTTGGAGGGCTCACGTGTGCCAAATTTGGCAGCCTGAGTGTTCATAGTGCTTGTTGCTCCACCCCTCGAACAAAGAGGCTAAACCCCATCTGTGCAGGAGTTGGTAGAGCACAAGCAGTTTTGCTAATCATGCTGCATGCAAAAGCAAAGAGACAAAGGGAACTAGCAATGCTTAGACTAGCATTGGGGAAATAATTAAGCATGAATGAAATATTGTATGTGGATTTGAAATGAATGTTCTTGGAAACAATTGTGCTGTTTCAGTTGTGCTGCTTTCCCCCCCTAAGTTTCACCAAGTAATTTGCATGCCATTTAAATAAATACCATAAATTATTGCAAACTTTTTGGTTTTATTTACATAAAACAAAAATGCTCATTTCCATTATTGTTTGGATTACCTGACAAGAGTGAAATGCAGAGGTCTGAGAGGAAGCTTGTCTCTCCCCAAAATATTACAGATTTCTCATGTGTGAGCGAGACAGAAAGCAGGACCCCATCGTTAGCTTTGCCTCACCCGGGGCAAATACGACTCCATACGTGTAACAGAGATACAGGATCTCTTCCAGCTGAGCCATGCTGGAGCTGTAAGCTGGTGTAGGGTATGGTATAGTACCCTTGCATTTGTCATGGTTTCATGGCCCTCCGTGAAAATAACAACAGCCTCAGTTCTGCTTGTCTGCTTTGGCCCAACCTGCTTTTTCTGGGGTAGCTTAGTCACACCAGCTCTCCAGGCAACTGACCCTGCACAAGCCGCCCGAGCCCTCGGCGGCATCTGCAGTGGGATCCCCAGTGCAGCTTTCACACACTGGGAGGTTAACTCTCTTTGAGAACTCATGTGAGGGTTAACTTCAACCACCATAACTTCAAGGCCACCATAACTGCAACTTACAAACTATTCTCTGATGCTCATACTGTTTTCACTTCCATCCAGCATTATTCACACGTTACCAATTTGATTTCACCTCTGATAAATATCTGCCCTCCTACTTGACTACTTAATTGACTCCTTTCTCAGAGTCCCTCTCAAACCTGCTTTCTCCTCTCATCCCAGCAGGGGCTCACCAGCAGCCAAGTCAGAACCCCTGACATTCTGCGCATTCAGACTATTAAAAAGAAATCACTGAAATGAGGAAATCCAGAAAAAGAGCAGTGCAAGGTAGCATAAAAAGTTAGGAAAGTGCACATCCCTCTGCAGGATCATAATGGGCCTGCTGCCCCCCGAAAACTAAATATAGGTACCATCACCTGAAAAAACACAAGTAACCTAACCATCTGCAAAAGGAAAACCTGAGTATCTAGCATAATTTTTAATGTTCTTCCTCCGGGCTTCTGACCAATGAAGACAACCTGCAGGTTTCCTCCACAATCTGTCTGCTCCCTCCAGTCTAAAAGGGATCGCAACAAATATTCTCCTCTCCTTGCACAACCCTGGGCTGCTTTTCCCCATGGCCTGTTGTGAAATATGTCCAACATTACATATTGCAAACCACATGAACTCAATATATAGATGTGCTTTTCACAGAAGAATATCCTGTAGTCTTAATTTCTAAGGTTTTCTGTTTATAAACCAAGGAATTCAACTCTATTGCCATCTTAGTTTCAAAGGCATTTATTTTCATGGACTTTGCTTAGTGGAGTCCTAAGTTTTGCATCACCACAAAAGAAGTAAAATCCACTGGCTCTAACTTCATGATTTCCAGTTATCACTAGGGTGTGCTGTAGATCATGAAATTTCAGTGAAGCACAGTTAATGGGGAAAAAGCTAGCTGCTATAGTAAATATTTTAAATTAATTACAAACATAGAAGCAGCTTAACACTGACTCAAATCCCTTTTAAAAATACATACACACTTAAGAGAGGTAATATAACCCCTTACCAATTTAAACCATTTTTGTTACATGTTTGGTAAACAGAGTGGTGCACAACACTAAGCCAGGCAGATAATTAGATGCCTAAACTGCACATAGATAACTAAAGTATCAGACATGCAGTCTGGTGGGAATTGAAAAAAAAAGGAGACTAGGATAAACAACCATAACAAACCAGGTAACAAACAATAAGGCACTCTTTGTGGAAAACTTCCTTTGAAAATAAATTATGAGAGTATTTAAGTCACTAGAACTCCCGAGGGTAAGGCCTGGGAGTTCAGAGTCAGGGGCTGAATAGTACTTTATTTACACCAATTAATGCATAGAAACAATGGTGCTGAAATTCCCAGTGAGGGTAATAGTAAATCGGAACCAAATTTATCATAGGAGATGGCATGTGTCAGGTATCAGCTCTTAATAGCAGGGTGCCCAGCACAGAGTGACACCGGGAAGGGGACCACAGCCTCTGGAGGCAGGAAAGCGTCAGCTCCCAGCTCTGAGCTTCCACCCACTTCCAGCCCCTGAAGGAGCTGGGAACCCACCAACCAACACCCAACCAGCTGCTCACCACCTGGGAGGAAGCATCTTCACACTCTTGCACCTATAACCTCCTGCCTAGGAAAGAAACACTCATCTTGGCACCCTGTCCTTCAGTGCCCATCAACTCCCAGCAGAGTCATGGAGAGGTGATGGGCATAATGAACCATGCAAATTTTTTAAAGAGAGGTACCTATATAAACATGAACAAAAGCTTAAATGGTTTACTGCCATTTAAGGCCCCAACTGTCACGACACACCCAGTGTGCCACAGCAGTAACAGCAAACAGAATTGTCAAGTGATGCTCCAGCAGGCTGCATGAACTGGGCTTGGTAGTCTTACATTACGAGCCACGTATTCATTATTATAACAATTTGTATTACTATTTGTAGCATTTAGGGAACCCCAATCAGGGCTCTATTGTGTTACAGACTGTGCAAGCACAGTAAAATAGGATAGCTTTTATAATGAGTACATCACAAGCCCCTCTACCATAATTAACATTGATTAGCATCAATGCAAACAGCATGGGAAGACAAAGATTGAGCCAGTTTGGGAGCTGAGGTACTCTCTCACCCTTTAAGGTGGCTCCTCTGTTTCTCAACTACAGAACAGAGAGGAGGCTGTTTCTGTGGGGAAGGCTGCAGTCCCCAGTGCTCCCAGTTAGCAGCTCCCATTAGCACATTCCGGGACACAGGACTCAACGAGGCATCTTTGTCACTTATTAGTCCAGTCTTTATCACAGGCAGCTACAACACACAATCCTGCCCTTAAAATTATCAAGAATCACTGCAAACCAGTTAAGAGTGCATTGTCTTCCTTTTTGTAAATGTTACTCAAGTTGGCTGAAACGGTTGGTCTATATTCTCTATCTTTATGCATCAAACTAAATACTAAAGACAGGTGGCTACCTACTGTCACAGATCAGTGTTAGTCCGAAATGGAATGGCTAGAATCAACGTAAAAGCAGAATCGGAGTCAGACTTTCAGAGCATGTAAGTCAGATCTAGTCAAAACACCAGTACTAAAACTGCTTCAGAACGTCTGAATGGAGTATTTCTCCTGCTTCTCCCAGCCCCTCTGCCCAGCATTTGTTACTCTTTCCCAGTACTCTTGTGAAGCTCTGTGACTGCAACCACCAACATTAATTCTGATCAAAAAGGACAGTTGGCAACCTCTGGTCTACTAAATTTATCAGAAAAAGACCCCAAAAAGCCACTTCCACTTTAAACATGTGTTTAAAGTGTGTCAAAATTGTGACCTTAATGGACATGGGATGTGGAGCTGTCTATAATAAACTTCCTCCCTCCAAAATCCAGCCTTGCTAGATCCATAATTATCATATGGATCTTCTCATCCCAGGCCCATGGCATTTTCCCAGATTTGCCTTGGATACTAAAGCAGCTTTTCCTTTCCAGCTGTAGTAAAGAGTGTTGACAGCTCTACAACGCCAGCAAAAAAACAAAGATAGCATTTTGAAACGGATAGTGTGAAATTATAGGGTTGAATATTTTGATTGTGGAATTATCTTTATTAACCAAATCAAATTCAAGACCCCAAACTTTCCTATAAGCCATCTTCTCCTCTAAATGTTTCTGCACGTTTCTACTGCATAACCTAACAAAATACTGCCACCTTGAATTTCACTTTCCCATCTAGTACCATAGAATGTATATTAACAGAAAACACGTTCACACTAGGGATTTTGTTCAGTTCTGTGTGACATTGCTCATGTCGTAACCTCACCTGCAACCTGCTGTATCTTCAGACTTGGTGCATGTCTCAAGAATTCTCTTGTGCATTACACTGAGGATGTATGTAAATATTTGCAGGATTATATTGTAGCCACAATTTCAAATGCAATCGGGATATGTTTACGTGCTCAGCTGTAGTTAGGTTCCAGTGTTTCCCTACTTTTTGCTGTTCTGCTAAAGTTTCTTAATCTCATTTTTTAAAAAAAAATACTTCCTACAATTTCACTCACAGGGAAATGAAAGATAATTCTATAAAGCCTAAAAATAAACTTGGATCTGCTAAAAAATTCATTGTTTCACTCCCAAGCTTCCACCAGCTGGGCTTGTCTACTTTAGGTTTGACACCCCTGAGAGCTACGAGCATGACTTACAAAGATGAGCAAGTTTACATGAGAATGAAGAAGAGAACCTTTTCTATTTTTTCTTTTCTTTTTTTTTTTTTTTTTATATTTTTAATCTTTGCCAAAATACTGTCTGGGGCACTTATTACTGGAAGACATTTATTTTTGGCAATTTCTCACTCACTTTCAATACTGTACTCTAGCTATTTGCAAATTTGGAGAGGTAACGTCCAAATACAGAGGCTTCTCTGCAGGTACTTCTTTCAGGTTTGCTCATTACATTTGTTAAACTGTTTAATTCTCAAGGATCTACTGGAGATACAGCAAAGACCCCCTGAACACCAGTTAAGAATAAACCTGTAATGAGAATAAATTACACGCGCATATCAATTGCTACAAGTCCTGTAAGAGTAAGACCTTTCTACATAAACATCTGCTGCAGAATTAACTCTGATACATTAATAAAAGTCCCCCCGATCAAACAATGGAAGGATAGCAGTTACCCCATCAGTTAAAAGAATAAACCTTTTAAATAAATAAATTTGCACGACACCAATTTATGTCACTGTGGTACTTAAGGCGAAACCTTTTAAAGGAATAGATTTACTGTGCACACTGATCTCCAGTGGGTATGTGTAATTATGCAAAGGCAAGGCATTACTTTTAAAGTGGATGAATGTCTGATACTTTTTGATTTACTGCTAGAAACAGAAAAATGGTAATGGCATGAAATAAGCATTTGCAAAACCGTTTTGGCAGACGGAAAATGTTTGATTTACCTAGGGCATCCATCAGGTTCTATATTTTAGATCAAAGTAGATAAATGGAAAGGCAAATGGATATTTGGAAAAAATCTACTGCTTTTCTGTCAGCTCTGCAAGTAAGTGAAATGTTTGGAGGAGGAAAAAGCCCAAAGCTCTTTGGATGGAAGGAAGTCATGATTCATGACCGCTCTGGCAACTACAGCTTTCTGTATTTACCTGAAAAGGTGAGAATTGCATGGAAGTAGGTATAACTTTCTCATTCTGGGCCCGATTCTGAGAGGGGATTTGAAGGCGACTGGCAAAACACAACATTTCCACCTGACACTGGAAACGGATAACAGCTACCCTGGGTCACATTTTCCTCTCAACTCCAAGTTGCTCACTCTCTTTTCCTCCCCTCTTCTGGCTTGCATTCACATTGGTGAAGACAATACGTTCCTGTCAAGACACACACCCCCCCTAGAAATGAAACCCATTGCCTTCTCAGATCCTGTTTAAGTCTGTGCAATAGCAAAACACACTAAGGTAGGGAAAGGCTTACTGGACAATTATCTGTGATGAGTCAGGAGGCTGAAGAACCAAAAATCAGATTCTTCCTACGGCAGAATTCTTCCTAGAGGTTCCCAGTGAAAAGCGTGATTTCAGAGTGTGCCAGGATCCTGTTCTGAGCTCCTCCTGTACAGAAAGGCATCACCAGGAGCTGTGCATTTGTGTCCAGCCCGTAAAGTATCACTAGACCTATGGTACATGTGTTGCACAGATGGTCTGAACGTGCATAGTTAATCCAAAATGTTTGGGGGATATCCAATGTGTTGTTGCTTGTGAAAATCTGCAGGAGGGCACACACACAAGAGCCCTAGCCACATCAGGTTTACTGCAAGTGTGCACACCACGTGCAGCGGGCATTTCCACTAAGTGTCACGGGAGGAAGGGTTTGTTCACGTGCCGAGAAAAGGCTGAGATTACTAGACACCCGGAAATCTTGACAAGCGTAGATAATCCTTGATTATAACCTCTCAATAAACGTCTGGCTGGGGAAGGACGTCTGGAGAAATTCAACACATGTCCCTCTACCCACTCCGTCAGGAAATACTGCAAAATAGGTTGTGGCCTTTCCAGCTCTCTTCATATCACTGTGAACATAAGCGGCAAATCTATCAGCTACATCTGCATCTGTTTATTCTATGGAAGGGCCGCTCAGCCCTTAAGAGGCCAAAGATCCGTCAAAACTCATGTCTTTTGGCCAGATTGGTAAAAAAGGCAACAGGACTTAAAACTGCACAATAATGGAGAGCTGGCTGCTCTCTAGGATACTTGTTTAATACATTTATCATAACAAAATTAGCAGGTATATGCTCCTACTGATTTACATGGCCTGTATTTTTAACTCCGTAGCTTATCACTGTACCACTGAAGTACCGGAACAGGTTACCCAGGTAAGCTGTGGGAACTCCTTCCTTGCAGATATTTAAAAACCTGTCTGGACAAGATCCTGACCAACCTGTTCCAGCTGACCATGCTCTGAGATGGGAGGTTGGAATAGATAAGGACTAGCTGATGCTCCTTCCAACCTCCGCTGTTCTCTAATTCTGTGGTGAAGATCTTTCCCTTCAGTTTTGTAGATGCAATTGCCTTCCAAGAAGTGAGTCATTGATCATACCTCTACCGTAAGCCATGATTATCGCTGTACAGCGAGAGTACAAAGACACCGTATTTGTGGAGTGATTTGCAGTCATCAACAGAAAATAACCAAAAAATTTCAAGTTTTACCAATGAAAGAGACCAAGAAGGACGATGCTGGTCCTCTGCTGCATTCCAATATCCATGACTGGTTAAACAGCCCTTATACATCAGGCTTTACACATACAAGCTCCGCAGATGAGATGAAAGCCAACACATCTTCAGACCAGGCTCCGCAAGAAACATACTCATCCTTTGTGCCTATATGCCCCTCCGGTCTCCCCTCTCCTCTCCCCAAGCTTATCTTTAGTCATGTCTCTCTGAAACAGCAGTCCTGCCACTGACTTCCATATACACAAACTCTTGAAATCAAGACTCAGGACCGCAAGACCACCAAATGCAGGATGCATGTACACCTGTAACAGTCAATGCACCTGGGTGAGGTGAGGATTTGTGCACATCCAGGGATATCTGAAAGTTACAGACTTTTTCTACAAAGTCATTGAAAGCTTCCATGCAAAGAATACAGTAAGTGTTAAAATATTGAGCCAGAAGTAAGGCCAGACTGTATTTCTCCTCCTATAATAAATCAGCACTATATGTATATATTAAATCCAATCCCTTGATGTGTCCAGTTTCAGTGATAAAAACTTAGAGAGCAGGGCAAAAGTTATTGGGTAGAGATCGATATGCTTGCTTGTTGTCCTTGATTGGCAATAATGTGACGTTTTCTCCTTGACTCTAAGAGGCGCTTTTGTGATTTGGGAGCATAAAGAAATTCTGTACTTGACAGATTTATATAGTAGGAATACGCTAATGTCCTTTGACCCGCTTAAGAATAAATACGACCTACCAAATTGTCATTTTTATGGGTATTTACAACTGAGGCACTTTGTAAACCTAAGAACTAATATTTCCCAAAGGAAATCTGTGCTCTCGAATCTTGATAAATTATTGAAAAAATACAAGCCACTACCAGCCCTACAAATTTTCACTTCTATGTAACTAAAAATAGGAGAAATAGGAGTTGTCAAAGCAGATTGAACCACTGATCTATTTTACCGGGTATGTTGCTGCAGCCATGGCAAGTGCTTTGGAGGAATCCTCCAATATTTTTGGCTATTTGATCAAGGTAGTGTAAAAAAATTTCTTGCCTGAAACTTGAGGGTTTTCAGTGTCTGATTGAAATATTAGTCATATAATTCTCTAAGCTCTCAAATCGCTATTAGAAAAAGTATTACAAACTATGATTTCCACAGCTCAAATGCCACCAGCTGCATTTGCTTTCGTGAATACTTCAGTTGACGCTTTAAACAGACAGTGTAAGGAGTGAAATAAGCCACCCTGGTTCACCCCAACTCTAGTGCTCTCCATATCATGGGTGGGTGTACCCCAGGTACTCTAAAAATTTAAGAGCCCACTACTGACAAAGTATAGCCCTAGTTTCTTAATTCTGCAGGCCAGGTGACCCAGGAAGCCTTCACTCGATTGCTGTATCTCAAGTCTACTTCATCTCATTTGCCACGTAAATTTCTTCCATCACCTTTGTGCTGACTCTGCCCACAAAGGCTTTCAGAAAAGAAAAAATAACTACCCGCAGAGGAGAGATGGAAACTAATGAGATGAGGACCTCTGCCCTTCAGAATCTCCCACTGGAAGATGACAGAGCATGACTATACCTCCATAGCTTGCTCTTGAGGAAACAGCAGCTTTTGACACAAAACTGATTATTTTGTCATCCATAACAGAATAGTTGAAGGCCATTTCCTTTTATCCTTATTCTCCAGCTGAAAGTTGATAAAAAGTCAACAGTATTCAGGACAGTATCTAAGACATGAGACTTGCAGTATTTTTCCAGCAGAAGCTTATTGTTTCTCCACTTGGTTATATCCCTGTACAACAGTACAGATCCTCTCAAAGACTTCCAACACATCAGATTTTGACTAAAGCATCATGACGTGGCACTCATCTCTACTTTTACTCCATTTCTAAGGGCAGCTGCTTTTCTATTTTTCTTTGCGCATCTGTGGACAACAAAATCTTTATCACAAGAATGTCTTCATTAAGTCAGTTTCTGCCTTCAGCTTATTCTTAGTCTTCTGCATACTATAATCTATGTATATGCACAAGAAAGGCTTGAGAGGCAAACTGAAAAAGCAGGAAGCTTGAATAAACAATGAGGCAGGAACTGCAGGAAGCTTAAGCATCTCTTCTTGCCCTTACTGTGTCGTCTTCCTTTTCATCCTTGTTTACTGTTACATTTGGGATTTCTCCTATATTCATACAAGCCATGATTTCAGTGTCCTCTGTTTTGTGACCTCATTCTGTGAGCAGTATGATATGGCACAGCTAACACAGTGACTGCAGCACAAAGGCAAACAATTCTGAGTATGACTACTGGAACAGTTCATATCAGATTTGGCAAATTTAGATATTTAAAATTTCTCATGTACTTGCACACTTCATATTATTCACTAAGTAATAAAAACGTCCTAAATACCTATCAGCTCCCACTCCCTACACTGGATATTCCATCTCCCTTTGCAAAGGTAGTAGGACAGAAGCAGAGACTGCATTTTAATACACAAAACCCCAAATAACCCCGTGATCCACGCAACCAAACAGCAACTTTGTCCAATTCATTTCAAGAAGAGTGGTGTCCTTTGGAAGAAGAAATTATGAAACACTAACATTTGCTGTCTGACACTGAATTTACTTTGTGAAACAATGAAAATCTGACAGCGACAGGAAAGAGGGAAGTTAATCACAGACAGAAAGTAGTAGTTCAGCCCAAATGAGCAAAATCCCTTTTTGACATCTTGAAAGAAACCTACCTGTTAATAAGATCAACAGATTTTTAATCAAGATAATTACCCTCACACATCTTTTCCTATCCTCAGGTGTTTAACAAGAAACATCTCAGGCTCTCTTTACCTTTACTACTTCTAAAGCTTCAAACTGTAAGCAAAGAAACAGACTATGTTGTGAATTGCAAGCCTTTTGCCTCCTGTGAAAGGCTTTCCTATTTGCACCACAGAAAGAATTTTTTTCTCCTTAAAATTTTCATTTAAAGATTGAGGTGAAAAAGTATTTATTGCTCTCATCATTTCACCAGAAACCACCTGGCCTAGCTTTTAGTTCAGCTCTTTTCTCCATTTCCTCTATTTGCTGCAGACCCAGGGAGGCTGATGGGAAGGAGTGATGGTTCTCTGACGGTGAGCAAAGCACAAGGGTGGAAGGGACTTGTGGGTGAAGGCTGAATACCTCGGTGCCCCAAAGGCATCGCTCTGAGACAGTGCTCAGGGGCAAGGAGTAACTTTGCCAGATGGAGAATAAGCCAAGGATAGTATTTCATAGGTCTGTCTAGACCTGAGTGAGTGAATGTTGAAGACTATTTGACAGCTGACGTTAGGAATATGCATGCTGCCAGGAAACTATGCACCATTCTCAACTTAACATTGACCAACTATGGACTTTTCAACAGAAGATTCCAAACCAGTCACCATACGAGAACAACGTGGCTGACGTTATCAATCCTAACACTGGTCTTTAACGGACATAAGGGAAACAGGCTTTATATCCCTAAAACAAGCATTCAAAGGCTCAAAATAATCCTTGCCACTTAAGAATAGGGAAAAAAATGGAGAGAAGTTCCATAATGCCTCAACATGAACAATTTCTTGCAAGCCCCAGTACAAGCACTGGCTCTTGTAAGAGCAAGGAGTTAACTAGGTAGATTTCCCGACACGTCTAAGGCAGGAATCCAACTCCCTTGCTCTCTGACGGATTCTAAGTTCTGATGGTATTTATGCAGTGGGGAACATAAAGCAGAGTGAAGGGTCAGTTTTACTACACAGCATGGCATTTTAGCCCACGAGAAGAATCTCTCAGCCCAATTCTCCACCATTTCTGAAAATGTGTCACCGCAAACGTGCAAGAGAAATGCCACAGACAGTTCTGTTCCTAAACTCAACTTCTAAAGTTCCTCAACACAGCAAACACTGCCTGGATGTGAGGGCAAAGGTGCTAGAAATAAATGAAGTCCTAAGTGAAGTGAAACCTTTAATGGCTTCTTTGTGAAGATACATACATATAAATCTGATCTTAAGCCAAAGAGAGCCATTCAAGCCTAGATTTTGCTAAAGACATCACCCCTTATTGCCATAGTTATACTGCAAACCTTCAGCTTTAATTTAGGAAAAAATGTCTCCCTGTGCACGTATTGCAGCAGAGGGGATCTTGGAATCCTAACTTTGGGGTGAATTCACAAAGTCTTAACTGAAGAGGCTGCAAACAACTTGAAACTACAGCAAACTTCTCCACGCACTTCTTGAGAGCCACAGAACATACCAATTTGTCACAGACTTCGAGATCTTGCTAAAGCCAAATATTTTTATTTCCTACCCCCTTCCTGCTCTGCCAGGACCTGCCTGCAAGTCCTTTATATTCTTCACTTTCCCCCCGGTGCAGAGTTTGTTGGAATAGGTGCAAGAAACAAGACCTGAACTCCAACTTGTAATTAGGGAGTCTGCAGAGTCAAAATAAAGTGATGAAAAACAGCCTTGAAGCTGAATCAGCTGCCTAAATGACACAGGGAAGAAAATCTTTGAAAATAATCTGTAAATCTTACAAGGTTACATATTTTCAGCACTGAAATAAGTAAAAAACTATTTGTCTTACTACGTTCAGATAAAAATACTTAAATTTTATGAATGGAATGAGGGTTTATTAAGATTTATACATTGATTTAGACCATAAAGTCTATTATCACCGGTGAGTTTTATTTTTCTATAATTTCACTAAAGAGACCCCCATTTTTCTAAGTATCTTTCCTGTACTACAGATGATACTGAACCTTCACAAAAGTCATTTGGCTACACAAATAGGCACTTAATGTTCTCTCTGCTGGTTCATAAGTTAACAGCAAGAACTCACATGTGAACTTGGGGTGGACACATTAGGAAACTGAGCTGTGGGCAACTACATTTTCACAAACTGTTTTTAAGGTTTTTTTCTGCTCAGCACAGAATAGACACAAGTACGTACAGTAAATACACAAGAGCAAAACCTGGGAGGAAGAAGAGGTCCAAGACATCCAACAAGAAAGGGAGGCCACTGTCTGACATTTTAAAAGGGCAAATCGAAAGCAATCAACACCCAACAAAACGCTCATTGTAGGATGAGGTGATAGCTTAGGATATACTTAGGAGGCTAACAAGTGCTGTGTGTTTTAATGTAAATTAACACAAGATAATCTCTTCACATATTTAAGTGATGCACTTCAAATTAATTAATACATATTTAATAGAAGTCTTCTTGAACAGCTGTTATTTACTTCTGGAGTTTCTACACATTAGCACTGCCTGCTTTGTTCTGCTCTGAAGTCGTTCATGCTCCAAAGTACTTTAACAACTTGGGCTGTATAAAAATTGAACAGCCTTCCCAAAAGAGACAGCCTTTCTGATAACTTAATATTTTTACATTAAATATTCAAACACTTTCTGAACAAAAGGTCAGATTCTACTTACAGCATCTGTGTGAAACAGGCAAGCAGATGCTTAATGCTGCTAGACAAATACTTTCAGCACAAAGAATGATAAAGAGTTGGCGATCAGTCATGCTTCCAGGCTTTAAAATCAGCTTCCCTTTACTCCTGGTCCCTAAATTCTGTACTTACCATCGATACATAACAATATACACCCAGATTATAGCCTGTTCCTTCCATCAGTGTTGCGCAGTGCTGTGCTAAATGGGATCCTGACAGTGAAAGGGCTGTCTATGGTATTCATTCCATGTTATGAGAATTATACCATCTCATTAGGGTTTTTGTCTTGCAAAGGCTACTGCGTATGACATTACTTCATTTAGACCTTGCGAAGGAGTTTTCACCACCCCTTTTATTCACGTGAAACCCCATTCGAGTTCCAGTTACTGCTGAGTTTTTAGGATGTGAATGAGTAGAAACAAATTCAAGAAACATGCTGGTAACACATATTTTCACACTCACAGTGATGAATGTGACTTTTGGCAACTGTAATCAGTTTCTGTAAAAAGAATTATCACCACTCAATGATCCTCATCAGTGTATCAGTTGTAGTTTTCAGCTGACTACTACTCTTCTTACAGCACTGGAGCACTGGCTGGTGCTCACCACTTACACATCACCCTTTCTAGCTTACAGGTTTACTGGAAATAACTTTCAAAATCGGTAACAATTGTATTAGAAAATATGTGTTGGGACAACCATCATTTAATGTTCTGTGCAATGATGTATGGAAATACATACAACTTGTGAAAGGCCTGAGAACAGTCCTAAGTACACAGAAGTGAAAAATACATACCAATTTAAGCACTGATACTACAGATATCTAAATTAATTCTTTTTTATTTAATGTGGTGTTTTTCACAATAAAGAGGACATAAGGTAGTACCCATTACTCAAGTTAAGAACTTAAAAGACTAAACCAGATCAATGCTTTACCTGGTGAATATGCTGTGGGTGAATTAGCGTTTGGAAGACAGATTTAGAAAGCATCTTAATGATCTACACTGACTATACCAGCATCTTGCAGTTAGAGCTCCAGATGCAAAGAATGAGGAATATGACCTAAATTTCTCCCCCACACCCTCCAAGTGTGGCTGGTATAAGACCGGGTGAGCTTTCAGCTAGAATCAATTTCCTGATCCCTGTGAGGCCACACAAATGCTCCTGCTGGCACAAGAGAAATGGTGGGGACGAGTGGCTTGGGACAGAAATGCTGGTTTTGATGGAAATCCAAACACACAGATTAAAATGCCTGTGCAAATGTGGACTTTGATAAAGTAGCACCAGCCACAATAAGCACCAGGCCCCTGAAAGGATTTCTACGCGTTGAAATTTTGTCAGCGTGTTTAGGAGGAAAAAGGAGAAAAGCAGAAGAATGCCAAGGTTGTCACAGGCTCTAAAGAATCTCTTTTCCAGGAGGTCAGCACACCAGAGACATTTCACTGCTTTTGAAGGGAGCCATGAGGGAGACAGACTAGTCCCAGAAAAAGTAATGTGGGAAGACTTAATCTCATACTGTAGTGTTCTGGAATCACCAGTATGGGAGTGAAACTAAATTTCTTGAAGAATTTTTGTGCCTTTGGAAGGAGGATGTATCTCTTGTCCAGAGGAGCATGGGCACTCTGCCAGCTGACACACAAAACGTGTTTGTGTACGTGCTCCGATATCCACAATATAACTTTCCTTAGCATCAGCAGAAGCCTGATGCATAGATGTCAAGGAAAGAGACAGAGAGATCCCAGGGGACAAACTTGGTTCCCAGTCCTAGGGAATGAAAACACATGCCCACATTTTCTACATCTATGACCTAACAGGTATTCTTCGGGTTTTTAAATGCCCTTAGAGCTGAAGGATCAAATTCAAGGGAAATCTCTCACAACATACAAAGTGACACCGACATATTTTTCCTCCTACATTTTACAGGAATAATGAAAAAAAATCTGTCTTTACCTGTCAGCTCTGGAAGAAAGGTTTCCATCATAATTACACCTTGTGTATTGGAAGGAACCTGGCAGTTTTTAACATCACTAATACTAGTGTGGAGAGGTACAAAGCTGTGGGAGCTTGCTGAAAAATAACAATAAACCTTTATTAGAATTTCCAATTTTTGCAAAAACATTTTGAGTAAATTCCAGCTCTACTTAAAATGCAATTAAATATTTACATTTATTAGAGAATAAGTATTTTAAGTAAATCAAATTCCCAATTATCTTAAATTTTTGTACAGTATACAATTACTACCTTTTTGTAATAAATGCACAATTCTAATGAAAAAATAATGATCTTGAACTTTAATAGAGCCCTTCATTTGAGGAGATGAAAGTGCTGTACATTCATTCATTCATTATGTCTTACAGCCCCTGTGTGATGTAGGTACTATTATCATCATTTTACAGATGGGGAAACTGAAAGGCTAATTAACTTGTCCAATTTACAATACTCTTAGCTATAAACTTAGGGCATCCCATTGTACTCGTGGGCAAAACAAAATTCAGCTCACCTGTGATGAATATTTACTACAAATTCTTAAACCACGTAAGCATTTTACTTATAGGAGAGTTGGTTTTGCATCGACGATGGCTCTGAGTGCCACAGAAACGTGCTGCCGAGAAACAAATATCAGAGCACCAGTTTATTGTAAAGAGTCACCACGTTTCCCAGCTAGTTATGGAGATGATGTGCGTTTTCATTTAATCTTATTAGCCATTCAAGCACACACGTGTGCTTTAATTTTGCACGATTTATCATACTGCACTTATATACATAAACATAAAACCCAGTGTTTACTGACAAACTCAATCTCTCAGTTTACTTATGTGTTCCATAAATTTCTTTACTCGGTCAGGATCAACACCATTTGCCCAATAACCTTCTTTCTTGAAATACGAACCAATTATTAGAGCGTTTGCATCCAGGTAATCTCCCACGTTCTCCAGAGTCACTCCAGACCCAATCAGCACAGGAATCTTCACAGCATGTTTAACCTCTGAAGAGAAGAAAACCAAAATTAAGGTTAAGTCCCATCTTTGAAATTCTGTGAAGACTAATTTGCTTATTTTTATAACACTAAAAAAGGTATCAAGAAACTTATGATCGTGGTATTCCTTACTTCTTGTATAGAATGAAACAACTTCTCTACAAAGAATCAATCACCTTTACCTCTGAACTGCTGTTAAGAAAAACCTCACTTCAATTTCATTTTGCATTCTGTTGTATAAAAAGTTGCAGAAAAATATTCTTGGGAAAGTGCCAGAGGATGGTTTCAGCACCGTCGAAGACATGAAAGTTGTGCCTTTGTACCATACCCATACCCGTCTTTATTCTCAAGGAACAAGATTTAAGCAAGATCAAGTTGAATTGGTTGGCAGGGAATGTACTGCCTTTTACTATATTGCCTCCTAAATTAATTTTTATCCCACAGCCCTGAGAATCACAGAATCCTCATGGTTGGAAAGGACCTTTGAGATCAAGTCCAACCATACACACACAGAAAACCCCTACATCTCAGCCACTAGAACATGTCCAGAAGTTCCACATCTTCATGTTTCTTAAATACCTCCAGGGATGGTGACCCAACCCCCTCCCTGGGCAGGCCATTCCAGTGCCTGACCACTCTTTCAGCAAAGTAATTCTTCCTAATATCTAATCTAAAGCTCCCCTGCCACAACTTCAGACCATTTCCAGACCTTCCAGCTAGATGCAGGAAGTATTTGCACAGCCGAAACAGATCATTTTACGACTGTGACTGCTCCCATCACGCTTGGAGGCTCCGTTGTGCTTGAGGTACTGCAGGTTCACAGAAAGGAGCCACCCTCTACTACTGTGCTGCAGTAGCATCCCCTATGGATTCCAGGCAAACCAGGTCCATTGCTGGACTGGTGCTGGAGTGATCATGTGGGTTGCCATCCCCATGTGGAGTCTCAACTGTGTTCTCCATTTCCCTCACCTTAAGAGGTGAATAATCACCTCCCCCAATCTTTCCACAAGGTAATCAAAATGCAGCTACAAGAATAAGATACCATTCTTGTTTCCATTCATTGTATCAGCTCAGATTCTTCTTTGCAAGTCTGTTGAGATCATCATAGTGGCAGAACTGTGCTCATTACAATTCTTCAGTCATCAGTTTAAATCACAATAACGGCAGTTGGACTGGTGTGTATTTCTGCTGGGTCTCCTTGCTGAAGTGATGCTGTGTTGACAAATAGTGGAAGATCTTCGGTGAAGAAAAAAGAAGGGCCTTATTCACAGGGAATGGCAAAGGAATGTGCTCTCTACTTCATGATAAATTTCAGGGTCTTGGAAGCAGGAAAGCAAAGAGTGGTCATATGGACTATTGTTGATAGCTCCAGCTAGTTTATCAGAAAGCAAAAGATAGCACTGATAAAAACTAGGTCTCCTTCTATAATGGCAATAGAACAAAGCCAATTATTTTTTCTGTATGCAGTATGTGTTAATTATTGGACCCTTTA
Organism: Nycticryphes semicollaris; assembly: GCA_013400055.1. NCBI lineage: Eukaryota > Metazoa > Chordata > Aves > Charadriiformes > Rostratulidae > Nycticryphes > Nycticryphes semicollaris. The sequence goes on along the minus strand of VXBJ01005878.1, from coordinate 166,318 downwards.
CCTGGCTCCAAAATGAAAAATAGACAAGATATCAGAACAGGGCTCAAAATATTACAGATGCATTTCACCCCTCACACACAGGGGTGGATTTCAGTCCCTGGTTCAGGTGATCAGGTGCACTGTGAAATGCACACATTCGAACAGACCTGACCATGCAGAAACTGATCTATGGCTCGGTTACTGCAGTTCACATCTTTTTAGAATAAAAACAAGAGGAGATACTGTTTTGACCATGGAAAAGTTCTCCACAAATAAATAAAAGGTTATTGGAGTATTTTCTGCAGAACTTGGGTCAGTACTAGCTCTGGGAAAAAATAGATTTAAAACCCCAGTTTAAGAATTATTAAGCATCCTTCTTGTCCTTTCGTTTCAAACCAACCATGCTAAGAGTCACACATAGGGCTGGATGCTTCCTCCCTTAGAGAAATGGTGTGAGGCTTTATTTCTGACCTTTAAAAAAACATATAAATTGCCTTAATTGGCGGTAAGATGATGTAAAATGGCTAGAGCATGAGGTGACTAGGGAAAACATATGCAACACGTAAAAAACTGCTTCAAAACACTGTTTGTTTAAATGAAGTTTCATCAGACGCTTAACTTGTTAATTATGCTTCAGGAAAGACTAATTATTTATCACTTTCCTACTTCACCAAAGAAAGGGGATCAATTAAAACTCTTTTGAATCTCTTCTTAGGTCACATGCTCTACCCTTTTTCCACCTAGGAACAGTAACTCCTACTAACAAAGATTTTAACAGAAAAATAAAACCACTCTACACAGTCTTTATTGGAAATATTAAACAAATTAGATGGATCATGCATATATGATTAAAACTTTAGTTATTTCTCTGCATATTTTATATTCTTATTGTCATCTCACAGCAACAAAACAATTCATTATTAGTTACTTATAGCATTATTACTGAAGTCCTGTTCTAAAAAACACAGGATTTTATTTATATAGTATCTCTGTGCTCTTAAAAATAATGTATCTGCTTGACACAGATACCGACGCATAATTAAGGTGCTACAAGTGACCGCAGGTTTGTGCGTCAGTGCTTTACTGCATTCCCAGAAGAACTGCCTTCCAAGTCAATATTTGTTTTTACAGCAAGTGCGTAAGGCACATTAGCAGGTAGTTGTTTTATAATTATGTCACATCAGCAGGAAAAATGAAGAGCCAAATAATTAAACGGGGCATGATTCCATGGGTGTAAGAAAATAGCTTAGCCCTACTAGGCAAAGGGTGAAAACCTGAGCAACCTGAGACTGCTGTGACACTACAGAGTCTCAAAGCTTTCTGAAGTAGCACGGTATCCAGCTCCTCCTGCGATCCACACATGAGACCTGGAGTCCACACACATCTCCTGTGCTGGAGACTTATTCAGATTGACAACGTGAAGAACAACAGTGGGAGCGCTCAAGTCTGCGACGAGACTGGGCTACCTAATTAGGTGTGCTACAGATACTGCTTTTAACTCATTTCCAAGCACATCAAGGCCTAAAGTTGATTAGCAGAAGGTGATGTGTCTGTGGCTGTGTTAATACAAATTCTAACTTGTGAAAGAAAATAAAGCAACTGCAGTGAGATATGCTTTTGCCTGGTATTGTTCAGTCACTGTCAGGATGTCTCTAAACACAGAGCTTTGCTTTAAATCTCTCAGCTTTTTTTCGATACTTTTTTTGACACAAAAAGGAGACTATTTTGTGATGTTACTGTGACAAGATCCTAAAGTTTACACAACTTGCACATTTCTCTATTTCAATAAACTGTAACTAGAGGGCACTGTGCTCTTTCTTGTGACAGTACATCTGCAGACATGTCTTTAATAAAATCAAATGAAACAGTGCTTGGTCGCAAAGCACAATGAAAGCATCTGAACTATGGTATGCACAAGTTACATGAAATAAAGGCCAAATGCCTCTAGCCTGAAAACAATGGCAAAGAGCAGCGTAAAAATAAGCACCACTGTGCCAATAACTTGCTCGACTACTCTTCTTTAACAGCTTTTTCATATGCAGTAATCACTGTACCATACACAACACTATTTATGATAATGCTCCACTGTAACACATTTGAGGTTTTTTTTAATTCAAAGGACTTTCTCTGTCATTAAACCTCGGGCTTACAAAAAATACTCATCAGGCTTACATCTCCCATTTATTACTGAGGGTACCACAAAGGCAGCAGCCTCTATTTTGAGCTAAACGTTACATCAAAAGGAGAAAGGGTGAATCAGTCTTGATGAGCGATAACTAAGAAGGTGACAGTCACAGCCAGCCGTTGGATTTCACGATGTACCCTGTCTTTCCACTGGTTACTCATCTGAGGCCATTTAGTTTGCTCAAGCAGATAACTAAGCAGTCATTACACAAAGCTTTGGTCACTTAAAATACAGGCTGGAAGTGAAGTGGGGATTTCAGCAGTTATACCCAAAGAGAAAATCTGACAGATTCACACATTCCAACCAAAGAATGTTTCAGTGTAGCAAACTGGAACAAAACTACTATAACATCTTAAATGAAAATATACTTTATTATTTGTCATTCAAAAGCACTCAGCTATAATTCCTGCTCCTTAATAACTTGAAGTCTCATTTTTAGCCCTTGTACTCAGTTGACCACTGGTGCCCTGGCATGCCCAGGAAGCCCCAGAGCAGGGCCTGCCAGCCACTGTGAGGAGCGATGCTGGTGGTTGCTTACGAGAAGACAGCAACACAAACTACAAACAAAGCCCTACTGAAGAAAGTTGTCTGGCTTGACAGGGAAACATTTCCTACTCCCCATCACAAATCAGTCAATTCAACACGAAGACAAAGGCAAAAACACTTCTATATTACTGCACAACAAAGCTGGGGGGAAAAAAAAAAGACAACAACATGACAAAAATCTCATCTGTCTCTTGGTTCTGCTTTCAAGAGATGCTTTGCAGTGTGATGAAAGGTGCCCAATTGTGTGTATCATCGTAATACAGCACTTCCAGGGCTGCATAAATTCGTGAAATGCAAAATTTCACTCACATCAACACCAACTTCATGACTGTAGATCTGATTTCTTTTAAGAATCTGCTGACATAGATATGCCTAATTTGTCATTTCCTTGTACCCTTGAATATTGATTTTTAAATTCTTCTCTTAACTGTTTTAAGCCAACATCCTTCTCGCGAGAGGGCCTGCTGACATCCAGAATGCTGTGACCTAAGTAAAATAAACCCATGATTTGCAGACTCTTGCTTTCATAACACAAAACCAAACACAAAATTAATGTGTGTACTTCATTGCAGCTGCCAACTCCGATTCATTTTGTTCTTTGGACCCAGAAAGAGAATGAGACAGAGACTGACATGTTTGTTCACACGAAAGAAAAACAGAAGCCATGATGCTGCCTAGTTGGAGTCCTGTGACAAAAAGCCTATGGGCCCAGGGGTCAGTTTTTGCTCTGATGCAGGAAATCAGCAGAGGTTGCATGTGCATCTGTGAAAGCAGAATTTAACCTAGGATTTTGCCCTAAGATTTATCAAATCCTTTAAAAAAATATTTAATCTGCATTAACAGTAATGGGGACATTAATTGCAGGCAGGGATGGAATACTAGATTAACAAAATTTTGCAGTCTCTAAAATACACCCAACTTGCAGGGTCACCTGTTCCATGTATCATTTCTAGCTTGTCAAAAGACCAAACTAACTCGAGAGCTCAGTGATCACACCAAGCCATCATTTTCTTTTCAACGGTGGTGATTGAAGCATAGTCATTTGTAACCTATTATTTCACAGCAAGTTTAATATGTATGAAATAAGAACCCATTTTGACAAGTTCAACATTAATTTTAAATGCTGTTAAGCACTTATAATATAGATAAACTCCTGAAAACAGTGAATGATTTTGTGTTATTTCAAAAGAGGTTTGAGGTCTAGGTACGTATGGCAGGTAAAGTACGTTTTTCACCCTGGTCAGCTAATATTGATTCAATACAATAAACTCGAAAACATGTTGAGTTAAAGCATTTCAGCAAAAGTAAAACCTAAAAAGATACACATTCTACTTTATGTAGCGAGATGCTCAAATTCAAGTCATTAATCTAAATTAGAAGTAGTGCTGAAAATTAAATGCCCCCATGACAGAACTTTAATTCTAGCATGGGAGCAATCCAGTTTCATGAAGACAGCTCAAACTTAGGCCAATATAAAAGTGTGAAGAATCATATACACTGTTGCAAAGGTCAACAGGTCAAGTGACTCTGCCTTGATAAAAAGTCCACACCATTTAACAATTATTTTGATGTAATATCCTTCTATCTACCAGTGAACTTGCATTCTTTCTGAAAATCTAAGCAGTACTTTCCCTGGTATTACAGTTTGGCTTATCAAAATCCCCCTTTTCTTGCAGTACTTCCATTCTCATTGTGAAAGATAAAACTGCTTAACTCCTCAGTGAAAAGTTTTATAGTTAGCTAGCTTACTAATAAGGCTATAAAGTACCTTTTTATAAAGACTTTTTAGAAATTGAGGAGTCATTTTGTTTATTTACATAACTTTACATTTTAAACATTTTTTTTTTAATTTAAGCCTCAGAATTATTCAGGATTCTATAGGCGTAAAAGAAATTTAATTTTTGTCCTGTTGAACTGTTTAGAAATACACAAAAGCCAGCTTGAAATAGCACCTTGATCAGATTAGATCTGCTGTATCAAATCAAACCTTACCGCCAAGTTTATCTTCCTTCTTTTTTTCCCCCCTTCCCGTAAAAAGCAGCAGATAGATTTCTTTCTTCATTAATGCAGAAGCTCACTCACTGCCTGTTGTCCGACCTTCGTATGACAGCTCTCACCTTTCAGCTCCTGAGGATCTGCAGGCAATCCGGTAGCCGTGCCAGTCAGTACCACCCCATCAGCCAGGAAGAGCTCGGCAGCCGAAGCCGTCTGGGCCACGCTGACATCTGCCGTCAGAGCGTGAGCACTGTCAACAGCAGGAACGTACCCTGTGGTTAGTGTCGGCACACACATTTGTTATCCATCTCGCCGAATGTTTAGACTGCATTTCTCCATCTTCCCCACTCTCAGAACAACCAAAGGCAGGCTTTGTGAGAGAGTGTAAGCGTCCTGTTTTAATTGGGAAGTGAAATAGCAATACGAACAGGAGGAAAACACCCAGCCTTTTCCATGAGGGAACCATAATTGATTGGTCTATCCTTCTGGGTCTCCTGTCTCCAAGGGGCGACTGCTAAGTGTGAAGCACCAAGTGTCAATTGAGACAGCTGCTTAGGGGTTGAGCACCTGTATTTCAGAAATGTTGAGCACAGACGGCACTCCGACTTCAAGTGGGAGTTGTGGATGTGCAGTCATTCATAAATCAGATCCTGTTGCCTAGGTCTCCCTAACACCCTCCACTTCATTTCACAAAGTCCAACTAACAGAAAGTATAGTTATTACCTGTGATATAATCACAGGAATCATCTTACACAGCAGTTGCAAACCTCAATTACCTGCAACTCAGCTTTTCAACAGCAGTCTTTGATACTCGGGTGATGCACTTTGTCTGAAGCCTGGGGCAACAACAGCTCTTAATTCAAATGTTTCTGAACTTGGAAAGAATTGCAACCATCGCTGGTTCAACACCTGACTCCCTTGTTTCTATATTTCCATTTCAGCAGAAAACAACACCTATGGCCAGCACGTTGCACTGATGAGTGGTGATGGATCCATGTCTTTCCTGGATCAGCCTCGATGGACAACGTTCTTGGGAGAGGCCATGCTCTGACCACACACTCGGAGGCAGCACGTGTGTGTAGAGTGTTCCACACGTGGCAAATGGAACAACACAAACTCCCTTTCTGCAGCTGGAAAAAGGCAGGTCTAAAGTACCTCATCCATACAATGAGGCTGAAACAGGGCTTAAGAGCATGAAGAGGGTAGCTGTAACACAGCAAGGGGACTACAGAAATACTTTTTCCCCATTTAAAGAACAGGAGGCTCCCAGTGACAGGCATATTTTGCTACATTAAAAAACCCCAACCAACAACTTATTTAGCATTTCATGTCCAAAACAAAATACTCTTTTTCCTTCTTAAAAAGGAAATCCTTTGAACAACAGGAAAGATAACCCAAGTACCAATTCATCAGTTATCAAGACAAAAAAATATCACGATGCAATCAAGTTTTCTTTTTTTTTTAACAAAAAAGCCTAATGCAATGTATTTTTATGTATATATATATACACTCAAACAGATATATATAAAGAAATTATCAAAGGAAACCACTCTGAAAGGACCTTAAAAGCTTAATTTGACCATACTGCATTGCCTATTTTGAAATTTATTACCTTTTTATTAGGTATTTAAGATCCTCCAGACTTGGCTATTCTTGCCATTACCCACGTGCTACACACAAACATTTTAATTAGGTTATTTAGCATGTATAATACATAACACTTGAGCAGTTCTTCTGAGGAGAAAACCTAAAAAGTGACATCTAAATAGCTGAAAGTACCATGTGACAGTTATGATAAAATATCAACAGAAAAGAAACTGGGTTCATCTGTCATAAGTTCCTTCTGTTTGATAATCACATAACATAATCCCTACATAGACAGCACTGATTTAAGTAAAAGAAATCAGTCTTATTGGCAGGAAGGAGAAAAAAGAATAGCTTTTTGAAATGCCAAAATAATATGATTTGGATGCTTTTATATGGCAACTGCTTGCATAACTAGAAATAACCTTGGATGCCTTGCCTCTAGAAAACAAAGTTTCTTTCAACATAATAGGCATATACACAAGTATACAAAATCTCACCTAATTCCAGATGCAAAACTTTTACTCTGCATTTATAAATCCTGAAGGTTAAACAACTGCAAATTCCACAGATGCAGCAACCTGCAGCTTGCAGGTGCAAATTTATTTTTAAACATATCCCCTAACAGCACTGCAAGACCTTGCTCAAACAAAGTTCTCATATCATTAACTTTCATGACACTAAATAGGCTTTAAAAATAATCAGAAAATGAAGAAAAATGCAAAATCATTATTACATTCATATTTACATAAAATATTGCTTGTATTTACCTATGTTTCTTTTTAATATCTGCAAAAATCTGAATGTTCTCTGCTCCAACTTGTTTTCTGTATCGTAGCAGGTTACCAGCACAGGCATTTATAATCCCTTCATCAGCAACATGAGAAAACACAAACCCTTCAGCCCGGATAAAATCAAGACCTGAAAAAAACCCAACCAAACAAAAAAAGCAATATCTTAGGTAAAACTGAAGGCTGAAAAAAACCCAGAAATGCTAAAAACAAATAGAACTCCACCTTGCTGCTCCTCTTGTTTGATCCTAACACAAGTTGTTCCATATGCTCTAGGACTAACCAACCTTGCTTTTCCACATATTTAAGTTCCACATTCTTTATTTTCACCCATGCTCTCCGACTCCTCCTTTCCATCTTCCTACCTTCAACTCCCATCTCTCCCATAGAGCCCACCAGTGCTCTCCCTATCCCCACAGTTCCTTTCTCTTTCCCAGCCCCGATCAGTTTGTTCCTTTGTGCCTCAGAACAGGTAGCTGCACACCCTGCCCTGCCTCTTGCCATGATATGCCAGTGGGCACATGCCAACAGGGGAGCAGGTAGGTCAAAACATCGCTCCTTTGTCCTAACTACGTGTTTTCTTTCCAAAAAGGGACAGTATCTTGGGCCTCTCCCCTCTTTACAGATGACTATTTCACGTATTACTTCTTTCACAACATCTGTTCCCCTGATAAATATACCTCAATTTGGCTATCAGGTCAAAAAGCACCAAGGACATGGACTCAGAGGAAGAGCATTAAGTCTTCTTCTAATACACATTATATACAACCTGCTTGACTCTCCATCTGAATGTAGCTTGTGTTTTCTACACAGCACTACATTAGCAAACTACTTCTATAGCTGTGCCAAGGTACAGATTAGCTTTGGGAAGAGGGAAACATTTTCTGCTCTGCTCTGAACTTACTCTAACCATCAAATCTACCATATTTTTTACACAATGTGTTTTTCACCATATTATTTCCTTTTTTTTTTTTTTTTGCACTAGGAAGGTTTTGTGGGATGAATACTTCAGAGGAAAATTACAAGTAGCAATGACTTCACACAGGCCATTCACCTACTCTTGGGGACCCCTTACACAGCCTTGAAATATCTGTGTTGAAATACTGAGGCCTTGGACCATGGTGTAATAAGCCCACAGCTGTGAGGTACGAGATTGAATTCTGACTCCCTTGTTGTATTCCCCTCTTCTCTCCAGTCTCTCATAGTCTCAAAGCTTATTTCACCTGTCACTTAACATGCACGTAAAAGCTCTTCCACTCATCTTGTGCAGCTTTTGCTGCTCTACCAGTTTGCTTCAGAGATCTTTTCCAAGCCCTTCTGAAGTTCTACTGCTGCTCCAGCTTTGGAGTCTGCTGCACAGCTGATCAGAGCTGATTCCATACCAAGGAAGCCAGTGCATGTGAAAGCAGCCATCAAGAACACTATCCCACCAACTGGAGAACTGCTTAGGTGACAGAGGCCTCACCTTAGCTCATTTCAAATATAAATGTAAACGACCTTTAAAACTTATTCACCAAATGACAAGGTGTCTGCTTATTTTAAAATTTCAGTTTCACTTCCAAAAGCCCTGAATTTGCAGAAACAAAAGCTTATGACTGAGGGAGAAGTGCCTGTATTGCTCAGCAACACAGACTCCAGCTCGCAGGAAACATTGCAGGCGGCTGCCAAGTCAAAGGCGAGCTGTCCTGGGCCTTCAGATTAACGGGTGAAAAGCATGGAGTATCCTCAGCATCCAAAGACAGGAGCACGCCACCAGCATAGCTACAGGTGCTAGTAGATACTGAGTAATGAACACAGTGCCTATAGCTAGACTGAGATTTCTGCCTCTCGAAACAAAAGCTAAGGGCTCTATTCAGATCACCCAGGTTCACAGTACAATTCAGAATTAAATAAGAAAAATTATTTCTCCTCTAATCATGAGACTATCGATGAATCTAAAGATATGCTACATTTTCACAGCAATCATAAGGAATAACTCAGGACAGGGGCTATTCATTGACTATTTTATTGAAGTCACTACTCATACGTTGCTTGTTGATGCTTGATTTGTGTTTCCTAAACTTAGTAATTTAAGACTTTCTGCTAAACATTAGGATTATACTCAGTTTAACAAGGCTGTACTCTCTATCTGCGTTTTTGGGAGCTATGAAAATACAAATTTTAAGCAACTGTAATAGGTGCAGGCACCAAATCATTACCCTTCTGTTTTATGAAGCCATAATCAGATTCTGCTAATGAATTCATTTTTACGCTCATAAAATTGCGAGAATGATACTATTGCTTACTTTCACATTTGGCTAGTTGAAAAGTAATAGCCGTTGAATAGTTAATAGGCAGTCCCATTTCTGACTTATATGAGAATAAAAAAAATAATCTGTAATCTGACTGGAAAACAAGAACAGGAAATTTCCAGCAAACCCTAACAAACAGAACTGCGAGACTACATTAAGAACACAGAATCAAGTAACCAGTCACTGCAGGGCCTGCTCAAGGAACCAGCACGTTTCTTCTCCCAAAGTTAGTGTTATTCCACTTACTTTAATCCTACCTAAACAGCTTTACTTAAGCAGCTGTGGAAGTCTATCTACCAGAGAGAAAAACTTTATTTTTTTTTCCCTTCCTGTGATAATTTATGATTGAAAAGAAGAAAAATGACAAACATGGTGGGTGAGGAAAATCTTGCAAGACTGACCCGATGAAGGAAACAGTACCATTACTTTATCCATCTTAAATGCTGCAAATGTGCATATTACTGCATTTTAACACCACAAAACAGTGAATTGAATGCAACTGAGAAGCTCTTTCTCAGGCATTTTCTTTCCTTGAATTATAAAGTCAAAAGGAGTTGGGATTTACTGCTTTCACAGAAATGGCATCTGGCCTCTGCAAGGCAGCAGCTCCTGGTTGCTGCTGAATTTTAGACTTCAGGCAAAGATCTTTGCCTTTACACAAAGGCAAGATGCTGTAGGTAACTTCACTGGTGGTATCTTGTTTTATACACACACTAAATCCTGGCTCCCAGGTCTTCTTGACTTCCTAATTCAAAAAGAACCTGAAAGACTGATTTTGTGCTGAAAATTAAAACTCCGAGGCGCATCGACTTTGCCTGCTATTGACAGTAGAAGCATACAGACCCTGTGCTCCAAAGACCTTTTACTACTCAGGACATCTTGCAGCAGCTCCATCCACACTCAGCATGAGTTGCAGGCCTGGGAGAAATGTCTCCAGTGAAGCTCACGGCAGAGTCCACAGCACTCACTGCCTTCTTCCACACCCCCTGCAGACGCTCCCCAAAGCAGTTCTCAGCTTAACTGCCCCCTCCACCACAGCATTAACATGGGGGCAGTTACAAAGGAAAACAAACAAGCAGGATACGACACTGCCCCATTCTATCCCACCTTAAACAGTACCATGGGCTGTAGCAAGTGAATTCCCATGGCGGGTGTCTCTGCTGGTGGGCGAAGGAAAGGAAAGGTCTCTGACAGCAAAGCTGTATTTATAGAAGACATGGTGATATCTGGGTACCTGGGATATCTGCTGATATGTAGCCTCACTTAATCAGCTACCAACTGTGCCATTATCATTGATGAAGACTAATTCAGAAACAGGATTTCAGTAGCATGATCCTTAAAACAAAAAAAGAGCGGTTTCAGTCAGGTGGAGAGGCAGTTGAACCACATGGTTATTTTAAGTCCTTTCCAGCTGAACTATTCTATTCTAAATTTATGAGATGAGTGAAGATAAGCTTAAAAATTGAGCCCTGATTCTTGATAAGTGTAAGACAGGCTCACCCAGGTGTAGGGAAACTGCACTGTACAGTAGACCCTACAGTCCTTGCTCTCAGGCACCCAGACTGAAGCTCTGGCCAGGAGAGAAGAGCATAACTTGCCTCTGGCCCATGCTCTCGTGTTTTCCACCCTGTGGAGTCAAGGAACAGCAGGGAAGGGTACCTGGAATATCAGAAGTGTTCCTGTGCATCACTACAGAGATACAGCTATAGGGACTGTTTTATGTCTCGAAGACCAGCAGATGGCCAGGCCAATATTACACAGTGGCAGTATTTCTTGAAATACTTCTTCTCACCATTAACTTGGTCTCCATTAGATTAACAATGGGCCAGTTATTTCTTCTTGATTACTGCTACATGTTTGCAATGGAGAGCATGCAGGGTGTGCAAAATAAGGGAGTATCACCAGCGTATACTCCCTGTATTATAAAGGCTCTGCATCTCCTCTGCAAAGACACACACTGATAGATTAGAGCCGAGCAGAACATCTTGCTAACACAAGGAAAAACAAAAATAGCAGCTGAGGGCTTTTGGGCGATTCCTTTAGACACAACAGTCCCCTCTAAAAATCAATAGTACTTCATAATTAGCAAACTTTCAATGAAAGAAGAGCCGTGTAATTTACAACAACAAACAACAATGAGTACATGAAATTAACACAATAGTTAACTTCAGGAAACAAGACACACTGATAAATAAGGAAAACCAAACACTACGCCTAAATCTGACCCAGACTTTGTGAACATATTGCAGACATTCCTGAGCACTGAGAAAAGATAACCAGGAATATTTGCTAAACAAAAAATAAATATGGGAACATATCTATTTTTACCTCCTCTACAAATGCTCATAGAACCTGCTTATATACATCATTCTGTTTCAACCTCAAGCAGATGTAGCTAATTAAATCAGGAACTACAAACAGGAAATTATACACCTCGAGAAAACACATGGTACACCTGTTAATAATGAACCAATTGAAAAATAACCCTAGCAAACAAATTCTGACTTGCTTCTCCACAAAGAATGTTCCAGGAAAGAAAATAATACAGTCTTTAGACAATATTATTAAAGTGAACTATTAAGAAGGGGTGTTTTTCTGAGAATAAGTATTTGATATTAAGATGGCTTCCGGTCAAATATATGAATACAAAACTGTACTATTCGGTGTTGTCTCCATGTTTTGTGATCTACAGTTCCTTAGGGACCTACTTAACAATTACACTGGATGTAGAAGACTATAAAAATTGAGCAGCAGAGGACTTTAATACCAAGGTGTGACATGAATCCCCCCCCACACGTCTATATAACCACACAAATTTTTGAGTGGGCTAACATTGCCATATCTGCCCTTAGGAGCAGAGGGAAAGCAAAAGCAAAGATCAGAAGGCAGTGACGCTGGTTTGTGGGGCAGACAGAGGGGAAACACGTGCTCCACCGCAAGGCCCAGGGCTGGAGGATGCCGTGGCCTGCCCTATGGATGCCCTTGGGCAACCGCATCCTTCAGCCCCCCCACAGTGGACCTGTCTGTGCCTTGAACCAAGAGCATTTAGCACCAGTCTAACATTCTGCAGTAACTTTTTGGAGCTAAGAGGATGTTGACAACTGTTTTGGCTCAATAGGTGGTTTTTGATAAGTTGAAGAACTGCTTGTATCTGCCAGAAGAGTGGAGACACAGTGGTTCCTTTTTTCCCCTCAAGATCCACCAATATTTTCCTACCACTGTCTTGTACCTTTACTGAAGCACCCAGCAAGGCCACTTGGTTTTTTGCTGGCATTCCTTCTTTTAGATGATTAATTAAATAAATGTTTCCTAAAGAACAAAAATAAATGTTAAAAATTCACAACCCTCTCAGATGCCTCCTCCCCTGATTTATCACTATTATTTTCAAATGTATCCAGTACCTTGTCAGTATGCTTGGGAAACTCAGTAATTTTGTCTGTTACTATTTGGTTCCCACAACATGTTTATTAACATAACCACCTGCTGCTTATGTTGAGCTCCTTCTAGTCATACCGTAAACCCGCTGATTTTTTCCCCCTTTACAAATTAGAATTGTTACCTTCACCTAGAGAATACTTACTATTTCCCACTGTAGTTCTCTTCAGAATGGTTATTTCTACCAAAGATAGGAGTTTCCACAGAGAAAATTAAATGACTGCATAGTAGCAGGAGATGCTACATATGCTTTTTAGCTAAAATCTTACTCAGCAAGTAATTTTTTTTGTAGTGAAAGCATAGAGGGCTTGCTTTATTAATAGCCACCTATTAAAAATTGTATTGACATTAAAGTCACTGTTAAGTTACTCCTGAGAAACTACTCAAAGATTTGCTACCTACAAAGTAGCTCTCACTTTACTATGGTTTTGCTTAAAGTGTTTTTCTTTTCTTTTTTTGCTTTCCTGTTTTGTGAACTTGAGACAATCATTTTTAGAGAAGTGCAATGAAATGCACTAAACACAGGCCTTTCCTAGCTGTTGTTCTCCAGTTACAGGGCAGAACAGTAGTAGAGCTGAGCAAAACCCAAGCCCTCCAGGAATTCTCTCCCTCATTAATAATTGCTGAGAAGTAAGAGAATCATGTTGTTCCCACAACTATATGCCTTATTTAGTGATCAGTTTTGCTCCTAAAAGGGTGCCTAACTCACCAACAGTTTGACCGCTGCTTTTAAAAAGTAAGATGTGTAAATATTTTTGCAAATGCCTATATACCTCAAGCATCCCACATGCATACAATTTCTAGAACTGGATTCCACTAGCATTTTTATTTTAGGTTCTCATATAGGTTCCACTGCAGCAATAAAAATTAGGTTTTGTCACTTTCTCAAGTAGGTAGACACCTTGAAAATGGCAACTTCTGATTTTAAAGCACTCAAACCAAATCTGAGTTCAAAACGTCTACTAAGAATTCCCCCATGGAAAGAAAGGAATTGAAGCTTTTTGGAACACGTTTTGGAATACAGTCAACCTGCCACTGCAGGTAAGTTAGCCTCCATTATTTTACCTGAAGTATGGTTTTCAATTAACACCAGCATCTTTTAGTTTTGTGTTCTTAAAGAATTCTGCCTCTTTATAAAATTTGCACATTCAAAAATGTGCTACCTTACTGTAATCACACACGCAATTTGTGCAAAGCCAGGCATTAAACTTCAATTTATGAAGTATTTAGGAAGTACAAGCCTTCCATATTAAACCGGCCTCCATCTTTAAATCATGAAATGTTACATATGAAGAATTAAAATTGCTTCAGCAAGCAGTAGGAGCAGAAAGGTGAGCAAGTCTAGGATTCAAGCAATAAAGACAGATTAATTTATATTTAATTTCCCTAAATGGAATTTAATTTTAAGTAGTTTGGCTAGCTGTACACTCAATTTTTTGTTATTATATGAAAAGCTTCATTCCATCCATTCATTAAAAAGAGGCAATGAAAACGTAGTTTTAATGGATAACAGTAGTAGCAACAACATATAATTAGATGCTGAAACAGGATGCTTAACCACAGTGGGTTAAATTGATCCTCAAATATAATTTAACTGAAGTAAATAGAGTTACACCAAAGGTGGCTTTTAGACACGAGTAGGTTTAAACTAATCATTATATTTAGACAGGTTTCACCTAGAAAGCTGCAGCAGCGGCCTTGGGATTTTTAGCTGCCTCCAACTGAAGCCGTGTGCGAGTATCATCTATTATAATCAAGCAGGCATCTTCCTCAAAATCTAATTTCTGCTCTTTCAGGGTACAGTGAGCTTTTCATGTCTCATTTTTCATAGTATCTGTGTTAGTACAATGCACAATTTGCAGAGAGTAAATGCCATGGCAAACAACAGTAATAACCGAGGAGTCATTTCTATTACCTGCAGCCAGAGCAACGGCCACCGCCTGTTGATTGGCGGCACTCAGGATCTGGACACCCAGTGCCAGACGGGGACAGGTCTGTCTCACCGCAGCACTAATGACTGTCATCGCTGCCGTCACTTCAGGCCCAGGACACACCGTGTAAGGAAGATCATGCATGTTTTCTACTATCAAGCCATCCTGTGGAGATTATAAAGAAAATATTATTAAACTGAGGGAAAAAAAAAAAAAAAGGAACTTAAAAACCACGGCTAGTTTACCATTATGCTGTTTTGTATGAAAAGAGACAGGAGTTTAAAGGCTTTCCTTCAAAGGAAGGATGATCTACAGTAAATGGTAGTGATGCATACGACCACTTATAAAATTGCTTTCATCAACAGCATGGCATTTGCAGGGAAATCACAAAGAGAAATAAATGTGATTTTAGCTATACATTCATCAATTTGGTTTCTTTGATCCATCCTCTAATGTGAACTATAGGCGAATGAGTTAAGTCTTATATCTCATTAAAAAAGTGTGAAGTCAAACTTCAATTATCCAAGTGGAATATAGGATATTGAATATGTTTGGATAACGGAGAATTCAAAGATGATCAAGGCAATTTTCAATTCAATTAATGTCAGAAAATAAGTGTTATTTTGGATAAATAGAGGATTTTTTGTTTGACTATTATTGTGCTTATTTGCAGGCACATACCACAGTATTAATTATTGATATTTCTCCCATTCTGGATTCAGAATTACTCGAAGGAAGATATTGCTATTTATTATTTGCTATACCTCTCACTCCACACAGACATACTCTTAGCAAACAATGGAACGATGATAAAATACTCTGCTGATATAATTCATGCAATTTATTGAAAATCTTTGTATATTATCTGGTACTTTGTACTTGTCCAATCATTGTATAATATATACCACAAAGTTTTCAACAACTGCAAATCATATATAATTTTGTCAAGGACTAATAACAAAGAGTAAAAGTATAGCTTTGAAACATATTTCAAGCCCTGCTTTGCAGTGAAAATGCTAAAAGATGCTAGAAATTTCTCACCTGCTTCTATCTAAACCTGCAAAAGTTTAATAGACTAATTGTATATATAGAAAACAAATCCCACTGTCTCTGGAGTTTTATCACACATCTTAATCCTTTAAAATGAGAGTTTTACATTTCAAAGATACTGTAACCGAACTAGAATAGAAAGAGTAACATTTGTAGAAAAAAATATACAACTAGAGATTAAACAAAGAAGTTTGTTTATTAATAAGTTAAAGAATCAGGAAGGGGGAAAAAAAAGGTTTCATATTTTAAAAACTTCATATGTAACGCTTCTTTAATCTTTGTTGTATCGTAGAAGCCCTTTTGGCAGTAAAAGGTAAGACAGTATGTAAAATGCAGTCAGCATTTAATGGCCAAATTACAGGCTAAGCCACCAACATCGTAAACGAACATTGAACATGCAGGATGGGGAAAGCTGAGAATGGAAATGATCCGGTGGAAGAATCCCGTCAGTCCAAGCACATGACCCAGATGCATCCCGTGCAGTGGGTACAGATGCCTTTGCCAAATGATTTAGAGCTGTGTATTTAAATACACAAAATACATGCTACCTTAAAAACAAAAGGACACAACCTCTTAAAGGAAAAAGTGATCTAATATTATGAGCACCCAACATTAGATTATGCGCTATTTGGTGCCACTCATCAGCATATTTAATTACAGAGTTCCAGTCCAAGAAAACCCCAGCTCCGCAAAGGAAAATCAGATATGACAAATAACCAAAATAGCTGTCCCTGATTTTATTTCTAAGTCCAATTAAATGTATAATTTAACATCCACACTTCTCTACGTGTGATTGGAGGTAGCCACATGACAAAGTTGACAACCAGTCCTCAAAAAACACACAGCATTTTCAGAAATGAAAAACAATCACAAAATTTTAGTCGGTTTCTCTGGAAAGATGTCAGGACTGTTCCAACGAACCTGAACTGACCAAATGGTCTTGTACCTCAGGCACAACCACCCAGTGCTTTGTGGTACCAACAGAAAGGGAAAACCCTTAGCGTTTTGCCCTCTGTACACAGAAATAGATTAGGCCTGTCTAAGCAAGAAGTAATAGGAGGCAAAATGATTAATGGAGAATGTTTTAAGAAAACAAACTCAAAAAATGCAAATGAACCCTCAAAGCCAAGTAATTTCCTGAGGCCACAAAACCTGGAAGCCCTTGGTCCCTGGCTCAAGAACCCTCTACTTTGTAGGCTTCACTAAAACCTGGATATCTAGGAAACTGCAAGCTTATCATAAGGGGTAAAGAGCTAGGATGTGCAAACCAGAGGCTCCAGGCTTTCAGGTGAACAAAAATCAACCTCGACAGGACACACATGAAGAGAGGTGCCTGGCAACAGGCTTTCAGGTGCTCAGCTCCTGAAAAGCCACACTAGTAGCTGAAAAAGCATGAGAATAGGCTGGCACAATTCCACAGGAATTCTGCAGTGAAACTGAGCTTTTTGTGAGTTGCTACTACTTCAACAGCTCAGGGTTTGCAAAAAGCAAATTATTCCATTAGATACATTAATGAATTAATTCACTGATTAAAAACCCTAGACATATTATTGTGCATAAAAAGTATCTGATTGAATTCTAGTTCAAAATGCAGGCATATGGGAGGGTTCCAACATTTCTCTCTCTTGCCTTAACTTACTATATCCACTTTATAGCAGTTGTCTCTTCCTATGGCCTCAAAATCCACAGTTACAGTGAATATTTTTTGTATTACTTTAATAATGTGTTATTCTTTCGGTACCATCCGATAGACTATGTTCTTTTGCATATTACACTTTGTTTAATTAAAAAAGAACAACATATGTTCTGCAATACAGAGAGCTGAGTTACAGATGCATTAACTCAAAGCTTTCTTTCATATTTTATATAAAAATATAACACCACAGATTTCTGTGTTTACTGAATTGATACATATGTAAAACAGACTTCAGTACTATCAGACAGCTAATTAAAATGGTGGAAAGAAAACAGTTATGCTAAATTAAAGTTCTTGGAACTTAAGCTTATAGTTCAGAAGTGGGAACAGCTACTACATCACACTCTCCAAAGCAGAATTTGTTTAGATAGTACAAGATAAAACTCTAGTGCATACCTTTTGTGCTCCTTTTCCATTGCACATTAAGATGGTTTAAGCATTGCTTCTATATAATAGCCTCACTATAAGTAGTTATCAAACAATATCTTGCCTTTTTTCTTTGAATGACTTCTAAAGTGCTACATATGTGCAAAGTGCCTCTTACATCACAGTTAGCTACTGAAAAATAGGTCATTTAAAAAGCTCTCTGATTATATAGAAAAATAATTTCCTTTGCTTTATTCCACTTATGGAAGTGGCCTCTTAAAACACTTCAGCTGCACACACACATCACAGCAGACAAACCTCAAAAATAGTCACAACACTATAAACCACAACAGGCATAACAGTCATACAAGCTTTCTACCTAATGTAACTTTTACCTCAGGCAACTCTAACCCCTGTGTTTCCCCTAACAGAAAGGCTTTACCTACAAACGCATACATACCAATACAAAGTTTTACAAGCTTAAAACAACCACTCTTTCCTACAGGAGGGAAGGCAGGGGGCTTTAGTACCATGCCCCCAGTACTATACAAGCTCAGAAACACACCAAGACAATTACAACCCTTCCCACCACCACAGTCATGTGCCCCTTATAAAGGAAATCAGGTGCTTTTGTAGAGCATTTATTTGCTGTGTCGAGGCACAGCTTCCCAGCAGTTCCTTTAAAAGCTCCTCCTCCAGAGCAAGAGATTACAGCCTTAATATAGATAAGTAGATAGTTTATGTTCTCCTGCATAGGCAGTAGTTGTGGGGAGGTTTGTCTGCTATTTTATTCTGCTGTAACATACCTAAGATTCAAAGTGTTAATTTCTATAATCCAAGTGATAATTACCTAAATGCTTCTATGCAGAAATACTTGTTTATTCTGTCTCAGCTACTATTAAACTTTAAGAATCTTGAACTCCAGCTATTATTGTAGTTATAAGAGCTACAGGCTTGAAAATTCTCACTTTTAAAAAATGTGCACTAGCAACTCCCAAGTACAGAGCCCAGTAGAGGGTCAGGAGGCTCACAACAGCAACAAATGCATCTCTGGAGACAGCAGCAGTAAAAGAAGCAAACCTAAAACTTTGTTAAGAAGCACCGTGGTACTTGTAACCCAATGCAGCTTCATAATTTGGAGATTTTTATTTAAATAAATAGTTTTACTTATGCATCTTTCTGTCTTTAATGTCAGCTACTTAAGTAGCTACAGGTTGATAACAGCGACTGGTAGTGAATTGATGAACATCAATGAAATCAGAGGTAACCTACACTCTGTTTTCTGGCTACAAAGTAAACGTCACCCAGGCTGAGCAGAATGAGTAAGTTAACTTGAATACGTATTTTGTATTTTTCCTAAGCAAAATCAGACAGGAATTGTAGAGATCATAATGCCTCATAGCTTGCTGCTTATAAAATCTTGTCCAGAGAATTTCATTGCTTAGCACCACACAAGTACAGAGCCTATACATTTTGAGCACAGATGGCTTCCTAACTGAGCATTCACTTGTTTTCATTACTATGCTCTAATATCACAAATCATTCATATTTATTATGTTAAGCTGCTAATATGCCAGACAAGTCACCTTTTACTAAATATCCTAAGACTTACTTCCATGTGCAATGCATATTGAGTGAGCAAGGCCATATACTTTATTTTTAAATGTTAACACCAATTCAAGCAACTTGAGACAATACGTAAATATCTAGTAGCAGCGAGATGTTTATGTGTCTTCTTAAAGGCAACATTGGGAAATACTGCCAGTAGAAACACTTGTGGAAAAAAAACCTTGACATTTCTAATTCCTCTTCTACAAGAAAACCAAAGTGCTGAGCAGTTCACTCGGAGTATTGAGAAGAAACCCCAAACACACTGCCTTACAGAAGCAGGATAGTTAGTTGGGAAGAGTGGTGGTCTCGGTGCAAAAGCCAAGAAGCTCCTGAAGTATCTGTCATGAAAACTTGCATTTCACAGTACGTACCAGTAAGAACTAAACAAGTGAACTGCAGAAAGTATTAAGCAACTGTATTGATACTTATGGAAGCTCTCCTGATTATCTCTGACCTTTGTGGCATTAATAAAGGATTTGTTTGTTGTATTGCTGTAACACTATTGCGTACAGACTTCTAGATTAAAGATTGGTGTGGAATGTTCACTGATGTTCTTGTGACTTCTACAGGAAACAGACTAAGCATAACTTTAAGCCCTGAATTTGTCCAAATGAGTAGAGGAATGACTGTATTCACCTCATCTGCCTACCTGAGAGGTAGGCTTAAAAATATATTCAAGTTCAGAGACAGCAATGCCGTAGGAGAAAAGGTAAACCACTTAGACCTCAAACAGCAGAATTTATTACAATTTTTGAAAAAACAATAAAGTATAAAACAAATTAATATTTTTTGTCAGTACTGATTTTAAAGCTTGTCTTAATTGTTCCAGATTTGTGCATGTCAACACTGAAAGTAATTGCTTCTGTGCACTCCCTCACCCTCCCTTGGTGTCTTCTCCCTGCTGCTACTGGTTTCAATGTGCAAATAGTATGTAAGGGAAATGGGTCAGCAAGCACTGGAATGAGGGGCAATGGCTTTAGGAGTTACAGATCACTTTTGTAACCACTTCCTCTAGCACAGGAAGACAGAGACCAGTACTTGCTGCTCCTCTGATGTAGATCAAATCACATTATACCTCATGTTGATGCTGTAACTATAAAGACAAAACAAAGCCACGGTACAGTATACAGAGCTATTGCACACATGTTCTTTCAACAGGCTTGAAAAGGGAAAAAAAACTTACTCATTCTGTACAACTTGCAGTTAGATTACTCAAATGGGGTGAATATCTTGCATGTGCTCATCTGGTTCATAGGCACTGAACCCTGCCTGTGTAAACATGGTTCTTCTGCAGCGCTTTCTGTCATTTCCACAACTCTGTTCTCAGGATTCTTTCCTAATTTAGCCTTACTAGTGCTCTGCCCATAACCTACTTTGTGTTACTTGTCTTGCATTTTGACCTTGGTCTTTTATAATTTAGACTAAACTGTTATATTCAATTTTGTTCACTCTGTAAAGAATAATTCTAATTTATGACAATAAAAAGGTCTCAACTGGTTGGTTATTAAAGTTTTGCAGAAAACACTGCTCAGAGCAGTGATTACTTGTTCATTTAGGGCATTTTCAAACCTTGGATGTTAGGACACCACCTTACCATGCCAGAAAACATATATAATACTGTAGGCAGATCAAAGAAAAAGCACATCAACACCCAAAGACCAGGTGCAATGAAATGTTTAAAACATATCTGACCTTTCAAAAGGACAGGTACCCTGTTAAAATCTACTGACCTATGAAGATTACTACACCACTTTAGGTCCGATGGCAATTCAGTCAGCATTATCTGCCTCTTCTTGCCTCTGGCTGAGACTGGCCTTTTCGGCCTTCTATTCTAGACACGCAAAGCAGGCATGCTTGCTGCCAGCGGGCTCGGACAGAAGGGTTAAAGAGGGCAGAAAAGGGCCTAAACTTCTTTTTTAGTCCCTGAGTCTGTGCTGTTTTGGTTCAAACACCAATGTGGGGCAATCTTGCACCCTGCAAGTGACCGAGGTATCCACACAGTGCCTCTGCTGTGCGCACAGCATTCCTGCGTGACTTCACGAAACCAGAGCTAAAAATACAGTGACTTGTCAGTGGATGATGAAACATTCTACAGCCAGATACCTAGAATACCAGCAACCATCTAGGTTGCAGTCAACTTTCCTTTTTTTTAAATTGGCGCCTTACTTCAACTGAAGTAACTTGAACTGAACAACATGATTCTAAGCTTTTTCAATTGTTTTGGGTGCATAGGATACTTATTTTAGGTTTTGTAACCTAGAAGTTCTATTTACTATGTTGAAATAAAGGATGTGGATTTAAACATCTTCCTAAACCGTGTGGTTTAAGATGTTTTTGATGAATTATAGACTCAATTTAAAATATCGGCTATCCAGAAAGAGCTTTGGGTAAATGTTGCTGCAGGAAGAAGGAAACCAAAACTTACAACTCCAGCATCCTTGTAAGCTGCTGCCTCTTGACAAGCTTGATCAATGATCTGGGTCAATGGAAGACAACTTCTTGGTGTCCCTGCAAGAATAATGCTGCTTATCCCAGGGCATGCACAAATCAAAACCACATACAGTGACAGCTTTCAGGTAGTGTAACTATAGAGACTGGTGTACTGAAATAGGGGGAAACAGGGTAAATTTACTAAAAGGTTGCTGCATCTCATTGTGACACGTCTTAATGGCGCCTCTTTCCTCAGCTGAACTTGATGGATCTGCTACTACCATTCAGCTCCTACTTCTATATTGCAAATATGAGGAATATCTGCTATAATCTCTTATTGTACCAGGTCTGCTCTTAGCTTGTTATTCCTGTACTTATTACAGCTTATCCTGCATTAGTGGTACTCCACACAATACAACCTATGGCAAGACTGACCTCTAGGTCTGCAGAATACCTAAGCATAACACTAGTCAATTTAAAATTAGTTAAAGCTATCTTAAACTCTTAATATGAAAGGTTGATTCTCTCTGATCTTCAGTATAAGTGCTTCACAACAGTGATGAACACGCATGGATTTTGTTGGAGTTCAGTGTGTATCCCTTAAGAGCAACTCCAAAGTCTTTTCTGACACTTGGGCTCCCAAAAACCAGGCATGGAGACTCTGAGATGGGGACTGTGAAGAGCTCTCTGACAACTTTTTTAGATGGTCTGGTATATCAGCTAGTGGGAAAAACTGGCCATGGTGCCTGGAGGCTATTTCGGGGAATATGTGGAGCATGGTGAGCCCCGGGCACAAGGTTGTCAAGAGCGGCTTGTTGGCGGCTGTAATCAGCTCTGCTTGCCCTGAGCCCCGGGGAGGCAGGTGAGGAGGTCAGCGTGGAACAGACCTGTCTGTTTTCTGAGCCTCCTCTTGCCTCTTGGGACTTGTGAGAGCTCAGCCCGACATCTATCCCGTCCCAAAGCCCACTTGTGTAATTTCCTAACCATTGCCTCTTAAAATATGGCAGCAGACAGCCCACCAACACCAAACTCCGGTTTTCCCAGTCTAGCTCCCTACATGGCGGTGTCTCCTGCCTCGTTCACCTCTGGAGATGGGGAGATGCCCAAACCCGCGGCACCTCACGAGGGCACCGCTGAGGAGACGGGCTTCCCGGGAGAGGGAGGTTTCGCTCCGGGGGCCATGGCCGGGCTGTAGGCCCGCTTCCCCGGCTGGTTCTGCCCGGCCGCCGCTTACCTGGCAGCGCTCCCACATGCACTACCCCAACGACCGCCGCCTTCAGTCGCCCGAAGAGCCCGGGCAGCCGCATCGCCCTGCGGGGAGGGAGGGAGCGGGTCAGTGGGGCGGGCAGGCCGCGGCCGGCCATAGCG
>VXBJ01005878.1:116063-142279 GCA_013400055.1 Nycticryphes semicollaris | reverse complement strand
CCCACCGCCGGGTCCTCACTACCTTTTGTTGGGTGGCTGGGGGCCATGTGGGGGTCTGGGTGCTAGGCCAGCGGGGGTCTGCGGGGGCGATGTGAGCCCATCGTGGTGGTCAATGGGTGCTCATCCTGCAGTTTGCACTCCTGAAATCACCTATTTTTCTTGTTTTTTTGTAGTTCTTACAGGATCCTGATGAAGAAATTGCCAAAATAGAGATGACTAGAAAAAAGCAGTATGAAGACCAGGTAATCAATGTGCCTTTAGGTCATGCTCCTGTAATCTTATTTAACCCTGTTATTGTTTTGCAGTACCTCATTATTATTACAAACGTGGTGCAGCAGATGTACAGCTACCGCAAGCTGTATAGCAATGGGTGAGGGGGACTATCGACCCTGGCTGATGAAGAGTGCAAAACACTTCAGGTCATACAGGTTGCTTTGGAGTCTTTGCCAGACATGTGGCCTGTGTTGCTCTAAAACATCATGTTAACACTTCAGTGTATCCAACAGTGTATCCCAGTGTCCTGGGACTGCAAGGGTGCACCTTACAAAACCTCAATAGGCTTTTAGGCCTACATGGAAGAACTGTGTTGAACTCTTCAGAGAGTTGTGAGAGTACAATCATGTGCACATGTGCTGTACCTTGCAGGCCAAAGCACAAGCCACTTAAGTATACAAACAGAAATGTCTTTTGAGATTATTCTCTTTGTGGTTGTGTCTCTACTCATGTATTACCTGGGAGAGAGGAAAGATCCCTCTTTCCTTTCACCATTAGCTCCATTCCTATTGACAAGAGTCATTATCAGACTGACAGGGTATGAGATTCCGGATTAGAACTTTGAAGTTTATATTAGATCTAATGCAGTAGTAGAATAGGCCTCATTTCTCTGCAGAACAACAGGATAATTTCTGTAAAGTCACTTAGCTATGTAAATGCAGTGGAAGTTAGTGACCACTACTGTTTTTCTTCAGTGAGATCTTTAGAATGATCTGAGTTACGAAGTCAAAACTAACTTTAGTAGTGTCCTCTGCTCCTTTAATGCCCTTTCTTTTATCTTTGAACCTGAGACACTATTGGTATCTATACTAGAGGCTGTGGTGGTATATGGGATTGAAAGCCTGATGCTTTTGTATATTGAGACACCCCCTCTAAATAAAATGGAGAGCAGCCTATTTGCTGGATTAGGTTTATTCCTCTCTTTTTTTCTGCACGCACATGCTTGCTCAGTCACTCTCACTAGGACTTCAGCCTGTTAATGGACACACAGGGTGATACTTAAGCTGCAAAAGTCACGACTGGGGAGTACAGACCATACACATTTGGTAGGCAAGGCTATGCATAATGTGGCACATCTAACCAGAAGTGGCAGCTGGAAGTTCTAAGACTAAAGTGCTACCATAACAGATGGGCATCATTGTTTGGAATGGCCTCTGCTTGTTGCAACTGCGTACACTAGTTATCAGTCAACATATTAAGCAGGGCTCAAATGGTGAGCATTTAATGAGGGGATCTCTCCTTCCCTTCTGTCTTTTTGTGCAGTATATTAAACTAATTTCTCACTTCTGACAAGGAAGAGCTGCCTGTCCTTCACCTCAGCTCTCTCCTTCACCAAAACATTCATTGTCTTTGAGCTGAGCAAGAACTTCTTGTGCATGCTTATTGCATAAGAGTAGGGTATCGTTAAATATCCCTCAACAGGGACCCAATTGCACCTTTTTCCAGAAAAGCAATGGTAAGAAACTTAAAATATATTTTGCGTACATTGACCTTGAACTTTAAAAGTTGATAAAGACTTCCAATTTTTTGTTCTTGTTTGTGTTCTTGACCTTGTAGCCATTCAATGTTACTTCAGGAATGACAGGTAAATTAGAACTTACGTGGTAGGCAGCCAAAATATTTACTTGGGATTTTTTTTTTCAAGTAAAGTTTAGGATACTGGTGGGATTTTGCCCTTTGATTCTGTTAAGCCCTAAATGAAATGGGTACCTGTGTATCCGTCCCTACATAAAGAAGGTTTTCTGTTGTGACAAAGTAGCCAGATTGTTACAGATCTGTTTAAAAAAAAGATAACATTTGGCTGCACAGCAGCAGCTCTTCAGTCTATGGTGTGACACAAGCTATTCTCTGATATAAATTGCCATGGGCCACTAATGAGAATATGTTTACGGTTCCAGCAGCAGTATAGCAGGCTTGTATGATAGCCAGTGAGATAGTTATTCTGTTGAGGCACAACAATTCTAAAATGCAAGTAGCTATAAATCCACTGCAGCCTGTACCACATGACTTCTACATTAAATAAATTGTTTACTGACACTAGTTTATGCACAAGGCAAAATATCATAGTCACATCCCACTTTATGGTATCTTCATAGTCAATTCATTAGTTTGCTTCTGTTGAGCATAAGGCCTGAGTTCTTAATTAGGATGCCATTACCCTTTATATGATGAAAGGGTGGCTATATCATCAGGTTTGTGACAGCAGAATATTGCATAAATTCTATGTTTGGTTTTAGAGAACTGGCACTGCTGTAATTCTGCTAGCAATTCTCATATTCATTCTGGCTGCTTTCTGTGGATGGATACACTTCCAAGGCTCTGTGTAAAACAAAATTCATCTAATTAGATTAGAGTCACCTGTACAGTTGTGATGCAAATTCCTCAGCCACCTCCATCCAGAGAGGAGAACTGAATATAGAGGCTAGTTTCTTTCAGTGAAACTAACTAATGCTTTTAGGTGAAAAGAAGATGGAGCAAACTCTCAGGAAATAGTTTTTTGACTGATTTCTCACTAGACATTTTTCCAGAATCCTGTCTTACTGTTGTCAAAATGTTCCACCTAACTGGTTTGAAAATATTCTCCAAATAGTTCTTTAATCTAGGTTATTTTTGGAAGATCCAATTTAAAAAAAAAAAAAAAAAAAAAAACAAAAAACCACAAAACAACCAAAAAACCCCCCCCCAAACTTGCACGTCTTCAGGCAAACAGATGAAGAATGTCAACTATGTCCAGGGCTGAGAGCTTGACTTGGCTCAAATCTGGGGTGGGAAAATATTCAGATTATTTAGAAAATTAAAAGTAGTAGAAGTTCCTATGCTATTCAGAAAGAATTGGAATAATTTAATGTGAGTTGCTCTTCTCTGTCCTAATTATTAATTCTGGAATCCCTTTCTGATAGCAAAGAAAAACGCTGTACTTCAATGCATTCTGATGAATAAAGGTTAGAATTACAGGTCTTACTATTTTTGATGGGCAAACTAAGGCTACAATCTAGTAGTCAGTATCAAGGCCTCTCTGTTACAAGGTGCTGCTTTTCTACGGTGAGATGAACAGGCCTGTCCCCCTCCTATTCCTCTGCCTTTGATTTCCATGCTGAAAATCCTGAGAGCTTGCTGCTTGGATGCAGTTCTGGGTCACCTTTCCTTCTTGCCCTGGTTTGTGGAAGCTTGTTTTGGGGGCTCCAGCTCGTGGTTTGATGCATGAGTGTCTTGGCAACTTCACTTACGTCTCTGCCTGCAACCAGTAACCCCAACGTCACTACCTGCTGCATTTTGTCTGGCCTATGTGTCTGACAGATCTATTTAAATGAATATTTGATACATTCAGTGAATGATGATGTGCTGCAGAAAACAGAGGCGTGTGAATGTTTGAGCATTAAAAAAAAAAAAGGGCCTCTGAACTCCTGTTTTTTCTTCTTTTGGAACTGTATGGGCTTGGCTGCTCTGATGGACTTCTTTGGCCATCTACCTTCTTGGTGTTCCTTCTAACAAGCCTTGTCATGTCCTCAATTTAACTTCTCCAATCAGCATCTGGTTCTGAGGTCTGAGAAACAGATCTGTATCTCTGATCAGTTGTTCTGTTCCTGTATCTGGAATAATACTGTGGGTGTCGCCAAGCTTTCTTGCTGGGCTCTACATAAATTTGAAGAGATGGTTTTCTCCACTGATTCTTGGCTTGCATCCTGCTCTGCTCCTCTTCGCCTCAGAACTAAGGCTGGGACTGTAGGATTTCCACCGTTAGGCTGCACAGATTTTCTGTAACATCTGTCACCTTTGGGCAGATCCCTGCTTTTGGGTTGGCTCTGTGCAAGCCCAAAAGAAGTACTTCATCGTTTCCTTGCACCCTCCCCACCTTAAACTGTTTCTTTTTTCAGTAGTGGCTCCCATTTCCTTGCAGTTACAGTGTGATATAATGCAGTTTCTTGGTATTGTTTCATAGTTTTGGTTGAATGTCTTGCTATTTCTGCTTTAAAGAATTGATTTTGATTGATGTGCTCATTCCCTCAACCCAAATCCATGCCAGAGTAATAGTGTTCCCTCACTTGTGCTAATTCAGATTCCTGTCTCCTTTCCTGGTAGACTCTTGCTTTTGCAGGCACTGTGCATTTGTTTCCTTCTTGTCTCTAGCTGAGGTTTATGTTCTCCAGTCATCTTGGTGAGTGATATAATCTAACCAAAAAATTTAATTTTCACTTCTAAAAACACCTAAGAGGCTCTTGAACACAGATTTATACTTCCTTGTAGAAGAATGGGGGTGGTGAAAACTCTTAAATCAATTGTTGTTGCTGCAGTGTAGTGTGTGAGGTATCTGCTTTGGTTGAGAACTGTGGAGCAGATCCCTTGTCCTTCAGAAGCTGCTGGTGTAGTAAGCACCTTTCAAGAGATATTATAGAACATACTGCTTTCCTGTTGGTTTGCTGATTAACTCATAAGGCAGCACTTCTCCAAAGGCTTTTGGCAGGTGGGCTTGCCGTGCAGGTTGGAGGACAAAGTGTGATTAAAGTCTAGCTTGAGGGAGGACAAAAATTAACTTAAAACAATGTAAATGCAGCGTTTTTATTCAAACTTTCAGTTTGTAAGGAATCTGTCATTTTTGAGATAAAGATACCATTCCCTATTTTTGCCTTCTCCCACCCAAGTGAAATCATGACATGGCTGGGTATGTAGCTATGCTAGATTTGCATGTCAAACTCACAAGGAGAAAAACAACCCATCTGTGCCGAAGTAACTCAAAGTACAAAGCAGTCATAGCTATGAGTGAACTGTGAAATGTGGTTTTGGTTTCCTTGAGTCAGTGCTTTCTGTTTCTGAAACTGGTTCTAGAGGGTAGCCATTTTGCTACAAATGACATCACTTTCCATCAAGGACAGGGCAAAAATCAGGTGTGGAACCTTCTTTGCAAGAAGCACAATTTCACGTAGGGCATTTTACTTGTTGGCACCTAATGATTTTTTTTTTTCTTGAAGTGTATTAAGAATCTTGGTAGGGAGTTCCATCCTTTTAGTGCTGCAGCACAGATGAGTTTGCAGCAAGATGGCTGACTTGACTGTTAGGCAGAAATACCCAGTTTTAATTTACTTAGCTGTGATGGGGCTGGCTTTGTATTCTACCATAGAGTAAAACAAATAGTATTTCCTGTCACTAGAATGGAATGGAATTAGGCAGGAGAAAAGTAAACCTAAACTTGAATTCTGGTTTTAATAAAAGGACGTGATGGGTGGAGTGCTGGATGGCTGCTGTTTGCAGACCTTGGCAAAATTCTGTATGTGAAATGGTCAACTTCATACTTTAGTGGCAATAGCTTAACGTGTACTTGATTTACAGAAGTGTTCTGCTCTTTCATCTTAGCACTGCAAGATAAATGAGTAAGAAAAATCCTATAAACTGCTATTTTGCTTTGTTCACTGTCAAGGTTGCTTTGCATGAAACTGGACTTCAGGCATTGCATCTACATGCTCTTTACTGGAAATCCTGACCTTGTATTTGTGTAATTATAATCACAAATTGGGTTTTAAAGTTCCATTTACTTATTCATTACCTGAAGGCAAGTATCTTGCTTTCAAGCAAAATTTTTCTGGTAAAAACAAAATGCAGCATGACGATAGACTTGGATATTCTTCCATGAAACAGTCATGGTCCCTCAAAAGAACAGGGTAAATGTTCTTCAGCTTTAGTTGCAAACTTTCTCTACTGTGAAAAAAGGCAACACCCCTCTTCTACTCAGCACTGGTAAGGCTGCACCTGGAATACAGTGTCCAGTACTGGGCTCTCCAGTACAAGATAGACTTGAACATACTGGAAAGAGTCTAGCAAAGAGCTGATGAAGATGATTAAGGGACTAGAGCATCTTTCCTATAAGGAAAGGCTGAGGGAGCTGGGACTGCTTAGCCTGTGGAAAAGAAGGCTTGGGGAAATGATATCAATGTATATAAATACTTGAAGGGAGAATGTAAAGAAGATGGAGCCAGGCTCTTTTCAGTGATGCCCACTGCTGGGACAAAAGGAGATGGATGTGAACTGAAGCACAGGAGGTTCCCTCTGAGCACTGGGAAACACTCTTGTTGTGTGCTGTCTGATGATGTGTGATGATGACCAAGCGCTGACACATGTTGCCCAAAAAGGTTGTGGAGCCTCCATCCTTAGAGTTATTTAAAAGCCATCTGGATGTGGTCCTGGGCCACTGGCTATAGGTGGCCCTGCTTGAGCAAGGGGGTTGGACAGAACGACCAACAGAGGTCCCTTTCCATCTCAATGATTCTATACAGTTTAAATAGGTAATCATAGTCTCTGACATAGTTTCTTGCCAATGTCGTGTCTTCTATACACAGGTAAAATGATTATTTAAAAAGGCATGTGTAAAATCTCACTTTTTACTTAATAGCCATCCTGGAATAATGTTCACAAAAACGCCCATATGCTGATTCCTACTCCGGATAAAGATGATGATCCAGTTGGTGTTGATTACTCTCACTTCATACATCTAAGCATTGTTCCAACTAGAGCTTCACCGTTACCAGTTCTAGGGTAAGTGTGACATTTTGCTGCTGCTTGCCTGCCTTCTTTTGTCTTATGCTCTGAGACTAAACATACTCAATCTCTCTTAGCTGGGCAAACAGAGAGGATGTATGGAAAAACATGATAAACAAAGAAGAGACATATGTGAGGGATAAACTTTATATGCAAAGGCACCCTCTCCTGCAACCTAAAATGAGAACAATCCTTCTAGACTGGCTAATGGAGGTAAGCTTTTCTGTGCTTGTCAGTATTTCAAGTGTGCTTTTGTTGAAGTGTTCTAGTAACTGTCATGATCTTTGCATAACCCATTTAGCCCTAGATGCTTGTTTTCATCTTAAAGTTTGTCAGTGGCACTGAACTTAAAAAAGAATATGTAGTTCAGAGAGTTGACAGACAGCATACAAAGTGACACTGTATTCTGCTATTCACTGGGATTGATAGTGGATAATAATCAGTTTTTCCCTAATGATGTAAGCTTTTTAAGGTCACACCGTAGCTAAAAGCTGTGCAAATGATTATGAAAGTCACTGCAAGAAGGAAGGAGTGGTAGCTTAAGGACCAGATGTCTCTCAATCCCTATCTGTTATTGGCATCTAGAATGTACTACATCTCTTTTGTTGTTTGGATGACTTGGTGGCATAATTCTTAATTCTGAAGTATTTGTAAGGATTTTCTCTTTTGAGGTGTTGGATTGATGCATCTCCGTGAAAATTAAGAACTGATGTTCTGACAGTGTTAGAACACACGCTTGCATTTCCTAAAAGGGTTTTCTCTCTGATTTCTTCTTTCAGGGGGAGTTGCTGTAGTGACTGTCTTCTTGTGTCAAAAGAAACTGTTTAACTTGTGCTCTTACTTAACATACAGCAGTGAAGCAGAAAGCCAATATGAATTTTATGTTTAGCTTATGGGGCTTTTTTTTAATATACCTGTAGCATCTGGTTTTGACTCTACAACATTGTTCTTGACCTTTGTAATCTCTGATGTCTCTCCAGGTTTGTGAAGTCTACAAGCTTCATAGAGAAACTTTTTATTT
Source organism: Nycticryphes semicollaris (assembly GCA_013400055.1). Classification (NCBI taxonomy): domain Eukaryota; kingdom Metazoa; phylum Chordata; class Aves; order Charadriiformes; family Rostratulidae; genus Nycticryphes; species Nycticryphes semicollaris. The sequence continues at coordinate 134,457 of VXBJ01005878.1, read as the reverse complement.
AGCACAAGATTTCTTTGATCGGTTTATGGCAACACAACAGAACGTTGTAAAAACACTATTGCAGCTTATTGGTATCTCTTCTTTATTCATAGCAGCAAAGCTTGAGGTAAGTATCCCCAGCTTTACTTAAACATAAAAATGTGAAGGGACAGACAGCGCACTTACTATACGCTAGATGCATTTTGGCAGGCTTCGTGGAGTTCATTGCTATGAATTTTCAGCTGGGAGAAAGGAGAAGAAAAAAAGATCCTTTTTTACTTTTCAAAATTCCTCCTTTTTTTCTTAGAAGTGGCTAAAATTAAGACTAGATAATATCACAGTATGTCTCTTTCATCTTTAAAGGATAGTTTTTTCAGTGTTAGAATAAATCTGAAGTTTTTAGTTGCTGTTGCTGAATGAAAATGCTATTTTGGCTGGCTGCTGTATACAGGGACCACTTGTTGCAATTCTGCCGTGAGTGGAGTACCTACTGGATGATAGTCTGAGTTAATCTTTGTTTGATAGATCAAGTCGAACTACTAAAATACACAGCTTTTTAAGTTCGTACTGTCTGTCTTTTAAGAGGACTATTATTCTTTATTCTGTTCACTTCAAGCAAAGGATGAAAGGCCTTTTTTGTAGCATGGATAAAAAAAAAAAAGTCTTGAAGTTAATTATGATACAATCTCAGTAATGCTGTACTCAATGCATGCTGTACTGATTCATGAAGAGTGAAAGGTGAAGGCTATCAGCAGGAAAGTTGAACAAGAAAAAAATCTGTGTATATTAAAGGTAGAGTAGAACACCAAGAGTTAAGATGGGGGATTGCTTCCCACACCCCACTCGGTTCTGAGATGATGAAGTAATGATGGGTGGTTCTTTTTTTAAGCACATGAGAATAGTTACAACCTATTCCACAAACTAATACTTGGTCTCCTATCTTTCAGGAAATTTATCCACCAAAGTTGCACCAGTTTGCCTATGTTACAGATGGAGCTTGTACAGAAGATGAAATCCTCAGTATGGAATTGATCATTATGAAGGTAATATTTCAAAGAGGAATCAGTTCTACTTTCATTTTTAAAAACATATAGCATAGACTAAAAGCAGAGAGCCCCAGTTAATCTTATGTGGTCCTAAGGGGCAATTTCTCTTTCTAATTAGAAAGCAGTGTTCTCTAGGTAATACATGATTCAAAGCATACACTGGTATGTGCGTATTAACAAAATAAATCGTTCCCCCACCCTATCAGCAGGAAGGGGGTGCAGGAGAAAATTAGTCTTGTGTGTTTTAAAGATGCCTTGATGAACGTTGATGGAATTCAGCTTTTGATCTGGAGTAATGGTTTAAGTTAGGAACTCTTTATTTTAATACTAAAGTCTTGCGTGCATCTCCTCTTTCAGGCTCTTAACTGGAACTTAAATCCACTGACAGTTGTATCATGGCTAAACATTTACATGCAAGTTGCGTATTTAAATGAGCTTTATGAGGTATTGCTGCCACAATATCCACAGCAAATATTTGTACAAATAGCAGAGGTAAGACTGATTTCTTCCTTCAAATGGTGTTTTACCTGGGGGGATGGAAAAGTATTCTTGTGATAGACTAATTAAACAATTTTTATTTTGTAGCTCTTGGATCTCTGTGTGCTGGATATCGGCTGTTTGGAATATACGTATGGAGTACTCGCAGCTTCAGCTTTGTATCACTTCTCCTCCTCTGAGCTGATGCAGAAAGTTTCAGGTATTGGCATTTATAAACTGTCTAATGAATTTACAGTTGTTAAGCCTTCATTCAGGCAGAAAAGCCTATGTCTTGTCTTCCAGGATATGAATGGGGTGAGATAGAGGAATGTGTAAAATGGATGGTTCCATTTGCGATGGCTATAAGGGAAGTAGGAAGCTCCAACCTCAAACACTTTAGAGGTATAGCTCCTGAAGACTTGCACAACATACAGACGCACATAAACAGCTTGGATTTGCTGGTATGTATATGCATAAGGAAGACAAAAGCTGTCTGTAAAATCTCCTACATCTTGTTTTTCTTTTGGTTGGAACATCAGTAAACTTAAGTGAAGCATTATCAGATGGAGACCAGGTGTGTGCAGATGAAAAAAGACAAGGTTGTACTCCAGCTGTAACATTCTTGGGACAGAGAGCTGACTTGTTCAGTATTTAGATTAAAAAGGTGATTGTAACTTAAGCTTCTCACCTCAAATGAAAAGTAATTATTCTAGAAATTGGAAGCATATTTCTACCGTTTGGGATGCTTCAAATATTGTAGGTGAGACCTTTCGCTATAGGAAATACAGGTAACACAACCTTGTCCGGTGAAAAAGAGACTGATCTTCTGGGCTTGTTAGTGATGGTGGTTGACAAGAAGTTGAATGAAAGTGGGTTTTAGCGTGAGAAACTTGTAGAGGATCAAAGTCTCATCCAACAAGTTGTAATCTAAGGTATTGGAGGGATTTTTTTTTCTAGTTAGGTTATTTGGTTGTAGTAGAAGTTAATGTTTTCCCTGTTCAGTTACTTCTGAATTTTACTCTTCTCTTCAAGAAAGCATCACAGTGCTGATCATTGGATTGCAAAAGTTAATACTGACCTCTTGGGGTTTGTACTGACTAACTATTGCCTGATTTATCGGGTACTGTTGGGGGTGGCTGGATATAGATACACATTTCCAGATTAGCAATCTGTCAAGTTACAAAAACAGTGAATTATATTGATCTGTTGCGTAGATATACCAAAGTAAAGATTTTATTTTCTCTCCTCCTTTTCCTGTGTTTTCAGGACAAAGCTCAAGCAAAACAAGCCATATTGGCTGAGCAAAACAGGACTTCACCTTTCCCCACTGGTGTCCTTACACCACCACAAAGTAGTAAGAAACAATCTTCTGGTCTGAAAACAATATGACTTTAGAAACTGCTGACAGACAATTTTGCTGAAGTGCCTGTTCTGCTGGTTCTGACTCTTTGCTCCATTATGGAAATGCTGCCAGTGAAGTTCATAAGCTTTTATGGAATCTGAAAAGGAAACCTTACCTTTTTCATGACAGAACATTTTTTTCTATTTGAAATATTTTTATTGAACATTAAAATATTTTAAAGAAATAGATCAAGTACACCAGCCACTTAAAAGAACACCGAAGAGTGCTCCAAATGCTGCTACGGAGGGTGATGCTTGATGTGACCAACTGTTCAGAAAAAGGGCTTGAAGTTTAGATTAGTTTTGTGCCTGTTTGTCCTTTAGATGATCTGCAGTCACACTTGTCCCCTGCTGACGAATGGGCAAAAAGTGCTGTGGAAAACATTTCAAAGCCTCTTTTTCAAATGGTTGGCTTACAACTTGATGCCTTTTAAAAAACTCTTTATTGTAAATGCTGCTATGTCTGTGTATCCATTTTTAATAAAAATGCTGTCTAAGACAGCTGGTTTTATGTATATTCCTATTCTTTTATGGTCAGCAGAAGTTTTTCAGACTGTGACCACTAGTGGTGTGCGAGTTGGGGATGAATAATGTAGTTACTGTGGCTTTATTTATTTACCACTACTGCTTTATCAATTAAAACTTCCTTTTTTGGATACTACAGTAAAATTGTCATGTTGGGCTACTTGGATTTCCCTTGGCCAGTTGCAGATGGCTGGGGAGGGGATAATAAACATGACAAGTATGTGGGGGAACCCTACCACAGCACGCTTTCTAATGATCAGTGTATGGGAAATTCTTGAATAAAATTGTCTGGATTGTTATGCTTAATGGCAAGACGTAATCAGTAGGGAAAGCCTTTTCTTGAAACATAATCGATTAAGCTTTGGGATTTTGGCATAGGCTTTGACAACTAATTGTCTTCTGTACAAGATTGAATTCTGGATTGGTGTGTGCCTTTTTACAAGAAGAGTTGTCTGTCTTGACCTTTGCAAGGTTTGAGAACCTGAGAAGTCCCAGCAAGAAGTCTTCTGGAAAGTCATAGTTCTGGAGAAAAGGGAAATAGACAAATAAAAGTAAAAAATGGTTGCTTGTTTTTTCTCAAGATGTTCACTTTGAAGGACTGTTCAACAACACTGAACTTTTGTGAGACTGCCAGGATTCATCGTGTCCTGTAGGTAACCTAAATGCTATGACATTTATTTCAGGAAGCTTCTACTCTGCTGTTGGTTGATATTTCTAAACATTAGTTCCCAGCAAGGCTGTTCTTTATTATTTTTAAGTTATTCTTCCTGTTGCTCTTCCCTGACCCAGTATGCTGATAAATGTTAAAGCTTTAATATAATAAAAATGCCTATGGTAACTAATGATAAGCAAATAATTTGGTGTTGCTGGCTTTGTTTTTCCCTTTGCAATGCATGGTTCAAAGTTCTGTGCTAACAAAACCAGTGCAGATGGTAGTGGAACAAGTGTGTCAGTTCAGAGAGGTCTCAACATACCCTAGGCAAAGAAACATTTTCAATGAAAAAGTTTGTGATGTTGGAGGGGTTGGCAAGACGTGTTGGGACTTAGTCCTGAAATTCAAAACACAAAACTGGGGTATGGAGGCAGGGGAAAAAATAACCCTCTTGAAAGGTAGTTTCTAGGCTTGTTCCTAAATCACCAGCCAAGCTTCAGTACTAGCCCTTCTGCTGTTCCTTTGCAGTGCTTAGTCTGAGTTTCAGTTGTTTCTAAAAAATTTTTAAAAAGTAAAAAAAAAAAAAATCACATTTAAACTGTAACTGACCCCTTATAAACGGGGATTGCATTTTCTATATAACTCTTTTCCCTGTTCAAGAAACTGTTAGAGTTCATCATATCTGTAATGTGATTAGAGAACTTTCAGTTTAAGATAAATATAACTTTCTGGCTCATACCTAGTCAAGAGTTAATGCAGGTGGTTTGTGTGTTCTTGGCTCTGTGGGAAACTTGTGTCTGAGGGATATATATTTATCTATGAATGAAACTGTTCAGATAACAGGCCTCTCTCTAAATTGGAGCTCTGCTCTAAGTTGTAAACCTGCTAATTTTATAACTTCCTCTTCCACAAAAGATGAACCTGCTTTATTTTGATGGGAAGCAGCCTTTTCAGAGCATGGAGATCACAGCTTTTGCAGCTTTCCATCTCCAAATGCAAACATGTACTGGAAGTGCAGTATTTCCCAGCAGGAGTGACTTTATTTTCTTGCTTTCTCATCTTTATCTCATGCTTTAAGAATCTTCCTTTCTGGTTGTCTTGCAACACGCAGAGGGATGTTTGTGTCTGAGTGCACTGGTTGCCACAGGGCTGAAAAAGCATTTTGGGGAGGAAGGGTGCAGCTAATTTTAAGGAAGAACTTTAAGAGGTGGGGGGAAGGCTGCAGGGGAGCACAGTGGGGCTGCTCTTCTCGTGCAGGAGGCTGGGGAATGCTCAGAGAGCAATTTAGTCCTGCTCTGCTCTGTGCTCCTCAACTGGAAGCTGTCTCTGCCTTTAATAGCTACAGACCCAGCATAAAGCACTGCTGCAAGGTAAATTGAATTCTGCAATTCTGTAACCCAGGTGGCATGTGATTATCTTCCTCCTCCTGAAAGCTTTGTCATAACTATGTATCACAACCTCACCTTGGTCTGAAAGCTGCGGGCATTGGAGCAACTTTGAGCTGGAGAAATGAATCCAGTACTAATTTTCTATTACTGCTACTACAGCATTGAAAGTTGGTAGCGGCTGTGACTGTATTGAATGAAATGGCCCCTAATGAATGAGCTGAGGCAGCAAGTTGTGAGCTGGGGCTGGGGAGGAGGAGTGCTGGTGAGCAGAAAGGATGAAGATGCAGAGGTCTGTGCTGTGACTCTGTCCGAGGCAAAGTTGTTGAAAAAGCTGCAATAGCCTAAGAGTGGTTCATACAAGTAGTTCTGCATAGCATGTCTCCTGTAAAGCTGTCAGATGGTCTGCCTGTGGCTATCAGTTTCTAGGTCTCGGGTCAGCACCTCCTCTTGGTTCTCAGGAATTAGGACAAGAGGAGGGTTATTACACCCTGCTTGCAGGACGTGGGGATGAGCAGCTGGCACCAGTTGAGTGGAGCACTTGCACAAATACTTGGCCGGGCATGCTGGAAGCCCTGTAAGATCGAGTTTCTTCTAATTCCTGGGTGCTCTTCCTTCCCCATCCAGTGCAGCTGGACTGGCTCACAGCAGCAACAGCTTAAATTCAGGTGGTTGGGATAAAATGCTCTTCCTTCCCCAAGGCTGTGAAGTAGGACCTTGGTGCAAGCATATGGAGGCAAACTGCAGCATCACCTCTCAGGGGTGGCTCTTCTTCCTCTTCTTGAGTATTTCAGTTAAATACCTGCTCATTTGAACTGAAGAGACTGTCACCGACACGTAAGGGGTGTAAAATCCCCTGCTCCTTGGTGTGAGACCAAGGTCTTGCTTCTACTGGCTGGTGCCCACGTGCCAAGATGTGGTCACCAGTCTCTGCTCCTGGACTGGAGAAGAGCTTGCGGTTGCTCAGCTGAGGAGAGGGAAGTATTTCCTTTATCAGCATGTTTTCCTACAATGTATTCAGAGTCTCAAATGTTGCGTTTTTGACTTGGGCTTGGCTAGAGAAAAAAGTGTTCAGTTGCTTGCTTAAATTTCTGTGAGCGTGGGGCAGAGGAGACATAGTGCGTTGATGGGCAGGGGCTGTGGTGGGGAAACAGTTCTTGAAATGTAAACGCACTTAATGTCTTTCTGGCAATAGTTCAGTTGGTTTTCACTTTGTGTTTTAAAAGTAAAAAGGAAGTATTCAGCCACATATGTTAAAGGACTTTCAAGCTATAAAGGCAAAATCAAATGATCGAATGTTGGGGTTTTTTTACAAACTGTTTATAACAAAGGTCCTTGCAACTGAAATTATATGGTTCCAATCACGAGGTAAACCATTCTCCTGACAGAGAAAAGCAACAAGCCTAAGCATTTTCTGGAAAATCATGCAGCTAAAGGCCAAGCCACAGATGATTTTCCTGGTAGTAAAAGCATATCTTGGTATGTTGTATTTTCTTCTGTTGGAGGCAGATTCTTATATTTTCAGTAGGGCCAGGGGCCCAAAGTAACTTGTGTACAGATGTGAGCTTTTGGAAAGAGACCACTGTAGGCATTGATGGTGTAAGGATGTAAAATCCACTAAGGCTGGGTTAGTGTGAGCAGGCAGCGCTGCTACACTCTGCATCTCCGACCCATGCTTCTTCTCTTACATACGGATGGAAAATTACTCATCTCCAACTAAAAATAAGTGGCTTGGTTGGAAATCAGGTGCTCTCTACAGTGACAGGAAAGATCTAATAAAGGTGTGTCGAAAGGGTTTGAGTTCCCCCCACTCCCAAGGCAGGGACAAGAAGCAGGGACAGCTGTGATTTGCTGGGTTATGGTGTTCAGACTCCAGTTACACAGGTTTACCTATTATGTGCCCTGCGTGTAACTAGGATAAAAGGCCTGAGTGCTCTTGGATTGAATCCCAGAGTAACAATCACAGATGGGAAAGAGTGATAAGGTGCTTTATTTTGTAATTCTGTGTAAGGTGTATTGATCTTGCTTGGTTTGGGTGGGGGGATGAGAAGAGGGGAGTAGATACTCTACCAAAATGCAACCTCTGCAGCTCGGCGCCTCAGACATTCCAAACCTGCCTGGACATGTTCGGGTGCAACCTGCTCTAGGAGGACCTGCTTTGGCAGGGAGGTTGGACTAGACAATCTCCACAGGTCCCTTCCAACCCCATATCATTCTGTGATTCTTACCAGGTGTCAATGTAAAATTTGGGCTGTACAGCTCACAGAGAGGTTTGGTTTTTATGCTTGGGTTTAAGGTCGGTCTGAGATAAGTCACTCTCTTGTTTCAGCCAGATCTGCCAAATGATGTTTTCTGATGTTCATAAAACTGTTGTTTCTGGGCTTGCAGGAGGCATCCCCTCTTACCCATGCCAGGATGATGGTGTTATTTGGGCACAGTAGAAGACAAGTGAAAACCTTTTTACACTTTGGTGGGGGAAGTCTGGCTGTTGGCCACAGGCTTTCAAGATCAAAGGAAAATGTTTTAATTTTGGCCAAAATCTTGCAGAATGAGAAATGCATCAAGTAAAGGTTAGGCTGATTCTGCCTGGTTTTATTAGTATTCTGGGCTTCAGTCGGGAGATTAATAACGGCCACAGACAGTGTCTCTTCATATTAAAGTGTCTTCACATGAGTAGTTTGGGTGAGTGCAAAAGGACTGCAAGGCACAAGCAAAGCTGCCTTGTCTCTCCCCAAATGACAATGAGTCAACATTTTTAATATAAAGAAGAGGCAGTTGGTAACAGTCATTAACATAACAAAGTGCCTTATAGATCACTCCAAATTCCTCTGACTGTTTTTAAGCAAATGTTTTCCCCTGAGAAGTGGTAACACAAGTATCTGTTGAATGTTTCGCTGCCCGGGCCACCCGGTTCTGCTGGGAATGTGAGCAGTGCTCCTGTGGGATGGCTGGTCCTGAAACCTTCCAGGATGGCAGGTAGGAAACAAAGGAAGGTATTTTCTTGCATTGATAGTGTGCTAGCTTTTAATTTTTTTAGCCTGATTTCCCTTCAAAACTGGACTCGTGGGGGAGATGTATGGGGTTGGTTTGGTTTAGGGTTTTTTACCCCTTTCCATGTCTTTTGGCTTCTTCTATTGGGTAACTTCAAGAAGATCTGACTTTGTTAATATAGGTAAGAAGAAAAAAGAGTCAGATGAGCTGGTGATGCTCTGTGTGAAGGAGAAGCACAGGCTTGGTCACCCTGCACTGTGCTTGGCTGGACCCCTGGATGAGTGACAGTGGGGACTCTGTGGTGGCAGGATAAAAGATGGGGGCAGCAAGAAGGAAGAGGGGAAGAAGGAACCAGGGGTGCAGCACTGGCAACCAGGATGTACAGAGTCACAGGATCTTCATGGTCGGAAAAGGTCTCTGAGGTCATTGAGATCTTCATGGTTGGAAAAGGTCTCTGAGGTCATTGAGTCCAACCATACACACACAAAAGCCGCCTACAATCTCAGACACTTGAGCATGTCCTGAAGAGCCACATCTACATGTCTGGCGTCAAAGAGCACTGAGCAGAGGCTAAGAGCAGCTCCAGGGAGGGAAGAAATGCCACGCAGGTCTCTTAGTCTGCTGCTCATGGAAAAATTTGGTAGAATTCTGTATGTACCATCGCACTGGGGGAACATAAGAAATGCACTGGCTGAATGTACCAAGAAGCCATTGCGTGTCTGCCCAGAGCTACCTGGTTTTGTTACTGCTGTAACTCATGTGTGTTCTTGACCCATGGTAAGACTATGGGTTTCTCCTGGGGTTTCTGAGGGCTGTCTGCTGGTGGCTATGGGGCTGGGCCATGCTGGCAGCTGCAGCGGGTTTGGATCCTCCTGCTGCCAAGTGGAGTTTGGTCCCCAGCTGCCAGCCTAAACAGGAGCCTCCATTCCCAGGACTGGTGTAACGGAAAGGTTCAGATCCAGAAAAGGTAAATCATAGGAGCCTGGGACACCTTGCTGGTTGGCACCAAGGGCAGAGATACCAGAGCAAGCCAGACAGGGAGGTAGTTTTGAGAGAGATCAATTCACTGCCTATAATTGGGTACCTAACTCTGCTGTGTGCTGACAGATAGAGCATCACCTCCAGGGCAGCTGCGGGCAGGTCGGACACCGGGTTTGGGATGGCTGTGTGTGTTCTGGCACGAGGTGCTGGAGTGAGTGTGGAGGAGGGCAACGAAGCTGGTGAAGGGCCTGGAGAATAAATCTTATGGAGAACAATTGAAGGAGCTGGGACTGTTTAGTTTGAGGAAGAGGAGGCTGAGGGGAGACCTCATCACTCTCTACAACTACTTGAAAGGACGTTGCAGAGAGGTTGGTGCTGGTCTCTTCTCACAGGTAATTAGTGATAGAATGAGAGAGAATGGCTTCAAGCTGCAACAGGGTAGGTTTAGTCTGAATATTAGGAAAGAATTTTTTACAGAAAGAGTGGTCAGACACTGGAATAGGCTGCCCAGGGAGGTGGGTTTCAGAGTCGTTGAGATGTGGTGTTCGGGGATATGGTGTAGGAGCGAACTTTGTAGAGCAGGGGTGATGGTTGGACTCAATGATCCCAAGGGTCTTTTCCAACCTGAATGATTCTATGATTCTATGACCTGTTGCTCAGGAGCATGAGAGAAATCCCTGACTCTCCCACAGCTATTGGTGTCCCAGGGGAACCATCCAGACCCTCGTCCACCTCCCGCTCTGCCCAGTGGGGCTGGGGCAGTCCTGTGCACTGGGTGTTCATCCCTCTGGGGTGTGGGGGAGGCATGAGTGCATCCCTTTGTGCAGGGCTGAGCTGGGGGTCGTGCACTCCTTCAGGGATGCGGAGAGCGGGCTGGAAGATGCCTGGGTGGGACCTGGCTGAGAGAGAGGGGCCATGAAGATCTCAGGAGCAGCTCAGCAGCCCCTGTGCTCATTGACTTAATTGGGGCTGTGCTGTGGGGCTGGAGGAACGCAAGATGGCTGGGATTCTCACGGCGTGGGGAGGCTCGCTGGTGACGACCGGGAACTGGCCAAATCATTAACGTCAATTAAGTACAGAATTTGTAGATTACTGACATGTTATTGTTGGGGCTCTAAAGGAAATATAATTAATAAAACTCCCCCACCCACACCAAGAGGCGGCCCTTTGTGTTCCCCGTGCTTTCCCCTGCCAGCAACGTCTATCTCCTCCTGCAGCCCCACGCTCCTTTCAGCAGCCTCGGACAGCATTAACATTTGAATTAACATAAAATCACTTTCTGAAATCTGTTAACATTTATAGCGTTGCTGTACTTTGCCTGATCATTGCATTTTTCCTGTCGGTTTGAGCTTGGTGAGGTTTTTTTGGTTTGGGTTTGTTTTTTGTTTTTTTTCAAATGATACCAAACATAGACCCATTATGCTGCAAAAATTGCATATTTGTTTAATGATTTCCCATTGGTATCTTTGTTGCTATGATCCAAAGCAGTAAATAGAAGCTTGCACGTTAGCACTGTGTTGTTCTACATAATAAATTTGAATATACCCAGAAGAATATTTTTAACAGGGATTTTCTGAATAAAATGCATATGTGCCAAGGTATCAGTAATTGCTTAAAATTGGGTTTTGACATTTAATGTTGACATCTAAAATATTTCCTTTAATTTTTGGTTGCCTCTGCAAAAGAAATAATGGCATTAGTCCTAGGGAAAGCTGGGTGGACAAATAACACTTTAACTCATATTGAAATGAATAGCAATAAAGAAAATGTGCTAAATGTCAACAGTAAGGCATATCTTCTCTTCATGTATCATGAGGAGAATATACCCCAAAATGCGTGCAAACACACAAAAATCCTTTAAATGACTTAATATGTTCGAATATTAATGGTTTGAATGTTAATCTATTGCAATGGTTCCTTTTTTTTTCTTTTTTTGAAAATTGGCTATTTAAATACATTATTACCTCAATAAATTCTATGTGGTCACTGTGGTAGCCATAGTATGAAAAACAATCATCATAAATCTGAATTTACAAAATATCTCCAAAACTGCACAATTTTGCTGAGAGAAACAGAAGACAAAGTACTTATTATTTAACTCAATATATTTTGTCCTTGCAGGAGTTGCTTGTCTAAAAAACCAGCAGATGGAGTCTGTTGGAAGGCAGGAGGTTCTGGCAGTAGCCTAAGAAACCAGCTCGGGTTTTTTTGTTGTTGTTGTTAAGCGAGTGATGACGGAAAGCTTTGGCCACGTGAGGAGCAGTCTGGAAACCTCTGCTAATGAAGCTGGGTGACACTGAAGCATTTGTGGAGAGCAGCTTTGCTGGGAACCTGGGTGAGTCAGTCCGGCATCCTGTGCCCCTGGGGGAAAGGATCTGGCTGGGAGCAGTCAAGGATGGCTTGCACCATCCCTGCCGCTTTCTGCTGGATGGTGGAAAACCCAACAGGCTTTGGTTTCAGCGCAGGCAACTTGTGTTTTTCAGCATTAGCACCTTTGCGTTCAGCTGCACAGAGGTGCAGGAGGGAGAACATCTGACGGGGCATGGGCAGGAGTGCTCCCATGCCACAGCTGTCCCAGGGTGAGCATCGCTGGCCTGGTGGAACAGGACGGAGGTTTGAGGGTATGGGAGGGCTCCAGGAGCTGCCCCACAGCTCAGCGGCACTGTAGGGCCAAGCTGCTGAGGTGGTCTGAAGGTAAAATGAAGGTCAGGCTCTTATCTTGCTGCACGAAGTGCTGCTCAGAGCTTTAACATCTGTCTGAAGGCAGGCTGTGATGTTTTGTGTTGGAAAGCATCTCTGTGAAAGCTCGGATGCGGGAGAGGGCAGGGCAGAGCCCATGTTTGAGGCTTGTACTTGTGGTCAGGTGGAGTGAGAAAGCTCCTTATCCTTTCTCTTAGTTTTTACAACTCTTTGGTTAAAATAATTATGAGGAAACATCATGAAGCACCTCCACACTTTTGCATCCCTGAGTGTCCCTCATTATGCACAAATGCACATCTTCATCCCTGAATTTCCTGGAGTATTTAACAGGAAGAGAGTTCTTCTTGGCAAGCATCAGCGATCGCTAGAATGTTCTTTGCATGGAGTTGGCCTTTTGGACAGCCGTGTGACAAAGCAGAGGGAGAGGAGAGGAGGTCTGTGGATTCTGAGTGCTCCTCTGACACTTTGCCATGGCAGAAGGAGAGTCTGCTATGGGAGGGCAATCAGGGGCTTCGCAAAAAGTAGCAGTCACCAGGGTCTGCAGTAGAATCACAGGTACTGCTTATGTCCCAGAAATCTAGGACTTGGAGGGTTACATTGTAATGACACTAATTATTGGCAGAAGAGGGAAGATTGCTGCACCTCTGGCTTTACCTGTTCTCATGACATCTATTCCTCATCATTGTTTTTCTTCCCCCTCAACGCACCTCTCATCCATGCCTGAAGATCCTTGTGTGAACATCTGGAAACATTACTGGCTTGTGAATTTTTTTTGGCTCCATTGTCACTCAGCTAACAGTGTTCAGCAGCTGTGAGGCAAGACTTGCTAAGGCTGATAGTGTATGGACCCACGTAAATCCATGAGAATTTTTGCCATCATTAACTTCTTTCATTTGAACTCTTATGACCAGAGGAACCTGTGCCACTCTCTTAGATAACCGATATATCCACGCTGCTCAGCCACATGTGTTGTACAAGGAGAAGGACTCTCGAGTCCTTCACAAGACCCAAGAGCAGGGACATCGCAGCAGTGTGCAAAGGAGCGTTCCCAGGCGGCAAGCCCAGGGCAGTGTCCTCATCCATGCACACAGGGATCAATCCTGGGGTGACCTCACCTACCTCAAAGTCAGGCATCTCTGTAGGTTTAGAAATGTAGCAATGGGATTATCTTCACTGCTAAACCCTCAAAAAGCCAAGCACCCAAACTATTGAATTACAGCCTTCCCTTTCATATCTGCAGCTGAGTTCGACATGTGTAGCTGCAGCTGGCCCTTACCTCTACAGTTTTATTTGATAAATCTGATTGATGAGGTTTTTTTTTTTTAATTCCTCTCAATCTCTTTAAATTAAAAAAAAAAAAAAAGAGCAATATTGTAAAAATAAAAAAAAAAAAAAAAAGAGTGAGAAGTTGAAAAGAGCTGTAATTGAGAGTGAGCACTACAGAAACCTACAGCCAGCAGGCATGCTTCAAAGGAAACCGGGCCAGCCTGGACCCTTTAGTTGCTGGCTAGTGAGGGCTTCAAATGTGCCTGCATGGTGCCTGTGTTTTAATTTTGATCCATACCAAAAGAGCTTAATTGGACAATACTGGGAGTTTTGATGCGTACAGCCTCTTCAATTCGGTGTGCGGAGGCTGCCGTTAGAACAGTCACCAAAGGTGGTTTTTGGTGTGACAGGGTGGGTGTCCCGGCAGTGGGGAGCTCACTGCCAGACTCCCAGGCACAGCCCTGCCTCCTCTCCTGCCCACAGAGCCGTGGTCTGTGTTTGATCAGTACAGAGGAAAAGTTTCTTCTTCGAGGAGCAAGAGATGTGCTCGGTGTGTTTAAAGCCCTGGACACTTACAGAACTGCCAGGTCACGCCATGCTCTGACTTCCTTGGGCAGCAGGCAGGGACACGGCTCTCCCTGCACTGTCAGTGACTTCCCTGTGCCCTGGTGGGGGCTCATGCAGTGCTGCTGCCATTGCCTGTGACCCTGGGCGCGCACAGCCACCTGCTTGCATGCCCTCCTGCTGCTGTCTGTCTGCACCAGCTCCCATCCCATCCCACCCTGCCCCGCCCCATGGAACGGGGCTCAGAGAGCCGCAGCCTCCCTCTGCTCTCCCGCCACCTTCCCTGGCACGCTCCCCTGCGTGGCTGGTGAATTAAACAACTAATTTTCATTAGTGTCAATGTGCCTTGCATCTAGCTCTAAACTACCAATTAAAGTTATCGATTCTGATCAGCAAAGGTACTAAATTCCAGTCAGAACTGAAAAAGCAGGTACTAAACTTACAGAAACAATCTGTTCAATGCAGCTGCGGATTAAAGCAACTGATTTATCATCTTTGTATCTTTACAAACACTAATCCTCAGGATGTGGGTCTGGGCCAACTCCTGCATCTTTGGAGTCTTCTCATTTCATCCGAATGGGACAGATTTGAGCTGTGAATCTCCAGCCGTTGCCCTTGAATAGCTATCTCCTTAGAAACAGGTTGATTTTTTGGTTCAGCTGATTAATTCTACAGGGTGTTTAATTATTGTGTAAAGATAATTTTGTGTTTATTGGTTTGGGACATGAGACTTTATCCCTTTATTTCCTGATCCTGCAAACACAGAAAGGAGCAAAGAGTTATTGTTTTTCACCAACTTCTGCTGTGGATTCTCATGTGGCTTTTCTCAGCCTGCTCACTGAATTTGGTCCTTAGCTCACTCTGTCTCCACAAGGCACTATTAGTCCATATATCTGTGCTCTGGAGAAGATATGTAATGTTTTTCTGTTCTAATTTCATCTGGCTGAAGGTTATACATCCAAACAGTCTTTGAATGTTAGGATAATTTGCTCTGGAACATACAAAAAAGATGCTTCATTCTCTTGTTACTGGGTCTGAGTTGATTCAAGAGGCATGAACGGTGGCATTCCTCTGCAGCAGGAGTGACCTGTGTCTGCTCCATGCATAGCAGTGGTTTAAAAAGCTAATAGTATATTTGAACTAAGAGTGAGGGAGAATATGAAAGAATATTATAATTGTGCATAACAGAAATTTCTATAATTAAAAATTGAATTCTCTGGCATTGGAGCAGAAATAGTAATTTTCTACCCAGTGAAGCTCCAAATTATTTTAGAGGGAATTAGATGTATTCTCCTGGACTGTGATCACTCTGAAAGATTTTTTGATGCTAAACTGTATCTGAATATTGGAAAGAGCAAGCTGTGTTGTCCTCTCACCTGCTGCTAGCTTGAAAGAGGAAACATCAGAGACAAAAGCATAATAGGTTTTGGATTCGTTACACAGTTATGTTCTCTCTTCACATCATTATAACCTGGGAAATACCTTCCAAAACCACTGTGTATTCTCACGCACAGTTTTTTTTCGCTGTGTTTGAGCCACGATGGCTATTGGCTTTAAATGCAGTGGCATCCTGAGAAGCTGCTTTTATGGATTAGTAGCTGAAAAGTGCAGGAGGTTCCTGCTACTGGACAGACAGCCCTCTGTGAACGGAGACCTGCAGAGGAGGCTGAGCATTCCTGATGTGAGACACTGGTGTGTCCAGGAGCTGCCTGGCCCTGGGATTCCCAGACGAGCCATTTCACACTCCTTTCAACACAGGAGCAAAACTGAAACCCTCTTTTTTGTTATTTTTTTTTTTCTTCTTTATTTGTTTAAAATCAGCTTGTGCTGTAACCAACCATTTCAGCATGTAACCCCTGTATGTTTCTGGCTTTCCCAAACCTGATCTTCCACATGCCAGAGGGCTGCCTAGATGGGCCCTGAAGATAGCGGCGATGAAATATTTGGGGTATGTGTATGTGCTAGCTCTGGCACTAGGTTGCCCTCTAGTTTTATTTTCACTGGAGTTCACTTAAGGTTGGTGGCATCTAACCCAGGTTTGTACAAGCAGTGGTCCCATGTGTCTTCCAGGCTGGGAGCCTCATGAGGTCTCGCATCAGGTATCAGCCTTAGGGTAAACTACGTTTGTGTAATTCATTTTACTGAATGGGGGGAAAATTCAAATGAGCTCCTGCTCTCATGAGAAAATATCCTGGCAGGCTGGATCTAGACTGGTTCCTCCGGCTGAGCTTGGCCATGGCGTGTTCAGTGTAAATCATAGGAAAGCGATGGGTGTTTGCCTCCATTAACTCTGATATAAATATTGCCGCTCTGCCCTGGCTATTGACAGTGAGCATTTTTCTGCTTGGCAGCCCCATGCCAAGCACTGACAGGCTGTTCCAGTACGGAGGCTGCCTGACCTGGCCTCTGACCCTCTGCAGTTGGAGAAGGAGGTTGAGATTGTGCTTAATGTACTGGGTGGACACCCAGGGGAGCCTCTGCAATTCCCAGTTCTGCCACAAACTTCTACAGTGACCTGGGATAAATCATTTAATCTCTCTTTCTGCTGCAGCAGCTCCCCTTTTGGGGAAAGAGGTGGAAACAGCAATAACAGCCTTCTTCACCTTGTCTGCTTTAGGACTATGTTTTTAATAAAGTGTGGCACCAGTCATCTTCTTTTTTAAAGGAATGCCTTCCCAAAACAGGTTGGTTTTTACTTGGCACTTAAGACTTAAACCCACGCCTGACTATGGCTTGCACCCAAGCTGGGGTGGTATTAGGGCTTTGCTGTGATGCAGCAGGTGATAAAGTAAATTGCTGCAAGAACCTGTCACTGCTTCTGGTCCCTCTGCCTCTCCCTTCACTGGCTCTGCCCTGCTTTCCCCAAGGAAACTCTCCAGCTGTCCCCTGATGTCTGTGTTAAAGTAGGAGACAGCCAAATGCTGCCCTACCTAGCAGGATGGGGAGGTCAGGCAAGGGAACATATTTTACTTGCCAAGCTGATATAATTGTTTAAAGCAAACAGACAGATCAACATTTTTGCTAACTTACAGAATCTGTCATCTCAGGAGAACGTGTTTGGACTCAGCAAAGCCACTTTCACAGGCAAGGCATTGTCATTAATCTGCGTGTTTGGCTTTGCTGCTGGAGAGCCTCCTTTTTGCTTTGAATGAGATGTATATTCATGGACTGAAAGTAGCCTGGGTCTGTTTTTCTGTCGGCCGTGTGGTTTTGATGGGGTGGGATCTCCGTGGGCCGGCACCCGGCTCTCCCAGCTGCACCCACACAAAAGCTCCGGTCACTGCTGCCGGGTTGTGGAGCAGAGTGTGAGCTGTGATTGTATCGAGGCCAATGCAATCGTATCACCTGCCAGTCTGGGGAAAAACAGGGTCTAAATAAGATGACGAGTGTGGTCAGAATTAAAAGGATAAACAGCATCTTTCCCTTAATGAGCTGTTTAACATGGGAGAAGCCCACACATGCTTTATCTGTATTCTGACCAGTGAGGAGCCTTACCCAGACTTCATACAACAATTCATCACGGCCGACTTGTGTAAGGCATATTTGAGATGTAAGATGTATGACTCAACCTCTTTTATTCCCTCATTAATTTCCTATTCTGCCTGAAATGGGTTCTTAGAGCGCTCATCGCCAGGGTATAAGGGCTGGTGAAAACGGGGTGACAGGATTTCTGCCCTGATTTTTGTCACAGGGGTTGGATAAAGGGGCAGATGTGCAAACACCTGGGTGTGATGTGGGCTGGGTGTCCCAAGCCACCAGCACCTACTTCCACCTGCTGATCGTTGCTGTATCGCTGGCAACGTTTCTAAGAAAATGGGTGGCTGAACGATCAGAGTTTGAAGGTTTTAGCTCATGTTGACACTTTTGAAGGCCTGACCTGAAAGTGCCTGAAGATTTGGTTTATTTGGTCAATGTGCATGTGCAGCTGCTGAATCGTGTGTCTTGTGCAGGTCTGCTTTTCTGTTCTGGCTCTTCTCCTCAGCACTTCTCACTTCTGTATGTGCTTCTTGCTGTGCCTTTGTATTCTGAGCTTTATACATCTTTCTGCTGTGATATGTATTTAACTACTAAGACTCCCAAGGTTCTCCAAAGATGAATGGCTTTATCTATAAGATTCCAGTAATAATCCATTTGTGTATGAAATGTGCTCTTCAGCATTAGTGCATCGCAGAGGGTTGGCATTATCTGATAGCTGCAGAGGTGACTATGGGCAGCAACTGTGTTCTGAGCTGTGCCTCGGGCTCTCCCGATAACTCCTGGCAAGTCGCTTAAATTCTTTGCAGTTCACTGTATCTGAAAGCAGACATTTCTCAGCTCGCTGACTGCTCAGGGTGCTGTGTGGTTTTCTGAGCTAACACCTGCGAAGCACCTCAACCTTCTGGGAAACATGGCTGGTAAGCACTTATGCTCAACACTCTTTCTTCGAT
>VXBJ01005878.1:80608-114769 GCA_013400055.1 Nycticryphes semicollaris | reverse complement strand
TGGAGAAGGGGACTCCACACCCTCCCTGGGCAGCCTCTGCCAGGGCTCTGGCGCCCTCACCTGAAAGAAGGTTTTCCTCACATTAGAATGAAACTTCCTATATTCCAGCTTGTGCCTGTTGCCCCTCGTCATGTCACTGGGAACCACTGAAAAGAGTCTGTCTCTTATATATAAGAATAAGAATATATAATATAAGAATATAATACTATAAGAATATATAAAAATACTTCTAACCAATTAATTAACTTGCAAATTTTTTCCAGAAGATCCACGTGTGTCATATTAAACAGTAATTGGCCCTTCCCAGTGTGTATGTGCAACCCTGAGATAAATAACAAGGTATTAAAAAACATTACTGAGGGTTACCTGTGTGCACCCGAGGCAGCATTGGCCTCTCGACATGGTGACTTGCTGGAGCCTGGTTTCTCCTGTGGACTGTTACAGTTCAGGGGGAGATGGGGCACACAGCTGCAGTGGGCAGCCCCATAACACACTGCCTGAAGGCTGTCTTCACCCGTCAGCTACTGTAAGTACGTGTGCTCAGAGTGATCTTATCTTCACTTCTTCCTCTGGCAGGTGCATTGGACTAGATGATCTTTCAAGGTTCCTTCCAATCCCTGATATTCTGAGATTCTGTGATTCACCTGAGTCATCTTCTGCAAAAGAAGCCAGCAAGCTGCCCAAAAGACAGGTTATCATGGGTAAGAAAGAGGTTGAGTGTTTTGGTGTAACACCCCATTTGAAGGTGAGGAGATGCCAGGACGTGCCTGGAGGGTCAGTGGAGCAGCTCTCCGATTCCCAGGGTGATTGCAGGGAGAACAGTGCTCTCTGTGTCCCGTGGCCCTGCCATGCTGGCAGCCCTGGTGTGGGGGCCACTGGGGCCTTGGGAGGGGACTTGGCCCCAAGCTGGGGAGCCTCCTGCCCTGGACAAGGTCAAAGAGATCTTCCTTGGAAGATACATCAAAGCTGTTCCTGGGTATAAGAACTGATGTCTGGGGCAGCTTCTCTGGAATAAAACAGTCAAAAGAACTGTGGTGCTTGCTACAAATTTCAGATGGTATGATGCAATCTTTCTTTTTTCCTCAAGTTTACACATCCCAGGTTTTCACTGTTGCTGTGGGGAAGGTTGGTGGATGGATGAAAAGGAATCTGTCACTTTTCGGAGCATGAAGTTTATTTCTGCTTATTTCTCCCATACATATGTCCATATGCACGTGTGCCGAGGCTTAACAAACCACTTCACCTCCTTCCACACTGGGTGTGTGAAGGAACACACGTGCACTGTGCTTCCAGCTTCTGTTCCTGAAATACCATATGTTCTGGCCTGCCAGCTTAAAATATCCTGATAAAGCGGTGTTTTAAAGCATGAGGGAGCTACACGCAGGGTTTCTTCTCCATTCTCAGGAGGCTAATTAATCCCCTTAAAATAGAGACAGTAGTGAAATAGGTGCTCCTGGTACCAAGAAGCTGTACTGCCTGTTGAAGATGATGAAACGTAAGTACAAAAGAGAATAGGTAGGGGTAGGTTAAAACCGGTGTTCCTGCCTCTGACAGTTCACTTTGATGAATGCACTCATTCACTCAGCTTCACCATTTGGATCCTGCATAATCAGAGATAACAGGCGGATGGTTTGCATGAATAACTAAGTTTGTCATGTTTAATTTTCTTTAAAAAAAGGAACAGCAGTTGCTTTACCCTCATCCTTCAGGCCCAATACATATTTATAAATTGTCAGGAAATGAAAAGCCTTTTAACAGCACGCAACAAGCATGCAAAGCTACCAGGAGAAATCACTGGGAGAGCAGCGAGCATGGGGAGCAGAGCAGCTCTCCTGCAGCTCGGGCAGGCTCACCTTGCTTCCCCCGGGAAGGTGGTGTGGGCAGAGGATGCTGAGCAGATCGTCTGAGTTATTAGGATGTGTGGCACTGATATTTGTTTCATGTTCTGCAGCCGGTGTCTTCTGACAACTTGACATTGTGCAACAAGAAGCCTTAAAACTGGAAAATAAACCTGCGCTTGGCAGTCAGCTGGTAATTCAGCGACTGCCTGTGCTGCTTAATATTTGATAGGGTGCTTGCTTTATAGTGCCTATCCCATCGCTGACAATTTCTTAAAGCACACGGAAGATGCAGCTGGAGTTTGCACGGAGCAAAATGGTGGAGAAATGTCTTCTGCAGAGCGCTGGTCCCACAGCCACGTCCTCCCCTCCTGGTTCCAGCTGTGCATGGGGGAAACACGAAGGCGAAAGGATTGACTCGCTCCTAAGGTGGCTTTGATCCAGGACCAGCCTTTCCCAGCCTGTGCCAGGTGTAGGTGCAGGCATCGTGGCTGCTATTGAGCACTGCTAATGTTGCAATTAAAAAAAAATCCAGTCTCTTTATTGAGCAAATGATTTCTGCAGAGAATAGTGTGATATATTAAAATGTCTGTGTAGAAAGCTCCCAAGGGAGAAATTCAGAAGAAGAAAGATTGGATCACTAAAACCGAGAGAGAAACCAGGAGTCACTAATGTGAGGCTGAAGGAAGAAGACCAAATCTAGTTAGAGGGTCTTCTAACCAGCATGGCTTTTTTCATAATCATCCTATCAAGATGATCTTTGCAATAGGTGACCTCTGACTTCAATACCAATATATATGTCACCAGACACAAATCCCTCAAGAGCTAACTCAATGATATTTTAAGTAAAAACTACTAGGCAGTAGTGCAATCTGATTATCAGCGTGTATGCAGCCTGGGAGGCACAGAAGATCTATGAATGCTGAAGCCGGGGAGCAGCGCAGGGCAGGAGCAGGCTGAGCCCCACGCAATGGTCCTGCTGGCTGGCCACCACTGCCCCTCCACAAATCCCACTGGTGGCACCGGACAGGTTACACCAGATTCCCAAAGAAAAGGTATCTTGAGCTGATTAGGGATCCCCTTGCTGAGTTTTAATTCGACTTTAGCATCACTTAAAGTGATCTCAAAGTTTACATTCCAACCAGTTTATCACCCCTTGAAGAGCCCTGGGTGGCTGCCAGGATCCCACACCCTCCCTGGGGAGCTGGAGTCCCCTGGGCACCGTCTATGTGGGCTGTGAATCCGCTGCTGAGCCACGTACGCTGAAGGGAACTGCCAATCCGAGCTTGAGCGCGGTATTCGGATTTAATGGTAAAGACAATAAATCTCACCAAAAATATCACTGAGATGAAAAGCGTGAAGTGTTTGCCACTAGTCGTTGTCTAGGGAATAGAGAATAATGAAATAGCAAATTCAAAACCACAAAGGCCTGTAAAACATTGTTTTCCTGCTAAAAATATCTCACAGAAAAATCTTTAAAGCATATTTTTTTATAGACCTCGCTTCATCCAGGCGCTTACGCACGTGCTCAGCTTTCAGCGTGTGAGCCGTTCTGCGGATGCTCCAGGGAAGAGCAGGGGTTTGGAGCCCTGGCATGTGGTAACGTTTGGCTGGATCAGCCCATGGCGAACGCCTGTGGGAATCTGGCAGAGGGTGGGTGTGTGGAGCCTGATTCTCATTTACGCTGAGGCGGTTGTACATGGCTCCCCGGGCGAGCGGGGTTCTTGCCATAAGCATAAGTGTGTGCGAACGCTAAACCATGTAATTAATTTAAAATCTCCTGAAGTTAACCCAAAATAGTCCCATACAGACATCGGTAGACCACAGGCATCTGAGCACCATGCCGTTGTCCTTCCCTGCGGAGGTGCCGGCAGGCATCCCGTGGCTGTGGTGGGGCCCTCCCTGGTCACTGCTCCCCCCCAACCCAACCACTGCTCTGTCCATCACCTGAGGGGCCACATCCCACCCCTCTGCTCTGAGCGTCTTATCTGCTGTCTGGGCTGGAGAGCTTGGTCTCAAACAGAGACATTAACATTTCCGTTAATAGGGATCTCTGTGTTGCTACATCGTCTGAATTGGCCTCTATTACTTATTAATGAAGATCCAAAAGTGCATGTACTTAAGACCTTGCTTAGCTAAGGGGAGTCTTCTAGGGCCAATTTGAGTCCTATTTAATGACTAATGGCTATTGAGACATAATGTCCACTAAGCAGATATCACATCCTATTTAGTATTTAATGTTTAAATATTTAATTAATTAAACACTGCCAAATATTTAATTAAACGCCATCAGAGCCATCCTGACACTTCCACTATGCATAATGCAAAGGAAATCAGGGCTTTCCTTATCAGCCCCACAAGTAATGCAGATTCAGTCTTACCCAGAAATAGCTGGGGTCTGTGTCTGTGTAGCCAAAATACACAATAGAGGGGGCTGGTTTTAAAAAACCTTTGGCTTTGGGTTTTTTGGTTTTTGGTAGGGTTTTTTTTTTTTTTTTTTTTTTGTTCAAAATGAGCTGAGCTAAACATTTTGTTAGTAAATCAGGCTCTGAAGTGACATGTAGGCAGAGCGGTGGTACCGTATGCCGCACTGCAACAAGAATGCTATGCTTGTATATTGACTTTTAATTATTTAAAAGTAAATGACTGCTACTTAGCATGGCATACCTGCCAGCAGTTTACACTAGTTTTGCTTAAATATTTACTCTGCTATTCAATAAAAAATGAGTCTACTGAAGCAAAAAATGAGAACCTACCATATCACGTGGTTCCTCTCCTACCTGTGGCATGTCAACTTCACAAGGATTTATTCACAAAGAGATGTTAGATTTTGATGGTTTTCCTGGACTAAGCCAAAAAAAAACCAGGTTTAAATTATCCAGTTAGACTTCCAGCTGCAAACTGGGTCTTAATTATCAGCTTTTGACATTTGATTTCATATTACGTATGGAAACTTGGCACTTAAAAATATAAAGATCTTTAAATCCCAGTTTCAAAATCTGGACACCCAGCAGGTACAGAAACATTTAGGGCTGAATTGCTTATTTGAATATTTTATTATCCAGCTCCATCCTCTGATGTGTGCTGAAGCTGCTAGGTCATGTTTCATCACTCCCAGCCTGTGTGGGGATGTCTTATTTTAATGTTCCCACATGGGATCTCTCGCTAACAAGGAATGTGGCTACCAGTTGGAGAAACCATTAAAGTCACATCGTTTTTATGCTTGGATACAAGCCATTTATTAATGAAATGAAGATACATATTTTGGGCTTTCTTTAGAGGATCTAACATGATCTTATTGGCTGCTCTGGCTGAATTGTCTTTCACTGTAAAGAGCAGAAGCTCCAGGTGCTCAAATGGGGTTTTACTTATATAAACAGGCAAAAAAAATTGGACTCACACTGTAAAAAGCCTCTATTGTTAGGACCTTTATCTCTCAAGTTCAGTGATGCTTCGCTTTGTCCGTTTGCATTTATTGAACAATCAGTTGCCTGAACAGCCAGGAGTTTGCCTGCATCTATAGGCTGCTGGGATGTTTTGAATTTTCATGTTCTCCTGCCCACCCAAGCAATAACCTCAAACTATATTCAGTCCTTTCACTTCTCTGCTCCTTACAGCCTTTTAAACAAAGGTATATTGCCACCAAAGGTGGGAGTAAAATGCCATTGTGCCCATGCTTTGACCAAAAATAAATGTTAAAACCGAGCAGGATGGAAGACTCATCTACTTCATTTAATGTAGCAGACTCTTGATGGTCTTGCTTGATGTAGGTCATATCTTTTTATCAACTTTTACTTTATTCTCATGTGTGTATACATAACTCCCTCTAACTTATTTAAAGCAGGCAGTGGTCTATGTATTGGGGATGCAAAGATGGCAAGGAACTGGCAGATGCAGTCAAAAAGGTGAAGGATGGGGATGGTGGGATGCTTGGGTCTTTGGGTTTGGTCCTTCTCGCCAGTGCTGTAGATTCCCAGAGGCTGAGTGGGAGGTGGCATCAGTGAGTGAGCGGGGTTCTTCAGAGAGGAGCTTCCCTGGCAAAGCCAGGGGCTGGGAGAGCTCCATTAGCACGATGTGCACCCGCTGCACTCCCTGCAGCTACTCGGGGACTTGGTCCCAGCTGCAGCTGAGGACTTTCTGAACTCATTTATTATTCAGCATGTCTTGACTGCTTAATTGTGGAGATGTGTAGCAGTCTCTATTAGTGCGTGAGCTCTTTAGGGGGAAAATCAGTGCGGACAGCAATTCCATGTTTGCATTTTCAGTTTATAAAGAAAAACTCCTTCAGCCATCTGCCAGATATGGTTACCAGTCACGGAATTTTGATGGTGCCCTGTCTGGGTTTGCATTGCTGATTGTGCCTTGCAGCTGTAGCTAAAACAAGCCCTGCTTGTCCCACCCTGCTGCAGGGGCCTCCTGTCCACTCTGGCCATCTCTGTTGTGCCCAAAGCCACAGCTCCCAGAGAAGAGCAACTAATGCAAGACTCGTTAGTCCCTGTACAGACCTCGTGGGAAATGCCTTAATTTTCTCCCAGCAGGCAAAGAACCTCTGTCTGCCTGTGGTTCGGGAGATGGGTGAGGGACCTTCTGTGCTTCAGCAGTGCTTTGCTGCCCTGCTTGCTGGGGGGCCTCAAAGGTCACTCCTACCCGAGTCTGCCTCCCTCAGAGGACCAGTTCCTGGAAAGTAGAGATATTGGAGATACAGTCTCCTCCTGTTGTTATATTTAAAAGATCCCAACAACGTGACACTTCTTATCAAGCTGTGCTGAATGTGGCAGAAAAGAAAGAGCATTACTGGGTGGATGCACGGCAGAAGAGGGCTTGTCCCGGGGCTTTTTACACCTGAGCAACACACACCCCGGAGAGAACCCGAGTTACCACCTGGAAACACCCCCCTGCAGCCCTAGCCCTGCCGGCAGACGTTTCCGAGGCAGGCCTGTCCTGCCGCACTGTAAAACTCATGTGAAGGCAACTCACCCTCTCCTTGGCAGCCTCCTCCCTTTCCTGCCCGGCGGGGACCGGGCTGTCCCGGCAGAGCCCGGCCGACGCATTGCAAAGGGTCTGCTGCCACCTCGTGGGCCGCGCCGCGCCGAGCCCCGCAGCGAGGAGACCCACTCGGCATCATCCCGCCGCTCATGCATCATCCCGCCACCCCGGCATCCACCTGCCGCTCCTGCATCCTCACACCGAACCAGCATCTTCCCACCTCCCCGGCATCCATCCGCTGCTCCTGCATCCTCCCGCCGCCCCAGCATCCTCACACCGAACCAGCACCCTCCCCACCACACCCACACCACATCCTCCCCGCCGCACCAAACTACACCAAACTAGCTCCCTGTGGCTAGTAAAAAAATACAAAACTCAGAAACGCTCCACTCATTTGGGTGTTGTCTTCTCCTCCCCTCCCTCCCCATGCTACTGGAAACACCATGGGTTTGGCCATACAGGTTTATGGACAGGGATTTTGTACTTACGTAAGGCCTTGAATCAAGGTGTAGGTGGAAAAGGGCATTTGTCTTTCCACAGCTCCAAAATGTATAAATTACGTTTCGTTGTCTCACATAAGATTTTATCAGGCATGTTGTTTTTACTGCACATCCTGACTTAATGCAATGTGGCCTACAAAAATTAGTCATAACACAGTACATCAGCCAGGGAGAGACAAACATTTCCATAAACTGCATGTTCCATCAGCACATCAGTGAACCTATGGGCAGATGGTTTTGTCCAAATTCAGCCGAATCACATGTTTTCCAGATGGCTCCATGTTCACAGATAATGTATTCCCATAGAACTCTGACCCGGACGTGGGTCAAACTCAGTCTTGAAGTGAAGGTATATTAGTAACAAATGTGCCTCTCTTTCTCCCTGCCCCATTTCTGGGTAAACACACTAACAACCATTGGAAAGAAACATCTCTCATCCTAAAAATAAGCTTTAGAGTTATTGAAGATCCACCAGCTTTTAGTTGTTGGTTACCAGCTCCTGTGACTGAGCACAGCTCCGATTGTGTCGGACAAACAGGGAGGACCTCATGCCACAGGGCCCATGTCCTCCCCAGGCTGCCACAGCCCCAGTGACCTTTCTGGCTTTGTACCCCTGCTTTACAGAGGCAAAACCCATAAACTGGTGAGATGCTCTAGTTATCTCTTGGCACTGCGGATCCTGTTTCCCAAGGAAGCTGGGCTGATGCCCCAGCAGAGCCATGGGGACATATGAGTGGTGCTGGGAG
Source organism: Nycticryphes semicollaris (assembly GCA_013400055.1). NCBI lineage: Eukaryota > Metazoa > Chordata > Aves > Charadriiformes > Rostratulidae > Nycticryphes > Nycticryphes semicollaris. The sequence goes on along the minus strand of VXBJ01005878.1, from coordinate 106,699 downwards.
GGGACATGGGGGGTGGCAGCTGTGGCCCCCTCTGCCTGGACCCCCCATGCTATGTCCTGCGGGTCAGCTCCACTCCTCGCCACAGAAATGATTGTCAATTGATCCTTCACTACTCCAGCGATGCCGATCAGCTTTTGAACTGCCGTAAATGAGGCCAATCAGCATTACTTTCATTTCATTACTTCAAGAGCTTACTCATAAATTTCCTCTTATCCTGCTTCCCCTTTGGTCTGGAATTAGCCACAGCACTTGCTACAAGCTGCTGTACCTAGTTCCCCTCCACTGGAGCCATTTGATCTTTCCTGGGTTTAGTAATCAACTGGCAAACACACCTTATCTTGTTTGACTTAAAGCAATATACCTTCCTGCCCGCTTTCCTCTGCGTCACTCTCGTGGTGCTGCTGGGGAAGCAGGGGAGAAGCTGCGGCACTTCACTGACCCTAGCACAGCACAGGAGAGAATGAATCGACAATGAGTCCCTCAAATAATGAACAACATCTTTCATTTAGCTGTGTGAATTTTATTGCTTGGATGTTTAAAATGGGGGAGGGTGGATTTCATTGCAGACGAAAGGGTGGTTCCTCCCGTTACGACCAAGCAGCCCATGGCTCGGTGCGCAGTGGGGACGGGTTTGACAGCAATGCTCTTCTGGGGTGAAACCCAGCACATTCCTGAAAAGATATAACAGGAATGCAAAATATTTCCTTTTTTGGGCCATGTTGTTGGTGCTGGGGTAAGTTGAAACAAGAGGAGGGATGCTCCTGGTGCTTCTGCCCAAAGTTCCCCTGACTTGGATGGTTGGTCCAGGGAGCTGCAGCAGCTCTTCCAGCCAACAGCAGTTTTAAACCAGTGTGGGTATAACATAGTTGTAACAAATTCAAAGCCCTTCAAATGTGTTTTCCTTTCAGGAGAGAGGAGAAGAGGGTAATTTTCAGAGGTATTTTGCCTTGACTTTCCTGACACATAAAGTAACCCAACTTGCTTTCAGCAGAAAGCGAGCAGCAACTGCCTTTCTTTTTAACGATTAATTTTTCATAAAATGCGAGTTAAAAAATTATTTGCTTTCTTGATGTTAGAGTCTCTTTTAAAGGATTGATGAATAAAGTGAGCATTGAAACTGCTGAGGCAAGTAAAAGACATCAGGGCAGATTATTTGTGTGAGCGTCTGTGCAGCTGGCGCTGAGCCTGAGCCCCCCCCCGCCCCCCGGCTGCTGTGGGCAAGGCTGGTGGGGGAGCCTTTAGGAGACACCCCCTCCTACTCCCTCCAGCCACCTGCCCGTTTGGGATGGGCCATTTCCTAACTAAACACAAATGTCCCCACTTGTCATAAATTACAGATTTTTCAGGAGATGCTTAAATTCATGGCACCTGGAAGAAACCAAAGCTGCCCATAAAAGAGTCCTGTGCTCTCATGAGCCTTTTTGGGGCTGGAGCTCTTGCCCTACATCTCTTTGTTTTGCAATCCCTGCTTTAGCCTGGGGCAAATAAATATTGTCTTATGCTGTATTAGTGGTGGGAGAGGTAAGGTGTGATCTCATCTTTCTGCTGTGTGGATCCAGGGAGCCTTCTGGGGCAGGAAAGCAGCAAGTGGGAGCCTGGTGCTTGCTGTGTGTGAGGGCTGGCTCTGTTGGCATGCCATTATGGTTGGGAAGTTTCCCACTTTTCTGCTGTTATAGTGTGATGGTCTTTCCCCAAAACTCCCTTTTTTCACTGTGATGTGATGTGTGGTGCCCAGCTGAGGCTTGCTCAGGCCATGCTGCTAACTGTGTGCTCGAGGTAAGCAATGTTCTAGTGACTCCTGTTTATCATATGTAAAATGGGGATAATAATAACCTATGTCACAGGGGTGTTGCAAGACTTAATTAATTAGTATTTGCAAAGAGCTTTCAGATAATTGGATTAGAGGTGCTATATTAACACAAACTGTTATTGTTATTATTTATTTATTATGTACTTGTAGAGTTCATCTGTGCAGGATGTTTTTGCTGAGTCTAGCTTGCAGATGTAAACAGAGGCAATTGCATTGAGCTAAAAGCAGCAAAAGAAGCAAATTCCTGTTCTAGCTCTTGCTTGTGACCTCCTCAAGGCTAACACACATCTGGAGGTTGAGCAACAGTTACAGGAAAGTTTTGAGTGGTGCCTCCTGCTGAAACTGGGAGAATCTCTACATTTCTGTGAATGGCCCAGAAAATGGGTGGGGAAAAGTCCCACAGTTTGGGAGGCTGCTGTACAACACAGCCCAGGTTTAGCTTTCCTTCTCAAGTACCTTTCAGCCCCTACCATTGGGCACAGGATGACATGGAAGGAGGTTGATGTGGGATCCCAAGACCTATGTGCCCATCCCTGTGTGAGATGTGTGGGGCATGGGCAGTGTGGCACTGCTACAGACACACCTTATTGCGGTTTGGTACCCTGGTTTCACTTTTAAAGTTGGAATATATTTTTAGAGCTCACCTAAATGGAAAGAACTTGAGGCTAACAGAAATGGTCAGGCGGAGCAGCGCTGTGGGGATCTGGTGCTATGAGAGTGGCTCCTGCCATGCTGGCTCATGGCATGGTGCGCACCAAATCTGCACTTGTTTCCACAAAACTAAGTTATTAGTGAATATGTAAAAAAAGCTTCCAAAAGCTGCAGATGCTTTTCCATCTGACTCCAGCTTCTCTAGGTAATTCACCCCTGAGGTGAATACTTGGGTCAGAGTTAAATACAGCTGCTTTGGGATTTTGTGGGTATGAAAACAGACTAATTTGGTGCATAAGTCATTTTTAGTGCACTAATTTCCTGCTTTACATGCAGAAATGGTTCATAAATGGCACAAAAGTCTTCAGGAAACTGAGCCTAAAGCATCTTGTTCAGATAGACTTAATGCTGTAGTCTTCCTTAAGAGTGCATTATATGAAAACTCTTGGTGCTTCACTTCTTACTAGAGACCAGCAAATCTTTATCAGTTGATAGCTCTGCATAGGTTATTAGTTGTATCAGGCTTGCATAGCTCTGTTTTTCTTCATTAATATTAGGCTTTTATCCTTTCAATTTTTTTTAAGAGCACCAAGTCCACAGCTGAAGATCTGAAGTCTTTCTTCATTAAAAAGAACAACAACAAATACAGGGTGTGAATGAGCTATTTAGGGAAACAGAGCAGAAGTGGCTGTGTCTGGAGCCGTTGACTCTTCGGCAGTGTCCTTAAGCCCTGTTGCAGCATCTTCCCCCTTGGCCCTGAGGGCTGCCCCCCTTCAAAAAGGCAAAATGTGTCCCCATGGCTTACTTGTGCCTCAGTCACCAAAGCTACAATGAGAATCCACAGCAAAAAGGTGCTTTTTTGTGTGTCCGAATTACTGCTGGATTTGCAATACTGATTGACAGCATTCCTCCTTGTGTAGTTTTGTTCCATGCACAAGAGCAAAACTTGTGCTAATGATGTAACTAGAGCTTGCTGGGTGCCTTCTGCCTGGACAGGAATGCACATGCCAGGCCTTGAGCTCTTCTCTTGTCTCCCCCAGGCCCTGAGTAGGAATGCAGTAGTTTAGGTTCAAATCTACCAAATGGCCCTAAATTTGCGGGCTGAGCCTCATGTTCCACCCTTGTGGCTTGAGGGTCCCATTAACCATGGGAATTTATTGCCTTGAAGAAAGACCCAGGAGGGAGGAACTGTCCTGGGGGAAAAGCACTATAAGTCTGGAAAACTTGTAAAATGTCTGAAGTACAGCCAAATTTGTATGGAAAAACTTAAGGATAAATTTTACTCTTAGCTGCTGGTGAGCTGTCACAGAGGTGAGACCTTGGCAGAGGCCTGGGTTGAGATTTCACATGGTGGGAGAAGCAGCCTCCTTGGAGGAGATGTTCTGGCTCACCCTTTGGGTTGCAAGCCCTCCCTCTTGCCTCCCGTGTTCACAGAATGATACAGGGTTGGAAGGCACCTCTAGAGATCATCTAGTCCAACCTCCCTGCCAAAGCAGGTCCTCTTAGAGCAGGTTGCACAGGAACTTGTCCAGGTGGGTTTTTTAATGTCTCCAGAGGTGGTTCTGGGCCATGCCTCACTCTGCACCTTCCCTCACCCACAGCTTCAGCTCTTGGTCATGTTTTACAACAGCCTGTCATACTGGCTGTGGCACGAAGCAGCGGCTGCGTAGGTGGGATCCTGAGGGTAGCACCCGTGAGATGCATATGTAGAGGGTTGGAGGGCTGGCTGGTGGTGTACCATAGGGGCAGAGCAGCAGCAAGTCCGTAGCAGGCTTGGCGTGCCCAATTTATGGCCATTTACATGTGAAATTGCTCTGATCTAATTTGCATATGCAGTCAGAGTAATCGTGGGCCAATTAAACTTGTAGTTCACAAAATCCGAGCCTGAAACCTTTACAATTCTTACGAACGTACTAATCTGAGTGTATATGTCACTTCATCAAATTCATGAAACCATAAATTTTTCCTGTCTGGCATCACCAGCTGCACGCGGGAGTCGCTGGGGCTGGGCTGAAGGAGCCATTGGCCCCATGCAGCGACTGGGGAAGATATTTTTAATGAGCTCTTCCCTATTCAAGGATTGAATCAGAGCTGTTAGGATGTCAGTGTAAGATTCATTGCCATATCTATGGGAGATTTATCTTTAGTCTTCCATTTTTTTAAAATGTTGTTGTCCTGGAGGAGTTGTTACAATGTCAATAAATGTGTCATCTACATTTGTTAGTGCAAATGCAGTTATAAAATGTCAGAGGTTTGTATCAAGTTTATTTTATTTTATTTCTACCTTACCATTGAGGAACAGAAGAGGCTTCCAATATATGGTGTGATGGGCTTGTGGGTGGGGAGTGAGCCTCTGGCCACCCTGGAGACCCCATTTCTATGCTGAGGCTTGGGCAATGGGGTGTTTTGGGTCTCTAGACCCAGGATGAGGGTGGTGAGGGAGTGTGGAGGTGGTTTCCCTGGGCAAGCAGAGCCAGGTGCTCCATTGGTACCCTCCCTGGCATGGCACCATCCCACTGGCTGCTCCCAGGAGCTGCCTCCTCCCCAGCTGCAAGCCTCAGTAAGCACCCGGACTGTGTCTGACAGCTGTGAGAGAAGATTTAAAAACTTTATTCTGTGTCTACCTGGCTTTAATCGTCCCCTTCTTGACCCAGCAAGGCACATACTCAATATCTTATGCAGCCTTTTTGGGACACTTACTGCCTCTCCTTTATGCAGTTCAACTTCTCAGGCACATCCTGCTAATTTAGCAGCGCATCTCCGAATAGTTGGTGTTGGAGCAAGGCTTTATCATAGCCAGATGCTGTTGACGACTTGAGGTTTGGCTTTTGTTCAGTGAGAAGAGCTCTAGCTATTGAAGCACTGAGTCTGGGGCTGGCTATCACAGAGCCAGATGGTTTCGTTCCAAATGTTTAAAATCTATAAATCTTTAATCTATAAATTCTGTTGTCACTATGAAAATGATAGGTTAAATTTTGCAGTCCTCACAGATAGTTACCCTCTGAGTAGATATCATCAAAGATTAAAAAGTCATTATTTCTTGGCTTTTTATATATTTTTCCTTCTTTGTCATTTTTGTGTAAGTTCCTATGGGGGGGGGGCGTGTGGAATTCTAAGTTCTGAGTTGAAGAACGTCAGAAATGGGCTTCTCTGAACTGGATTTAAAAGAATTTTTTTTCCAATGTACTGCTCTTCTTTGGTCTAGCTGGGATGTTGAAGGCCTTGGTGTATTTGTGAGATTTCTGTTATTTGTATTCCAGCCAACTGCAGATTTTATTCTCTCAATGATATTTTACACGTTTTGCAGAAAAGCGGTTGCTCACTTCATTTTTACCCTTGTATTTCTGGTTTTAGCCCTGTAAGCAGAAATATTTTTCTTCCCCCTTAAATCTTAGTAGGGGCTGTGGTGTGGTAGCTTGCTGCCTGTGGCTGACTGCTGAGGTCTAAGGGTGCTGTGCTACACCTGTCTGTCACCTACACCATTTTTGCAGAACAAGGTGGCTTAAAAACCTTGCAGAAGTTGTTTCTGCTCAAACTTGCTACGCCAAGAGGCATGGCTGCTGGTGGGGGACAGCACGACGGCCGGCCTGCCCTGCTGGAGGGATGAGCTGCCAACTGCTGACATGGGGGAGGGTGGGATGTGGATGAGGAGCTTGTTATTTTCCCCTGCCAGCACAGCACTGCTCTATCCTCTTGGTGTTACCTGGTCTGTGCTGGTGAGCGTGGGGTGCCTTGTACCAAGTGGGACAGTCCCTTCTGCAGGGATGGTTCTGCTCTGTCACAGGTCATGCTGTAGGCTGAGGGAATGCACCTCTGGTTGATGAACACAACTGAGAGCCAGGAAACCCAGTGCTTTTAAAGTGCTCTCAATGTCTTGCAACAAATCTCATACCTGATCATTTATGGATTTGGGAGAGAAGAAACATACCTTCTTCAAAAGAGAAATACTGGCTTGGAGGCTGCTGGGGGAGCCTGGAGAAGGTGGACTTGCAGATCTGACCTATAGGCTTAGTCAAGGGAAGAAAGATTTTCCAACCTGCACAAGCCTAAATCTTCTCTCAATGTCCAACTGTGTTTTTGTGAACTATCTACTGCTCAGTAACCGCTGCAGGTGGCGTGGAGCCCATCAACACCTCAGGGACCTAACACTGGGCTCCAAAACATGGGAAGGAAACGGTAATTACAGGCTGCTCTAAAAGTCTGAGCCTGACTTAGCTGCAGTCATAAACCGAGTCTGGGCTCTCCTATTCTACCACCAAATGATTGCTTTACTTCTAATTGTATGAACTTATGTTCTGTTAGGTTGTTTTTTGTTCTCCTACCTAGTAGTATGTAATATTTTCAATAGCCAGGGATGTGCCAGGGTTTCCCAAGCACAGGGTCCCTGTTCCTATACCCACGCTGCCTGCCTGGGCTGTACCGTGTACAGGGGGGAATACTTGCCCCCTTTAAGCAGCCCTTCAAGGCAACTGCCTGAAATGAGCTCTCAATGCTAGCATTTTGCCCCAGCATAACTTAAAAAATGTTAGGGACAAAGCCTTCAATGTATTTGCCTGTGTTTATGCAAATTTATTAAAATTAATGCAAATTGCAATCTATTGATTTTTTTAAATGATATTGGCAGGCATGAGTGAGGCAAAAAGACACTGCACTGATTTTTTTTTTTCACTATCTTGCATCTTTTCAAGTACTTTACTTGTGTGCACAGTGAACAGAAGTGTCTGAAACTGTTTTATGCTCACTTCACAGAGGCCGGAAAGCTGAGCGCACCACAGAGAGAAGCTGAGCCTGAATTCATTAACCATTTTGAAAATCAAGAGGTTTACTGTCACCAGATCTGTGTATCGGTGAACAGAAAGCACATGTGGAGGGGAGAAGTCTGCGTTCAATGTGTGAGAACCAGGACAGCAGTAACTTGTATCTGCTGGCAGGGGTGAGCTTGGGAATGAACCCAAGAGCGAACAGGGGCATCAGGCAGGCAGGGAGGTGCACAGAGGTGTACAGAAAGCAAGCCAGGCACTAAGGCAGCCGTCACGGGCAGGGAGATGTGGGGAGACCTCTGTGATGGGAACACCAGCAGCTCGTGGCAAGGCTGGGAGCAGTGGCAAGGCAAGCTGCTGTGGAGGAGGCAATGATGGCTAAGTGTCTCCTGGCCAGGGCTTGAAGCTGCAGCTGAGTTGCCCAAAACTGGGGATGGGCATCAGAGCTGGGCTAAAAGTAGCTGGCAAGCCCTGGAATGGAGGGGCTGTGCATCCCAAAGCTCTGCTCTTCCCTGGCTTTGTGTGGAGGGAGATGTGACCCTGGCCCCCAGCTGCAGCTTGTAGCAAATGACTTGGTAGTTTATTTTTTAACTCCTTTTTAGTTTATAATAACAGGGCTGAACCTTGGGTTCCGCACCTCCTCTCCATGTCGGCTTTTGAAGCCTTTGTTATAGGGTAATAGTGTCTATCAATCCCACATGGTTTTTATTTACATGAGTTTGTTAAAGAATACACAAAAAAGGTGACTCTTGATATTGTATATAGGATTGGCAGGTTGGGCGGGCGCTGGAGGGGAGTGATTGTTGCTGGGACGTAGCTGTGTGCTGAAGGGCATCAGCCCTGTGCTCTGCTGGTGGGTCAGTATGCAGGGATGTGCCTAAAGCCTTTTATAATTCAACTGTAGTTTCTTTCTGTTTGTTTGAAAAACGGCTCTGTGTTTTCTTTATAAGGTAGAAGGAGTTTCCTTTGCAGCTGGGGGCTGGAAGGCTTGGGGGAGGCTCAGGGCAGCACAGCATCTTGTGCGGGTCCTCTTGAAAGCCGCAGTGAGAAGCCAGGTGAGAATGGGAGAGGCCATGCAGCAAAACTCATGTAGTCAGAGTGGTTTCAGGGCTAACACTGTCCCCAGAAGCTGAGCTTGGTGTCAGAGGCAAGCGGCTCTTTCTGTGACTTCCCTCTTGTTAAGTGGCACATCTCACCTTGTCACCCATTTCAGTCCATCTTTTGCTGGGGACTTGTGCCAGATGGTGATCTAGGCAACTTCTTCTGTTGCAATTTTAATGTTTTTCAATGGATAAATATTCACATTACAACTTGAATTTGTGGTTTTGTTGTTTGGGTGTGGGTTGTTTTTTTTTAATTTCTGGAAGTCCTTGTAGCAAGGCTTCAGAGGGAATGGGCACAGAAGTCAAACTTCTTTCCTCTGGGTAATTGCCTTTCAACATCTGGGGTGCTAAGGGAAAGGGAGGCTTGCCCTGTTTCCAGGCTGCATGGGCTGCTGTCCAGGAGTATTCATCATCACTAAACTTCCTTGGCAAGCCAAACTCTGACACTGGAGGGGAAAAAAAAAGGCATGGGAGGCATGTTTGGTGTTGTCAGTGTTATAGATAACTGCCGGACATGGCAAAAATGATGTGGTGAAGAACCCATGACCTCTATCAGAAATGTTAATGGAACATTTCTGTTAGAAGAGAATTACATGGTCATGTTTGTATGGCTTTGCATAGGAAAATACTTCATATTAATTTGCTACAGTGCAAATCTTAGGATAGAAAATGCCTCCTCGTGTCTGGTTCCATATAGAAACCAACGAGGTAGAGCAAATTTGTTGCAAACCTGCAGCTTATATAGTATTTCATTTATTGAGAGTCTAGTTAAATCCTAAACCTGCTGTTATATACCCATTTATGGAGCAAACACTCGATGCTCTTCTACTGGTTTAATATACTATTTGCTTAATGGGCCATTGACATAATCATTTGATATAGATCCCAGTCATACCACGTTACCATGCCATGATATATTAATATACCCACATATTAATGGTGGAGGGCAAGCATGTTATACTATTATCCATGACCAATTAGTTTCTGTCTATCTTAGGGACACAGTTATCTAGGTGTTAGTCTTTACGGGCTTGATTTTTAGAAGTCTGAGTACCTCTGGCTTCTGCTGAAGTGAATTGTGTTTCTTGATGGATCCATTACTCGGGGTTACACGTAGCCTTCTGTCTAATATGATCTGGGAGCATGTCACTGTAACTGTGTATTTCCACTTGCAGTTGGAGATTTTTGTTTAATTACTGTTAACTGTTTTGTTCCTTTTTTTTTTTAATCCAGTGGATAATCACATAAGGCTTTTCTTTCCCTTTTTAACGTTCTACTTGATCAATCGGAAGATGGCCTATAAAGTCAGAAGGGACTGCTTATGTCAGGAAGGGGCATGATGCTTTGCAGAGTTTCATTAATACAGATACATTTACTTGCTCACAACAGGGTTATTGTGCTACAGTTTTGATATCTAGGGTAGAACTGTACAGCAGCAAATATGATCTCCTCTGTCTTTCACCCCCCTCATGCTCAGATTATTAATAACAATATGAAAATATGAGGGATCAGCATGCAGATTCTGCTCTTTGTGGGATGCCTGCAGAATTAAGTGATCATTATAAATAGGAGGCGAAATTGGCATTTTATCTGTCTCATATGCTGTAATTAAGTAGCTGATTTCTTCCTGATGTGGCAGCAATAGTGGCTATGGAGAGAAGCAGAAAGGGTAATAGTCTGCTCGATCAGTGTTGGGAGGGCTGCCTTATGCAGAAAAATAAAGGTATGAAGTATGGAAAGTATAGGTGACAAAGGAACAGAAGAGTCAGTTATGAGGACTAAAATAAGAGATTTGACTTGCAGAGAGGTTGAGAAGGATGGGATGTTGAAATGTTTGGGTGGAAGACAAAAGTTCTGGACACTGGGAGCACTGGAGGCAGTGTGTATGAGCCACAGGGAGGATGGTGCCAGAGGGGAGAAGGAAGGTACCCAGACGTATGAGGAGCTCAGATGGCTGTTTTGAGTAGTTATTTTTAACATTCTGGACTGTTTTTAACCTGGAAATTCAAATACAAAAATAAAGGAATAGACTTCTTCAAGAAAAGCAGGCAAATTTTCTTGGTAGTTGCTGAACAGTTACCAGAGAAACCACAGTCATGCTGTCCATCTCACCTGCTCTGATGGCGATGCTCACACGGAGCACACAGGCTGCTCTGTGAAGCAGTCCCACGCTTAGCCTGAGTGATGTGAGGCACCTCCTGGAACTGCTTTCTGCAGTGTGAACACTGTCCTATTTTCCCTGTTAAAGCCCTGGCTGTTTTCCCTGGGGTAGAATGGGGACTAGTAAGAGCATCTTTAAAAGAGCCTCTGCTAAGCGTCTTAAATTGTGTACTTGGATAATGTCATGTGTAGATGTACGTGTTTCACGCTCGATAATTCAGAGCGCTATTCATGCTTTGCGCTGGATAATGTAAAACCCTGTAGAAAGTGTAATATGGGAGAATATAATTAAAACTATATGATGTGGCTACACCAAGTAACCAAACTGAGGTCTCAAAGGAAACCTCAACTTTGCTGGTTTTCAAATTTTCACACTTGATTTTTGTAGCACTATCATATATCTAATGTTGGTGTCTGTAAATGACTTTCTAAGCACTTTAGACGGAGGAAATCACCCCGCCCCTTACTTCCCAATTAGATAATGTCAGAGGAAAATACATCAAGCAGGATCTGACAGCTGGAGAGAGGTGAGGCTGCCACAGCTCCATGCTCCCAGGCCCCACCAGCAGCAAGGCTGAAGGTGTACTCCCAGTAAGTACTTGCATACACTGCATAAATATATACATATATACACACATACATATGCACAACTGGCAACACAGGTCAGGCATGTATATATTGCTTGCATAAATGCAAGTACCACCTACAGCTTCATGCTGCTTCTCTTTCTGACTAAGCAGGATGAAGGTCTGCTAGGCAGAATGAGTGGGGGTGTGTGTATATATAAATATATATATACACACACAGAGAGACAAGGTGCAGCCCTACAGCAGATGCACCTGGACACCTGGTCTGCCCAGCAGCTCCCTTCCTTAGTAGTCCTTACTTTGGGTTCCCACCTGCCGCCTCTCCTCTGTGCCCCTCTGGGCTTGTGATGGGCTAATGGTCCCAAGGAGCTGCCAGGAGGTTTGGCACCCTTGCTGTCTAATGGAGGAGACAATCACAGAATTGTCAGGGCTGGAAAGGACCTCTGAGATCACTGAGTGCAACCATACACAAAACCCCCCTACAATCTTGGGAACATGCCCTGAAGTGCCACATCTACATGTTTCTTAAATACTTCCAGGGACGGGGACTCAACCACCTCCCTGGATAGGCTGTTCTAGTGCCTGACCACTCTTTCAGTAAAGTGATTCTTCCTAATATCTAATCTGAACCTCCCCTGCTGCCAGTTCAGACCATTTCCTCTCGTCTTGTCATTATTCACTTGGGAGAAGAGGCCAATACCCACCCGCTTCTCTACAACTTCCTTTCAGGTAGTTGTAGAAAGCAATAAGGAGTGTTAAGTTCAGCTCGTGGGGCTGGCTGGGGCTGCCAGTAACCCTGCTCTCTGCAATGATGCCTTCTACTCCCTGGAGTGGATGACATCTCTGTTCTTCCTGAAGCCTTCAGTTGGTCCTACCAGGCCACTTTGCTCATGGAGTCCTCCTGGACCGGCTGTGGGATGGAGTAAAGATGGTCAGAGACCTTCTCCAAGAAGTCCCAGCAGAGGTTGGGGGAGGAATAGGGATGTGCATGGATTATACTGCTTGAACTCAGACAACTGGCAGCCATATGTGTAAGCAAACAAAGTTTTACTACTTCTCTCTAAAAGAGATAGTTTTAAAAGCTTTATTTTCTTGCCAGTTGGCTGAGAAGCGAACAAGGAACAATAGATTCAAGCTGAAATAATTTGCATTTATGATGAAGGCAAGGAATATCTACCTTGCATTTTCCTAAAAAAGAAAAAATTAAACCCCATTTTTAATTAACTGATAAACTATTAATCAAATTTTTGCAATGTTAGGTGACACATTATTCATTTAGATAGAATGACTGTGAACTTAAACTAATCAAATCTGATTTGCCCACATATGCTTGATTGAAATACATTTTAACTAGCATATACAAAGAGAAAATCTTGGATTTCTTACCTAATCTTCAGAGTATACTGCTGAGTTAATAAGGGCATTTTTTTTTAAATGAGACCACCATTTCTTAATCTGCATATCAAAATCAAGAGCAACTTAATTGCAAAACACATATTCCTGAAATCTAATCATTATACTGCTTTAGGGTATTTTATTGAAGCATGTTAAATTATGGACAGAATATTAATGATGAAGCTAATCAAACCCAATTAGTCACTTCTAACAATAGTCACATAAATATACAAGTCAGGTACTAAAGTACTGTAGGTATGGTTTTAAGTTTTTTAATATAAAATTTATGTGGTATATATGAATTATATACTCATTATTTTTAATCAAAAAATAATCTAGGACAAGTCATTTCAAAGAAAAGACAGTATGTCAGAAGACAATGGGACTTGTCCCTTAGCATTAGAACTGACACTCCTGATTTTTGAATATATAAGCGCCGCTCCAAGGTGAGGGTGCTGGGTGCATGGTTACTAGGACAGAGGGGTGGATCTGCCTGGGCTTCCAGTTGTGGGCAGATGGACGTGCATGCACAATTTTCCCTCCTGCTTGCGTTGTGATTACCGTGACTGCACAAACTAGTCGCCCACGTGAGCGGTCTTCTCTCACGCTGCAACGTACAAGATTTGCATATGCTGCTAGAATAATTGTAGTATATAATAATTACAGATGTATTGTGTCCGCATTAAAAATCAGTGTCTTCCTTTAAGCTCAGATACAGCATCTTGTAGAGATTTAAGCGTAGTGCTTATCTTTATGCTGTTTACATTTGAATGTACTTTGATATTGATATTTTGGGTGGCTTTCAGTTTGTTTCAGCTTCCTACTTGCTAATTATGGGAGGGCAGCTGTCATCTTACTTTAGTTCTATCTACTCTATCAGAAAAACCCACACAATGCAAGGGTCACAGATGACCTTCTACTGATGTGTCTTTTGAAAGATGATGTGTTTTGCAAATCCTTTTAAATTGTGACTCTTACAGTTTCCATAATTATTCAGGTCACATAAAAGAATGACTTGGCGTATTTGTAACCCCTTTTTGCACTTTCAGATTTAAGGATGTGTATTTTCTAGTTTGTAATAATCTAATTTTAAAAAGGGGTTTCCATAAATAATAGGTATCGTTTTAGTGCCAGATAGGGAAGCCCTGACAGGATTCATGCTGCTGTTGGTGCCAGCGGTTGTGCTGTGTCAGGCACTGAGCAGTGTTTTCCCCCTACAAGCCGTTATTACTGATGGCTCAGTCACATCACTTCTGCAGGCCCCGTGCAGGGTCGTCACAGGCCAGGCATGAGGGCACTAGGGAAAAAGGGACTGGGAAGCCTCTCCTGCTAGATTTCAGGGAAACAGGTCTCGGGTGATGAGCAGGGAGAGCTGCTGTCACAGGCAGGAAAGTGGGAGAATGGCTTTCATATGGAGCTGTTGGGTCCAGCTCCAGGGGCTGAAGCACCAGATGGGCACCAGTGAGGGCAGGGGATGGATTTGGACAACCATCACACAGTTCTGTGGCAGGGGACAGGTTGTTGTGCCAGGGCCAGCTGGCAAATAGCCACCTGGGAGCAGGTCTAAGGGGCCACAGTGTCTGGCTCCCAGGAGGGGTGGCTGAGGCACAGGGCTTGGGGGATGCCGCATGTGCCGCTGATGGTACAACCCGTTTTTCCACACCAATTCCTTCTCTAAAATCAAGATCATATACAGGTGGTTGTGCTAGTCACCAACCAAACCTTGCTGGATCTTGTGTTCAGAAAATAGCTCTGTAGGAGAGGTCCAGGCTCCAGATGATGCTGGTGGTGGGGAGCCATCCCAGTCCATTGATGACTAAACAGTCATTGAGGCAACGATCAACAGTGAGTCCTTTCAAACAGTCTGTAATGACATCGGTATCTGCAAAGGGTTTTCTCAAATCTGTGTAAGACTAGTTAAAATCAGCTTCTATAAAAATAGAATACTCCAGTGAAACAAAAGCTGCTGTTAAAAGTAGCACTAGAGCTCAGTTTTAGACAAGATTTAAATTTCAACCTTCTGTGCAATTCCAAATTGGTGTGTCATAAATACTGCTCGTGTCCACGAAACACAGGCTGAGAGACCAAGGGCTATCTGAACTGATACATGCTTATGTGCTTTTAAATATGAGTATATAGCTTTTTCCAAAAGGAATCAAAAGCTTCTGGCATGTTTGAAAAGCAAGATGACTGATATTGCATCATAAGTAGTCAAATTAAGACTTCCTCTACTCCTTCATAAACTCCTCTGGAAACCTGCCTATGCTCTAAAGGCCACAGGCTGTTTTATTCTACCTTTCATTATGAAAAGAATATTGAGAATCGACTCAATTATAATGCATAAGCACCTTCATGGGAAGAAAACACATGGTACTACGGAGCTTTCTCACCTATCAGGGAAATGTGTCAGAAGAACCAATGTCTGAAAACTGAAGTTGAAATTGGAAATAAAGCAGCAATTTCTACATACCCAGTGGAACTCTCTGCTGGGATCCATGATGGGTTCTACCTCTTTTGGTGCCTTCAGACCATCACAAGATGTCTCTGAACAGTATTCTTTAGTTATGTAGAAGCTGTTAATCCAAGCGTAAGTATTAAACTTAGAGCAAGGGTACTTTGGTGCTCTAGTAGCTTTTGCTGTCTAAGTTGTGATAGCTGATCTAAGAATCCTTTCTTGCCTTAACATCTCCAGAACTATGCCTTATAGTCCTTGTCCATCACTGTTGAACTTCAACAAATATTTGGTGCTGTCTTGTGAGTGCAAGGGGAAATTACTGCTTCCTTAATTTTTCTAGCATTTCAGTTGCATAACAAAGCATTGTCCCAATCACAGGAACACTTGTAACTAAAGAATTCAATATTTTTTTCCTCTCATTCCCAAATAATATCTGGTTGCTCCTATTATTGCTACATTAAGAGTTAATTTTCTCTGAAGTCTGAGTTTTGTGCAATATAGCAAATACACCGCAGCTGTGTGTACTCAGTGGTGGCTGCCTTCAGCCTCCTCTTTGCAAAAGGGACAGTGACTGCCTGTGCAATCCCCTGGACAAGGGCAGGTCTGTCTCTCGCAGCCAGCCCAGAGGCCAGCAGGCATTGGGAAAAGTCCCAGACTGGACTCAGTGACCAACAGGAGCTGGATTCCAGGTCTGGAGTCAGGAACGCTCGGATCAGGATCAAAGGCAGACAAACAGGATCCTTCTTGGACGTCAGCCATTGAAGAAAGAGAGTTGACTCTTTGATCCCTCAGCTTTTATACTGAGCATGATGTGGATGGGATGGAATACTCAGTTGGTCAGTTTTGGGTCACCTGTCCTGTCTGCTCCTCCCTGCAGGTGTGACCCCTCTATGCTTTTCTGCTTCCAACCCTCCAATGGGGCAAATAATGAAATTATCTGCCCTTGGTTGTTCTAGCAATAAGTGTAAGCNCAATAAGTATAAGCAAGGGCCTCTCTGCACCAGCCCTTGGTGTGATCAGGTCTTATTGTGAGAGTGAATAGTTTCTGAACAATCTGCTGTTAATTTCAGAGTTGAATTAGTTAGAAGAGGCCCAGCTAAAAAAAGTAAAATGGTAAAACAGAAAATTTGTTCATTTTACCTCAAACCAGGACAGTACCGAACATCTGTCTTGGTGGGAGGGAGCAAATCAGATAGTAGCGTAGGGCAATCTGGGGGAAGAATCACTTCAACCATAGCTTATTATAGTGTTTTATAAGAATAAAATGGGTCACTACTAACTGGTTAAAGCTTTTTAGCAGAGTGGTTATTATATCATGCCGATACTGAAAATAAAAAAAAAAATCCTCTGCTGTAGCTAAACTACTTCAGCATGGCTTGAGTGTAGCTCTGCTCCAGCTGGGTGACTCTTTGGACCCAGCAAGCTGCATATAGTGGGATTTGAATTCATCAGTGTTTCAAAAGAACATTAAAATTTAACAAGTACATTTAACTAAAAAAATCTATATCCAAATAGCATGGAGGTAGTGATAAAAAGGAGGTAATTCAGGCTAAGATATTGCATTAACTTCCCTGTGAATGGACCTTTCAGACAGCACGGAGCCGGGCTGAAGTCACTGAACTAACGCCAGTTTCTTTACTCAGAGCCCACGGAGCCTGTGCCTCGGTTCACGGAGGCGTCACAGCCTCCTCTTTGGCTTTACCATGGGTCTTTTTTCACAGATAAGTTTAAAAAAATGAAACAAAGCCACTTTTTAGGGGTTTTTCTTTGCTTATGCTACAAAGGCATTTTACTACTTGAATTGTCTTTCTGGAAAGCTTCTTTTCCCCAACAGGTCCATTGAACCTGGGTAAGAGCATGACCAACCCATGTATTACTCCAACTTTACCAGTGACTTTATTAAGGTTAGTCTCTATTTCTGTAATAAATGAATTGTATATATTTTTGGGGGGTGGGGGTGGGGATGTACAAGCTTTGAAATACTAGAAAAATATTCACTCCACGTAACTGCATGATTCCTTAAAAGTGTCTACTGCAACAAGAATGACGAAGTTTGTCCATTGCTCTCTTCTTCCCACCTGAAGAAGCTGAAGCACCTCCAAAGTGCTAAAGTAACAAAGCCCAGAAGCCTTGAATACTTTTAATCATGGTTAAAATTAAAGTGCTTACACAATATTGTAGAGCACCCTGCAAATACTGACTCACCACAGTGAGTTGTCATGTTGCCTATAAAAAAAATTACTGAAAATCTTCATTGTGTGATTTACTTCCCTGGCAATTTATCTAAAAATAAAAACCGGACCCAGATTTCCTCAAAGCCTCCAGTTCTCAGCTGTTTCAAAACTGAAAGTTAAGAGTGAAAGCTGCT
The DNA here is from genome assembly GCA_013400055.1 of Nycticryphes semicollaris. NCBI lineage: Eukaryota > Metazoa > Chordata > Aves > Charadriiformes > Rostratulidae > Nycticryphes > Nycticryphes semicollaris. The sequence continues at coordinate 89,410 of VXBJ01005878.1, read as the reverse complement.
GCCTGACAGTTCTGAATCCCCCCGCCTCTGTGAGCCAGGGGTGTGCAGCAGGAGTGGCTCCTGGGGGGTGTGGGAGCCGGTGAGAGCTGCCAGTGCAACATCTGCCTGGACACTTCCTACCAAGAGGTTCTATACCTCTGCATTCCACATGCCCTTTGTCTCAGAAGAGCTGCAGAACTGCAGGTGAGGTGTTGTGGAGAAACCCTCTTCTTCTCTAAGAGTCTCCTTCTCAGCTTCTGGATGATAGCAAGGTTAATTAGGAGGCTTAGCTAAAAAGAAGGGCTGGGGAAAGGGTTTGTTGCTGCTCGGTGTGCTGCTGTTTGCAGCTGTGCGCTGAATGACACATCCTCCTCCTGACAGCAAGGATTGCACCCAAGTTTCCCAGCGATCCAGGTCAGGCAGACCAGGTTGGGCTACAGAGATTTGTGTGCACTCTCTTTTGGGGACACATGGGTTAAAACAGAGACTCAGAATAAAAGCCTGACTCCATGGAAATGAGTGGCAAAACTCCCATTCACTCTGGATTGTCAAAATGATCTGTAGAGCCCCCTAAGATTTGCATTCTGTTAATAATTATTACTTCTACATAAAAGTAAACTTCTATATTTAAAACTTATAACTTGGCAACAACAAAATGCACATGTCTATAATGAATAACCGTGTGAGCCTATTACTCCATCTCCTCCATTCTCACCCTTCCTATGTTTTACCTGCTATTCATCTCTCTAAACTAAAACTGTAAGGTCTTCTGGGCAGAGACCACTTTTGTTTTTTTTTTCCCTGCTGGCAGAACAAAGCACCTCTGTGGCTCCGTGTTAAATAAGACAAGTATTTTAAATCTGGGGAAACAAATGTTCATGCGTTTGACAATTTCAGAACACAAATGCAAGCGATCAGGGATGCGTGTCTAGAGATGTGCTTTCTACATACACATATTGTTTCCTTTTAAAGACATCTGCATCTACTGAATTCAGTCCAGAATTTGGCCTAGAAGTTTACCGTTATTATGCCTCAATTCAGCAAAGCGTGACTGTAGGGAGACTTAAAATTAAGTGTACATGTAAGTGCTTTGTTGGATGGAGGCCTTTAAGATTTTGTGCATTTGTGCTCTTGTAATTTTAAAATTAAACATATCGAAAGTCTTCAGTTCCTTATTCTGTCACTTCCTCACTTATTTTGATTTATTATATATAAGTACACATCTCCCAAATTCTAGATGCTTTTGGAAAAAGAAAATAATTCACAATACATTGGAATCAAATGTAAAAATAGTGTCTACTCTTCACTGAACTGCAGTAATATCCTCCGTTCATCAGCATCACTTTTGTATGCAAACAGCAGCTCCCCTATCATGGCCCTCTCACGTCAAAAACTTGTTTTTTAGCCAAGAATTAATGTGTCTGCTCCAAAGTTGGGGGTTCTTCATGCACAGTCAGCCCTACCTACTTTGCTTCCTGAGAACAGTAGACATTGCTGCATCTGCCCTTCATTGAGCTACCACTACTGATCAAAAATCTGAGTGCTGCCTTTCCAGTCCCGCCACTGTGGGCGATGATGTTTTGGCTGTTGGTTGGGCTTTCCTTTGGGCTAGCTATAATTTTCCATGCAAATTTTAAACCAAGGAGGTGCCAGCTCAAGGGTGTCTGCTATCTGTTGCTGTAGCAGAGGGGACCAGGTTTGTGTGGTACTTTGAAACAGAAAAGAGGTAAGATGGCCAGGCAGTCACTTGCTTGCAATGTAACGTCATAAATGGATGTAAACAGACATATATTAAGGCTCATCTTGTAAATTGATATAGTGCCCATTTCAGGTTGATTAAAATGGTTTTAATGTCTCCAAAACTATTAGTCAGCTAGAGATGTAGAAATACCTATTTATCTTTCACATGGTAGGAGTCTAATCAATCCTAATTTCTTGTGTTGTATAAAATCAGAACTATTTGTACATGTGTCCTGAAAACACAGATGGCATCTTTGGAAGCGTTCTCCTTTTCGGGGCCCATGACCACTAGCCTAGATGGCTGTGGTCATCTTACTGAGGTTTGCTCAAATATTTGCTGTTTACATCATTCCACACAATATGCATTTCTTAAAATATTTTTTTTATTCCTCTAAATAATGATGATAAACAGCTAGTGGAAATCTTCAGTGGCTGGAAAATACAAGGCTAACTGACTTTCTTACATTTTCTTTGCAAAAGGTGCTGTGTGAATTCAACAGTGGTAAAAAGTGCTGGATTTACACCACTGAGCCCAGAGACCTCCATTTTAAGTGCCACCTGCAGTGGTGGTTTATGAGATGAGGTTTGCTCTCCTAGAAGTTATAACGAGACCACCCAGTCCCAATGACATATGCCATGGATTAGAATTCAGATGGTAATGATTTCTCACTGTTACCAAGGCCAGATTTGAGCTGGTGATGGGAAAAAAAAATAAAAGAGCTCAAATTGTGTTTTTTCTCCTCAGCTTAGAGCCTCCGGAGAAACTCTTTCCTAGACAAGTTATCTGAATTTTTCTCCCTTGAGGAGAGCCCGTGATCCTGTCAATGCTTCCACTGAAGCCATGAAGACTGTCTCAGCAATTGGGATTACGTGCTTAAGAAAGGCCATACAGAAGTGAATCATGATATGCTTTTGGTTTTGTAGCAGCAGAAGTAGAGGACAGTGACTTCTGACTTCCTTCAGTTTGTTGTTGTCCTATGCCAGTTGTTTTCTTAGAAATTTATGCAATGCTCAATTTTACTTGGAGGAATTAAACAAAACTGGTAGGACATCTGGAAACCGAAGATGTCTTTCGCAATTAAATGCAGTGGTTTAGAACAGAATAAGCATCAAAAAATAAAGCAAAAGGTGAAATGAAAGCGAAGCTGGATGATAAGGAAACGGGTTTAAGCTTGTCAGGGAAATGCCCCGTTTTCATACGACTACATTTGTTAAAATATATAAATAAGTATATGTAAATATATGTAAATAGTTCCCTGAAGTGAATCAGAAATTACAATAGACAAAGCTATTAATTGAAAGTAATGATAAACCCAACCTTTGTAGTTACAAGCTTTACTTCAGTCCCAGAAACTCAGGTAAGAAGTCTGGGAACCAATTTAAGGCTGGGATGCTGGTTTGCTGCAGTGTAAAGAAGATAATCCATTTATTCAGGAGAAATGCCATTTTATCAGTTTGAAAGAAGACAGTGTGAAATCCCCAATTAGCAAGCACATCCCCTTATGGGTCTCCAAATTGGAAACCAAAGGAACAGCTTTCTGGGAGTTTAACAGTGTCAAACTGGCTGTCTCTGCTACTGCAAAAAATAAGGGTGTATAATCTGCTCTTGGTCAATCATTGGCAGAAAAACATACCTAGTAACAGAGTATTTAACGCAGCCACTTCTGGTTGAGAATTCTTCCTGGGTTTGGCCCAAGTGCCTGTACCTGATGCTCGACCTGTATCAAACACACTGTCATGGGCCAGTCTGACAGCCTTATTCCAGCTTGCGAAAGTGAAATGCAGACCTTCATACAAATTTCGTGTGCTTCCAGCTCTGGTTTGTGCGTGCAGACTGGGTGTGTGTGTTTGACAGTTCCTACAGTGATGAGATTTTTGTGTGTCCAAACAGTAGAAAAGCAGTCGTGTGTTTGCAGTGGGGGAGAGCTCTCAATCTGTTCCCGGGTCTGCGACAGGAAGGATCTCGCTCTGCCACCCTCGTCATCACCTCAAGCAAAGGCGTATGGGAGTAAATAGGTTTGGGAGAAAGACATCCTTAATGTCACAATCTCCTCTTTAATGGAAATGTGGATTTGGTACTGACTGTTTAACGTGCTAAAAGAACAAATTTCATAGTATCCCTCATTAAAACCTCAGAACTTGATTCTCCTTTCACTAATGCAGGTATAAATCACTACTGAAGTCAACAGAGATATACCAGCTTTAATTCTGGGACATATGAGAGGAGATTGAGGCCCTTAAGGTATTCAGCTATCTAGGTTATCTTTACTAATACACTGCCATGATCAGAAAGCTCTCCTCCTTTACACAGAAAAGATGAGGGGGGAAAAAGCAAAGTGACACTAATCTTTTCTGAGTCAGGCTTTTCTCTTGGGTGTGACTACATGCAGAAAAGCTGGGATTTCCAGGTGATACTAATCAAAGATGGCAGAAGCAACTACAAAGCATACAAATAAAGCAACCAAGTTGTATGTATTAAACCAACCAGGACAGTGCTCATGGTATACAAGCCAGAATACAGTCAGCTCTCTTGCTGCAAGGGGCCTGGAGCTTTATTGCATGATAGTTAGCATAAAAAGAAATTGTGCTGTTATTATTATCAAACAAATAATAAGATTAGAGCATAATGTGCACTAATAGCTGTCTATCTAGCCTTCCAGCGATACCATGTATTTTACATAAGATATCTTTTGGATCAGGAAACAGAAGTTCTATAGATGGTTCCACCAGAAAACTTATAGTCTGTCCCAGCTTTCTTAAATAATGTGCAGTAATCCGTATATGTGTGCATATCTATGGGTAATTTCTGACTATTTTCTGTACTGTGACTGAGTCCAATATGTAAATTCAGGCTCCTCTTCATCACTACCACTGCAGAAACACAACATACTGTATTGATAGACTTTGAAGTCCAGTAGTTTCAATCTTAATTTTACAGAAAATCTCATCTCCCTGGAGATGAGAAAGAAACAAACATCAATCTACTCAATACCTCATCCTGACAAAAATCTGAATCGGAGAGTGCATTGGTTTGATGTTTCTCAGGTATCATAGTGCTAAACACAGGGTAGTGGGATGGATGGCAAGGGAGAGGGTAAGTTGGTAACACTAAGTAAATTATCTGTCACCTAGTCCCCTAAAACTGTATTTTAAACATGAGTTAAGGTGTTTAAGTAGGTCACCAAAAAATGAGTAGCAAGTTGGTGTCATCCCTGAAGCCTCTTACCTTTCTCTAATGAGAAAGGCAGGAGAAAGGAATGTGTTAACGTCAGTGTCATGTGCTGAGGTTTTGGATCAGCAACCATTTCAAAACCTTACTCGTTCTACACCTGCACAACAAGAGGTGTCTTGTAGTTTGACTCTCTTGTCATCGTCCAAACAGAAAAACTCCTGGCCATTTCATACGGATTAGGCTGAAGGAGATGCAGACTTTGGCCATGGTTCTGCAAGCACTGCATGGCTTTGCTCCTCTAGTTCCACTAAGCCCAGAAGAACTTGGGTCTCCTTCCAGCTTCACTGATGGAGGGAGACTCATGGCCATAATTTGTTGCAAGGGGAAGCTCCAAAATGGCGTATCTGTGATCTTAAGAATATTCATTAGAAAAGTTCATAGTGGTCTTGTTTGGAATGAAACTTCCAGATAGGGAAAAATTCAGTCATTGCTGGTGGAGCAGTGACAGTCATTCTTAAATATCTGCTAACAGTTACTCTTAAATATTTGCTGGTGCACTTATTGTCCTGGCAAGTCACAGCAACAAAGAAAGGCTTTTAATCTTTAGAAGGAACTTAAGAGTGTTGCTAAAAGTTCAAAACGAGCATGGGTGGTGTTATAGACAGAATTATATGAAATTCTAAGATGAACCTGATCTTACGGCATTTTGATTATGAGTTAGTTTTAATGTGAGGATACTGGGGTATTTCTTTTTTTGTTGTTGTTGTTCCAAATGCAGCAATATCTTTCACAAATTGCCCATTAGAATTAACTCAAGCCTTGTAGTCAGTCCTGTAGAAGGCAGGTTTTCTACAACCACAGCAATGTACTATGCTGTAACAGTTGTGGTTAAAAAAACCCCAACACGCGAAAACACTGAGTTTAGAGCCAGATCCAAGGAAAAATCCAACAGCTCCAGCATGTCCTCTTCATGCCAGAAGACCAAGTATGAAATTTTCCTACTAAAGTAGATCAGGGAGCCTGCTGGGGGCCTGGGAAGTTCATTCAGTATTCACATTATTGGACTGTCTCTATGTGCTGACACTAGAGGTGATATTCATAGGTTGTGTCTTGTTTTCCAAAAATGCTTTCCTCCTGTGGGAGGTCTGTCTCAGGATACCTTACTCTCCAAGTTGATAACCATGAGCTGCTTTTTGTCACTTTTCCCCAGTACCAATCTTCTAGCCAAGCGAAATGCAACTGTTGTTCTTTGTGTAGCTCTGCGTGTACCTGCACACATGCCTGAGCCCCAAGGATGAGCTGGTTCCTAACCCTCTTGCTCTCATCTATGACTTCTTATTGCAGTTCATGCTTTTAAGATCTACGTTTCTGGTCTTGGAAAACAGAGGTGTCATGGTTTTACCTTTGTTCCTCTCTCTCTCAACAGAAAGCATGGCTGGGGCACTCACCCACATCTGTCTCCTCTTTTGTCCTCTCCTTTTTTTTCTCTTCTGTTGTGCCCACCCACTTTGCAGGGTGGTGGTGAACAGCGTTTGAGTACAGGAGAAGGCACAGACTTCTTTGCCAAAGAATGTCTTTTGACCCAGAGCCCTGGTGTCAAGTTCTTTGCTGCATACTTAAGCTGACCTCTTCAAAACCTTGCTTCTAATGCTCTGCTTGCACACGTAGAGAATATTTATTGGCCCATTTAGACCAAACCCAAAAATGTGACACTGATTTCTCATTCTCAAAAGCTCATCCAGTCTAGCTATCTTGGATTTGGGTAGGAGGTCTGCCAGCAGCCACATCTTCAGCTACAGTACAAGCGTATCTGCTGACTGCTTAGCCGTCCACTTGGAAGAGAACATGTAAGCTTTGCTTATTTGCCTTTCCCTCACTTAATTACAGAGTTCTCCACAGTTTTCCCCAAGGTTTTATGGAAATCATCTGGTAGGGCATCTAAAAGATTTACTGTAGTAAACAAGTAAACAAAAATCTGCAGCTTAGAAGGCCAAGTTTCAGCCTGATTTATTTTATATGCCATAGTTTTGCTGGTGACAATGGTTTTGTACAGGTTATAAGTGAGAAAGATTGTGACCCAGAGACAGGCTTCGTGCTCCTCTTTGGCAAACGCTGTCTCCCATCTGTTTGTCACTATTAGACCATTTCTTCATTGGCAGATGAAAAACAAAATGTACAAAAGGATCCAGTAAACTATTCCATACTATCGTCAGTATAACCAAATGCATAGTCATTACTCTGATAATGATGTAGCCTCTTATTTTGGCTGACTGTTAGTGACTAAATGTTGTACTGGTGGCATGTGAAATGGCAAAGTCTTTGGAGCAGGAAACAAGAGAAATGATTGCATGCCTTTACATTCTACTTAGAAAATAGTGTCCTGTGGCATAAAATTCCTACTTATTGGCTCCTCTTGTTAGTTAAGTGCTTTTCTTCTTAGGTCAGGCAAAAACATTTAAATCTTAAATAATATATATATCTTTATGTTGTGCATCTGGTTTGTCCTCCAATTGAGTTGAGATGAAATGGGATCAAACTACAGCATTTAAAAATGACCTGTATTTGCAGTATCTCACCTGTGAGCCCTGCTAACTGCAGAAAAGTTTAGAAGAGGTTCTAAGGACGCTGAAAGGATTTTATTTACTATGAGCGCTTAGAAGCATCATAAGATTTGTACAACCTATTTAAACTTGAGATATTTTTCTGTTGGTGATCTGTTTTCTGATGACAATATCTAGACGTCTCTTGTCCATTCAGAGGATCCAGAATCCCTCAGTGACAAATACGTGCCAGAGATTTCAGCTAACTTTCAATTATTCTTGAAGATTATGGATGTAGTTATTTCATAAACCAAGCTACCCAGCTGCAGTTGCAAATTTTTATTTGCAATATTGGAAGCTGTATTAAAGTCTGGCTAAAAGCTAACTTCCAGCTTGAGTAACCATGCTTTGAAAAATGTTTCTAAATTCCTCATCTGTGGAGTTTTAACAAGCTTTTCAAGGGGGGGAGGGTGGTGGTGGTGGGTGGGAACCTGGATTTAGAAAAGCGCACGGCATATACTGTGTCATGACTAGAATACACACAGTTGTTTTGTGGTGTACACAGGGTTAGTTCTGCTCAAGGAAGGAAGTGGTGTTTCTTTTGCAGAAGGAACCCCCTGATCTAAATGTAAGGAAGAGACAATATAAGCCCCTCTATTCTGCTGACAAATAGATGGTGGGTGTTCACAAGTCCCTGTTCACTCACAGGAAAGGTGCAGCAGTAAACAAAAGGTCTATCTTTAACTGAACCCACCGACGTGGTGTTTAGTGCGTGGAAGTTAAAATATACCGGCCAGAACTGCTGCAGCCAACCAGGCACTGTGTGGTTACTCTGCTCTTCAGGGGTGCTGCGATCCACTGTGTCGTTAAAGGTATGGCTCCATTCCATACCAACATGCTACTTTGCACGGGTGTAATGCCACTCAGGAAATTAGCTAATGAAATTACTGCACATAAATTACTCTGTGGTACTCCCAAGAATGGCTGTCCACCACTTGCTTCCTGTGCAGGAACATTTCCATGTAGGCAAGCCCAGGGTCTGCTCAAAGTAATTTCAGCGAACCTAACAGCATTTTGCAATTCTTCAGGTCATGGTAACCTCCTGTTTATTCACTGTTCCACGTCCGGACAGTGTAAACCCTACAGAGCAGGCACACTGAGACCAGTCATTGCGACATCACCTCCTTATTATAAAAGACATAAAGAAAGCTCTGTGTTTATGTGTATCTAGGGTTGGTGTAGGCCGACCCAAACACTTGCTGCTTCGATTCTCTCAACCTCAGGCCTAGGCGCCTCGGGCCCGCACTCCCGACAAGTGCAGGACGCGGGGCACCCGGTCCGCAGGGAGCAGGGGGGCCGAGCACAGGCCGT
>VXBJ01005878.1:52962-80107 GCA_013400055.1 Nycticryphes semicollaris | reverse complement strand
CGGGCGGGCGGGCACGTGATGGCGGTGACGTCACGTTTGGCGGTTGAGGCGGGTCGTGGCCGAGGCCCGGGGTTGGGGTGGGGGGAACGGACCTGGAGAGGCCCGGACCGGCGCTCCCCCGCCGGGACACCGACCTCCCCCGGAAGAAGGGGCTCGGACGGGCACTGGGCTCCGTTGGCCGCGGCGGCCTGGCCGACGTGCCCGTTACCACGGCGCCCGACGGGGTTCGGAGGAGCGGGAGCCGGCTGGGAAGGCCTTGACACGCCCCGGGGACCGTTACAGTAACCTCAGCGTAAAGCGCCCATACGCAGCGCTCTCTGAAAGACCTGTTTCCCCCTCTTTCCGCCTCGCTGTGGCCTGGCCAGTGGCAGGGCCAGTTGTGCACCTCAGAACACGTTCCTGCAGATAGGCCTCGTGCGGCAGGGCCCAGCAGGCGTCTCTGAACTGGGTCATCTCACTGGCCAGTTTGGAGAGCCTCAAAAATTAATGGTTCGGGACTTCCCTTAAAAAGCACCGATGGCGTTTGTAAATGGGTTTGAAAGAGCCAGACGCCTCTGCAGAAGTGACCCCTGGGAATTTGGAAGCTGGTTCCCCATGTGGCCGTGGTACAAAGCTGGAGATGGCTCTCCCTGGAGCTCACACACAGGATCTAAGGCGAGGGGGCCCTCCTAATGTCCTGGATGTGATTCTGGGCTCTGTGGGTGCAGGAGTCACTGTGGAACTCGTGGTTGCATGCTGTATATTATCAATACACTTGCCCAGCCTCTGCCCTTCGGTTTTTCTGTTAAATTTTTTTCTTATGTGATTAATCTTTTTTTAAAGCTGCGTGTAAAATGCACATTAGCTATAATGGAGGACTTTATCTTGAGTGTGTGTTGCTTTGTCACATGCTGGTTTAGTTAAGAGTAAGAAAACCCAGTAACACGTATGTGGTGTAAAGAATGTGCCTTGTCTGGAATACTGCTCACGACGTGCACTAGATCATTGCGAGAAGACGTACATAACCAAGTGACCGTTAATGTGGATGAAGAGGATCTGCTGGAATAGTCTGCTCCATCCGCTCTGCACGGGGAGTTACCCGTTATACCAATAATTGGTGGTGGTAACCCGTCTGCCTGGGCTCCTTCAGTTAATTTTCAAGGTGGCAGAATTTGGTGAAGAATAATTTCTCTGGTACATTAGTGTCAGTCTGGGCTAATGGGTAAACGGGCGCCTGTCATAACCACCTAGAATTATTCCCAGCTCATGGTAAGACCCCTCTGTAAGCAAGTTTAAGAGACTTCTTAAACAGATCTGCTCCAGTGGAAAAGAGACCCAGGAGACTATTAATTAAGTCTCTCTTTGGCTGAGGTACCAAGATTATATTTTATCATAGGGAAACTTTACATAATTTTTGCAAATTGGCTAAAAAAAATTGAACACTTCAGCTTCAATATGAAATTGTACTAAAGAACTACGTATCTTGGTTACAATGGAGTGTCATGATGAAGATATAGTAGACGTTCCCTCTATGCAATGAATATATATAATTGGATTACAACAGTATTTTCAGTTACGAAAATATTGTATTTTAAGATGGAGGAGGTCTTTTCAGCTGCCTCTTTTCAAGAGATTCATATTTTTCTCACAAAATCACTAAAGATGAAGCCTCATGTTTTGGTCTTGACACAAGGATGAGGGAGAATTAGTTTTGTAGTACTTTGGTAAACTAGTAATGGTAGTATGAGCATAGTGACAAATAGTAAAGTTATTTAGCCGGAACTATATATATATACTGACATTTAAGCAGGGACATACATTTCTTTTAATTACTGTGATGTTGTGCTGTCCCAGTGATGCTTGATTAAGTATAAAGAAACCTATTTATTCCTATTGGTCTGAAGGCAACCTTTAGAGTAATAGTGAAATACAGCATTATCTAGCTGCGGAATTAAATACTCGAATCAGAGTTGATGATTTTAACATCCAGGCCATTGTGCAGCCCTGATTCAGCTACGAGTTCGAGCTTTTAAGTGCTGAAGAGCTGCTCTGGAGAACACGTGAACTGAGGCTTCCTTCCTGTTTAAAAATATTAAAAGAACAGGATGTTCATGACTTTCTATCTCTAATCTGATTGAGGCTGCAACTTCCAGGTCTAGGACCCCTGGTGAAAAGTAATTTTAATTCTTGTTGAGGACTGCTTGCCTGTTGGACAGATTTCATCTTGTTAATTTGTAGTGATAGTAAGACCAAACTGTTAAAAGCTATTTTCAGTGCTCCCACTAAAGGCACTTTGTATAAAAACATGACTTAGAATGTGTATCTTGGGGATAAATTATAGAAGAATTTCTAGTAATTTTCATGATAAAGACGATCATTGGAAGCATAGTGCCTGCGTAAAGTTTTGAATATTTCTGTAAGAAGAATATAATCTATGTATCGTGGATTACTTGCAAAAGCAATATATGTTAGCTGAAAATACTGTGCTAAATCTATTGCAAGTTAGTATAGGAATTATAAAATGAATATTTAAAAAGGTGGATTCTCATGCTATAGAGCCTGCGTTTAAACATAATATTTGACATACATTTATTCCTACAGCCAAATGGGTTCAGATTACTAACTGATGGGAAGTTGACAAGTCAGATCTGTATGATTGGATCAGACTTGTGTAGACAGGGAATTTACAGTGGGCTGATACATTCTATAGTTTCTGGGCAATGCAATGAAGATACGCATAATGGGAGACATTACAGAACCAATTAGACCCAAGAGACATTAGTAGAGTGCAAACATGAGCATGGAGAATCTAAAGGATTCCAGTCTTAGCTGGCAATGGGATTTTTTGTTGTTTTGCTTTGGGTTTTTTTTGCATTGCACTGACACATGCATTTTTTAATTTTCCTTTTAGGAAGATTAGGACAAGGAAGCGACTCTTCTGTCACTCATCATGACAGCAAAGCACAATTAGATTTAGTGCAGCTATTACCGTAGCTCATTGGCTAGTGTGTATTATGACATATTCCTAATTTTTATGAATATATATGGCAGAGCTGTATGATCTTTAATTTTCAAATTGTTTTCGAGATCCTCTTACAGTTAAACAATTTGTAGGTGGGTTATGGGGAAACAAATCTGAGAGTCTGAAACTTATACTATTTTAAATTGTTTTCTCTTCTTCCTATATGAATTACTTCTGAGGCTGCCTGCTTCTGTTTAAGCCATTTTCAAGTAATACCTGTGCTATGAATTGGGCAACTGGGCAGTTTCCAAGCTGTTCCTGCAGTCTGAAAAAGAGCAGCAAGACTGAATAGGGTCTTGTACTCTTCGCTCTGCTGCAGGAGCCAGTGGAAATCTGGAACCGCTTCCCTGTGGATGCTTCCCAGTCCAGTGTCTCCCAGGATACTGCACTTTTTCCAGCCTACATCTACAGAATCTAGAGAAAGCCTGGGTGTGAGATGCTAGTGCAGTAGGACTTCATTTTGCACAGTAACTGTTTGAGGAAAGTTAACAGAGTGTCTGAAGTTTGTTTGACCTGCTCCTTTTTTAAGGGACCTGCCCGAAGCTTTGTTTGCCATATCTTAAAAGGTGCCTGGACAATTACCTCTTCAGAAACTTGTGATGACATCCACCCCACCCTGTCCAGTGCTTTTTTGTAAGAGTGGGTTCCAGTAACATTTTCTCATGTGCTGCTTTTAAGTATAAGGGCTAATTCAGCCATTATCTGGAAGCTTTCAATTTAGTACTTATTGTTCCTCCAGTGTTAATCGATCATCACTTTTATTTTTTTATAGTCAATATTTGTCTTCTTACTAGTATGAATTAAATCACTACTAGTTTATATAGCATCAAGACTTGTGGAATAAATTAACAGCTCTTAAGTACTTTTTTTTTTTTTTAATGGTAATTACAGTCAAACTACTCATGAAAGATCTTAAAGAGCATTGCCCTTCATTCTGGAGTGGGCAAGTCTCGATATGTCCTGCCTCACTGGTAACTCAAATGTGGTGACGAGTTTATATCCACAAGATTTAAATGTTACTTAATTGTGCTGCTCCTGTAGCTGTCTACAGATTTTGTAAGTAGATGGAGCGACTGTGGTACTGTTTGGTAATTGACTTTAGTGTCTCTAGCATCTTTGCAGGTCTCTATTCCAGAAGTTATAACCTGTCTCCTCAGGCTGGCTTTGGTGCCCCTTGCCTTATATATTTCTATCCTCCTTTAAGATTGTGAAATTGTATTTTATTCTAGTCTGAAGCTCCAGTCTTGCAGATGGATGTGCTGACTCAGAGCTTGCCATCTCAAGCCCCTCAGAGGAGCAACTGCACCAAGACTTCATTTTTTCCTGGGGGGGCATTAGGACACTGGGTTGCACTGTGTGGTTGCTGCTGGTTTGGTGGTTCCTCTTGCCTGTTGGCACAGGCTGCAGTTTCACTGCCATGAAAAGGGTGAATCAAGTCCCTCCACCGCTTTTGCGTTTGTGATCACTGGTGATCAGGCTGCTGTGGGATGAGAGGAGTCCAGTAATGTGTGAAAATGGTCGTGTCAAATGGAGCATAAGTGTGAGGGTGGAAACAGAGAGCCAGCGATGGGTGGAACTTGACTGGAACATGACTTTGAGACATGGCCATGCTCATACCAAGTCAGGGTGCTTGTGAGCAACAGTCTGTCACTCGTTCAAAAATTTCATTAACAATCACGTGAGTTATCCAGGGAGGAGATGACTTTAATTTGGTGAACAACTTTTTAGTCTTAGGGTTTTGTCATGACTGTTTATTTCTGCCTTTTAGCAATCTTATTGTGGCACATCTGTGACACTGCTCAGTGACCTGGGCTGGGATCCAGCTTAAAACCAAACTTTGTTGTTGACTTTTTTGCTTTTTTTTTTTTTTTTTTTTTTTCTTCCTGGCTTATTTTTCAGCCAGTGTGCTGGCTTAAATGATTGTGCAGCATCACAAGTGTCTGTTGGCAGATTGTGGTGGGGTTGGAAGGATGAGACAGTGGAACGGAGTAGCTGGAGACAGAGAGGGAGAATGGCTGGTTTTCTCAGGACTGCAGCTGAACCTTGAACCACAGCCTGGAGATATGTCTGTGAGGCAGGTGCCACAGCTCATGTCAGTTTGAAGCTGGCATTGCTAACAGCATGGTTCTTGCACCATAGACTACGTCAAAGCTTGCAGAACCTGCTTGAGATGTTTGGTAAGTTTGGATCATGGGAGTTTGATGCTTATGTTTATCTGCTGCTGTCTTGGTACCAGAGCCAGCTTGGATATGGCATAGCCACATGAATGTGTTCACACGAGATAAGCTGAAATACTTAGTTATGAGTTCCTTAGCTCTCTCTCAGGATGAAATTACATGACATGGATACTGACTTGCTGCCAGGGAAAGATGAGACCTTACTCCAGTTTGTTCCTTGCTTGCACCAGTTCAGTTGCTTCAGAGCTAATTAAACTCCCTCACTCAGTGGAAAACTTCCTGCTGCCTTTGAGATTTTTGCTGGGTTTGTGGGTTGAAATGACTCCCAAAGGGGGCTGACAGAGCAAAACAGCATCAAGGTGTTGGGAGCTCATGGGTGGAAGCGGGGAAGAAGAGTGGTGGCTGCTGTGAGCTGATGCTGCCTCTCTGGCTGTCCCAAGGCAGTGGGGACAGTGTATCTGTGTGTGAGCAGTTACTGCAAGGTAACTATAACTTACTTCTCTGCGTGACCTATAGCCACAGCAGTGATCACGACATAAAGTAGTCTTGAAAGGGCAGAATTTCCCAGCTGGCAAAGCAGAGATGAGGCATTTTCTATCTGCTTTGTAATTGTTGGATGTTTCAAGTCGAATTTTTATTTTGAAAATCCTTTCGGTCAGAACTTAGTTTTTATTTATTGATAAAAAAATAGTGATGTACTACTTTTTCTGCAAAACTGAGAGATCCAGTTAAGTGTGCACAATTAATATAGAAATAGTAGATCTTCACTTGTTTTATTAGACAAAGGTAAAAATTGTGGTTATATTTTTAAGTAAGATTTTTTTCCTTTAGAAATAAATGTTTGCCATGACTCAAATGTCTTTTAGTCTCTCTTTTCCTTCAGTATTCTTCTCAAACACATTTCTTCAAAAGGCAAAACTTTCCACCCAAAGGGGGTTTTATGTTAATAATTTGTTGAAATGTAGTGTTTTTGAGTAATATGATTTAATAAATGAATATGAGAGCTTAGAAATGCTTTCTTCCTTTTCCATTAGATCATACAGTGTGCCAACAGACTGAAGAACTTTTAATAGTTTTATTTCATTTTTTGATTGAAAATGGGGCTCTAGGAAAAACAATTGTGCAAATGTTAATTCTGTCTTTCTCCATCAGTGATTGCTGTGTTTTAGGCAAGCACTGTCTGGTTTCCTAGAGGAAAAAATGAAAATTCATGTTTATTTTGCGTGTGGCTTGTTACGACCTTGTTACCAAGGGACGATTAAATATTTGACCACCCATTAGTATTCTTCTGTAATGTAAAGCCATGTTGTGGACTGCTTATTTCATCAGTACGCTTTTAGGGTTTGGGGGTGCGACAGAGAAATCTCAGTGAGTTTCATGGCAGAGTGGCTCTTGATACTGCAAACATTTACAGATGGAGGCAGCTCATGAGTATCAGCTGCAGTAAATACTCGCGTGTACAAGGTTAAGCAGTTAAAACTCTGCCGAGCTGGAGTCATCTGAATTAGGTCAATGGTGGAAATTATCTTGGACTTATCATGAGCCTTGAAAACGTGGATCTGCATTTCAGAAAACCAGCATACGCTTCCACTGTAGTTTGTGGAAGGTTCTGAACAACAGAACCAAGGTCGAGACTGAGATCTTTACAGTCCCAAATGGCAGGGACAGTGTCCTGAAGGCAAATCATTGGTTTTAGACTTTATTAGACCCTTACTTTAATTACCACCTCATTACTCGCTCTGCTTCCACAAAAAGTGTTCCATACTGCCATTTTCCCTAAGTAACTGGAAAAGTGATTGAAAGGGATGTTTAAAGTGAGACTAATTCAAGATTAAATAGTCACAAATTATATTATTGCTACACGTAAACAAATTACTTGCATATCTGATTTTATTCAGATTACTTTTCAAGTGGTAAATAATGCTTTATCACTTATATAGTGCTCTTACATCTTTAGAGTGCTTTTCTCACATTAATTAATCATCATTAAACACTCTGAGGTGGGTAGGTTAATACTATTATCCCCATTTTGCAGATGAAGAAATGTAGACTGAGAGGTTGTGATTTGCTCAAGGCCATAGAGAAGAAACAGAATCAGAGCTGGGATTAGATCTGCGTCCCTAGCTTCTAATTTCAGAAGACCAGCCAGATTGAGACACGGTTTTGAAGCAGAACATACAAGTGCACGTGTAGAAACTGCTTGGCCTCTTAGATACCTCGATTGCAATTTTCAGATGGAAACTTTGCTTTTGTGCCACGCTGTCTTGTCATGGTTTGGGCCTACGTATTTCTCCGTTCATACCTACAAGTGTGGAAATAGCCTCTCATTCATTTAGGAGCTCCTCCTAGTCTGATGGGGCATTTTTATTTTAATTATTTTTCTCGACATTGCCTTTCAGCTTTAAAATGTCAGTTTCTAGTTCTTTAGGCTTGAACATAATTGTGTGACCCGGGTACAGCAGGTTTAGCATTGGTACCCAAAACTGTCTGCAGGTCATACCAGTCCTGGCTTATAATTTTTCAGGATCTGAGACATAAGTGAAGTCCTGATTTGGCAGTTTGCCTTACTGCTGTTCAGAGCAGATGAGAGAGACAATTGTCCTCAGTGTGCTAAACCCGTCACCTTTGTAGGCAGTGCAGAGCTGATGAGTAGAGACAGGCGTTTGAGTGTGTGCTTTCCGCCTTGGAGAACCCACCTCAATAAAACCAAACAGGCTTGGACTGGAGAGGAGAGCACAGCTATTGGTGTATCACCTTGATAACCAGAAGCACCCCAGAGAATTATATTAGCAATGGGAGCACGTGTAGAAGCAACAGGTAAGGAAACATGAGGTGGAAGAAAGGGGTGCCCTTGTGAGGACCTGCTGGGGAAGGGTGGGTTATTGAGGAAGAGGGTAGAGACTCGTGGGTGCCTACAGGTGAGAATCAGCTTCGTGCTACAGCATCCTTCTTGCCCATCTTCATTCTCAAGGGAGTGCTGTAAGCGATTCCAGTGCCTGGCTGTTGAGGTAGGAGATCTGGCTTCTGTTTCTGGTCCTGTTCCTAGCCAGTGTTAGTGGTTAAGTTACTCAGCCTGCAAAATCAGTGCAGTACTTTCCAAAGTACTCTGGGCTTTAATTAATGGAAATGTTTTTGAGCTGTTTAGATGGGAAGATCCCAGAGAAGGTGGAATGTAAATAGACTGGAAAGGGAGAGACTGTTGAAGATAAAAGGAATTATCTGCCTTCAGACAGCTAAGGAAGCCTTTGGCTGTACGATACGAGTGTTTGGTGGTGATTTGTTGTCACTAGCCTGCAAGCCACCCTGTGTTCCTGCGGCATGATGGAACTGGGGGCCACCTGGGAGGTGATCCCAGGTCTAAAGGTGCTTGTAAAACCTGGAGACAAGACATTCCCAAAAAGCAGCAGCGTACTCTTCCCTTTAGATAGCTCAGTGTAGTAGTAGGGAGAGCAGAGCCAACATGTGATCTCTTGCTGTAGTGGTTTGGTTTTTAATTCAGAAGCAATTACACTCTGGGTTACAGGTGTGCTCCCCCAGGGCTGTCCAGGGGGCTGCTCGTGGAGCTCCCGGGGATGGCTCTGGCCCATCAGGGGCCTGAACAGCACTAAATTTTAACAAGTTGCTGTTGGAGGAAAGGAAGGAAGCAAGATACTTGCCCATTTGTTTTCTTTTCAGAATATGGAATGCATTTTCCAGCAGTGGATCGTGTTTTAATAACCAGAGCCATGACTAGGTAATGTTAAGTTTGCTGCAAGAGTAGTTTAATAAATATTTTAGTATGCAGATAAGCCATTGATAACCCCATGCATTCACAGACTTATACCTTTTCATGCCTAAAAGGGAAGAATTCAGAGTTTATTGATATCACTTCCACTACGATGTCTTAAAAGTAATGCGTAGTTGGTGGCACTAGGTGTCCAGACAAATTGAACTCAAATGAACAAACAAACAGGTCATTTATTTTATTTACCCTGAAAGGAATTTTCATTCTTTAATTGTAACTCTAGATATAAATTATGTGTGGAAGATAGACTAATGATTTTCCCATGTTTGATTAAAGGCAAAGAATCAAAGATTTGTTTATATATTTATCTATTTGTTTCTTCGCTGTGATAAAACCAGTTGTTATCCAAACAGTGTGACTGACCTAATAAAGGACATATGCATAATTGATCTCCATCTGTTTTTCAATATTTATTCTCGCTCTATTTTTTTAATAGAGTTCAGTTCCACAAGTGCAGCCTGAACCATTTTTAAGGTGGTATATTTTAGCACATCTTTAAAAGGTCTCATTTTATGCTGGCCACTGAAACGAAAAGGTTTGTTGCTGGTTCCACCCTTTAGTGTCCCTTCAAGAGAGATTATATCAAAGAAGAAGAATTAAATTAAAATTGATTGGTGGTATTGATTTTTTTTTTTTTTTTTTAATTTTTTAAAGGGGATAAGGGGCTATGGAAACAGCATATGCCCCTATGCTGCTTTACTGATGGACTGTTTTTTAAAAACATAAAAAGCATATGTGCCCAATTTACATATTTACTAATTAAAAAAGCTTCCTGCAAACATTAAGTAGACTATCTTCTGTAACCTTTAACATGGTGGCTAATGGATATAGCCTGGAAATTTTCATAGAAGGTCCTCTAAATAATGTAAATGATTATGAATGTGTAACTAGTTAATATGCAGCTATGGAAAGGATTATCATGTAGAGGTTAATGAACATGCTGCTCTTATGGTTTGCAGAGCTTTTCTTTTTGTGCTTTTAGCTCACTTCATGCATGGAAAGTCATGTATTGGGAATGGAAAGCTTCCTGCCTTTTCCATCTTCATCTGTAATGGGCCAATTAAACTGGAACTTTCTTAAAGGATTTCATAAACATTTTTGTGTGCCTAATTATGCTGTGTACTTCACAATCACTACCAAATCTGAAAGAATGAAGGATGTTGATAGAATGGGCTCTGACTCTTCTACCTCGTTAGTGGTGGGCTCCATTGTGTGTTAGCAAAGCTACCAAATGGGGCTGAGCTCTAGGATTTATACCTTTTATGAAAACTTTACTCTTAAAATGGGTTTAATAGTATGGATCAGATTTCTGAATTGATGTCCTGTGGAAGTCTGTGTATTTACTCTTAACCTTAAAAATAGTTAGCTTGCACATGAAGGGAGATACTTGCTAGGAATTCGATTTGTATGAGTTTCAAGCAAATGATAAATTCAAACTTGTTTTACGCAGGACGAGCTACCTGGCTGGATTTCCTGATGGATTATGAAATAGCGTAACCACAAATGTAGAGCTGATCCTTTTCATTTAAGTACTTTGCTCTGTTTAAAGAATTATTAGCTCACAAAGTAGTCCCATTTTTTTTCCTTCTATATGAATAGAAAGTGAGGGGTCTAAGATCTGTTCTGCAATAGCTGCACATATGCTAACTAGAAAAAAATTGTCTTTCATTCTGTTGTTTGTGGAAAAAAAAAGAAAAGAATTATCTGCTCCAGTGATTTCAGTGGTACTTGCGTGTATGTTATTGTTTTCTCTGCAAATTTTCTCATTAATTGCTCTCAAATGTTATTTTGGCTATAGGAAAAACGAAATTTGTAAAAAAAAAAAAAATAAAAAATCTAGAAAAGGCTTATATTGAGAAGATGTCTAGACATATTTAATTGCCTCATGGGTTCATTGCATTTCATATAATTGAATGAAATTGTTTGTGTTATATTTTTGGTAACCATTATTCAGGGATCAGAATATGTTTTGAAAGACAAAATCTCCACGTAATTGTGGCAGAGAAGGTCACAGGTTTCAGCATCTTGTCTGTTTGCTCTATTTACATAGTCTAAAAAAATGCGGTTAAAAAAGAAAAAAAAATTTCGCTTTAATAATGCTCTTTATTTGGTAAATTATTTTGAATCTCTTGGGAAAGCCTGTGGCATAAAGAAATAAGTGTATTATTCAAATTAAAACTTCCTTTTATTTTTGGCACCCAGAATGAACAGAGGGGAAGCCAGCGGCCCATAATGGTATCAAATATCTTTGTATTTAAACACTGCAAAATTAATTTGTGCTTTTTCAGATTAAAATGGCCAGTGGAAACATTGGTTGATGTGCTGGTAAAGGAAAAAATTATTTTGGTGTTGTGGGGTTCATTTGTTTTTGTTTTTCAATGAAGGAGTGCAGAAGTTACATTGATGTTGTGGTATAATTTATGTTGTTTTCTTATTCTGTAAACCTGTAACACTGAAAATAGATCTCCAGATTGCACAAACTACTACTTATCTTACATCGTGTGTCACCTAATAGTTATGGAGCAGGTTTTGTACCAAAATATGAATTGAAAAGCTGTAATTTTTTCACTGGTTATCAGTCTGCATTAGGGTGTGATAAAGTGTACTGCTTAAGAGCTACCATTCACTTGCCTTTGCACTGACAAATAAAAATGTATATAGAGACACCAGCAAATCTGTAAAGCGACTGTTCTAGTTTCTGATGCATTGACATTGCAGCTGTGTGCTTAGCCTTGTTTTTTCATGAGTAGTTATCTGTTTTAATGACAGGTGGTCACTAGCTGCCAAGAAAAAATCCAGCACTGGTAAGTGAAAAATGTTTGATTACATGCCTAAAATACTGATGAGTAACCTAGTTATATTTTAGTAAAGTACTGCTATTTATTCTAGTGAGAGTCAAATCCTACTAGCATGTTTTGGGGATTATAGTTAGCAATCACTCAGAATTATTGAAGTGTACTCTCTTTAAAATATATATATTTTCCACTGATATCATTACTTTAAATCACGAATACACTGAACCTTAGTGGTTTTACTTCTCTTTTAAATACCTAGCTCATTTGTCATTTTTCCTCAAGTAACTTTGGGGGATGAATGCTGAATTTGGCTGATGGGTGAAAAGGTACTCCCAGGGTAGACTTAATTATTCTTGTTGTTTTCCTTATAACTATGGAGCAGGTAGAGAAATTCTGCTCTCCTCCATGCACATGTGCTAAAACAATGTAAAAGTAATGTTTTCTGGGTTTGTTTCCACACCCACCCCCCCACCCCAGTAAAGTATGTGATAAAGCTTACTTTGTAATGCTTAGAAAGAAATGGTTTGTTGTGTAAAAAAATTATCTCTGGGCACTTTTTTTCTCCGTTGGCAATCTATGGTTAATAGAAAGCATGCTTAGTAAATAATAGTTTTGTGTGGCATCTGAGGAAAATGTACATTTAATGGTGAATGAAATCTTATATTATGAGTTACTGTGAGATATAACAGTTGATCTTACCGATATCAAATTACAATATATCCATGCTGTGTTTACCATGATTTTACTGAGAGAACAACAGGAGCTGTCTTGATTATTGTCTGCAGGGTTATTGCAGAATCACAGCAACTGCCCCTTTAGTGGTGAGATTAAACCTTTGGTTATACACCATCAAGCATATAATATTTTAAATTTATTTTAAGAGGCTTTTTCTTCATGCCTGAAAGATCTCCAAGCAAATAATTTATATTTAGTGTGTATCAAATGTTTTTAGTTTAAATGCACATAGGCTGCAAGCACTGGATAAGAGGAAGAAAATCAAGGCAATCTATACATATCATCATATTAAATTCTGACTATTGGCTCGCAAAAATAATCTAAAACTAATATGTTTCATTTATGTTTAAAATTCAGAGACTGCATTAATTTTCAATAAGGGAAATATTACTGAAGTGCCTACTGGTGCTGCTCTGGTGGAGTCAGGCAGAATATTCCCAGCACAGGTACTTTGTCAGCAGCTTTGGAGCGTCCAAACCAATTTGGTCCCACGTCAAATTATGCACATACATTCTTTCACTAGGAGACTTTTTTTTTTTAGAAATAACCTAATTGACAGAAAGCCTTGAAATTCGAACAGATTTTGAAAAGTTTGGAAATGCGTGATGCTTATTTCCTCATGTGAAAATGGCTGAGGTTTGTGGAGAGGGGTGGGCAGGTTGGCTGTGGAAGGAGGAGATGCTGCTCATGTGTTTGCTTTTAAGCAAACCCTGGCTGTGTCCCCATGAACCGCGTGGTTTTGGGCACAGAATGTCAAAAGCAAAACCCAACTTACTGATGTCTTCTCTGTAGAAAAACAGTTTATACAGCATCCATATAATCCTTATAAAAATTATTTAAAATTTAGGACCCTTATTTAGATCTTGATTGTGCAAGAGCTGAGTGCTCTTGTTTCAACTGAGTAATTTCTTCATATAAGACCTTTTAAGTAGTCAGTGACACAGAAGAATGTTAAATAGAATTGGGTGAATAACAATAGGATTTTAAAATGCTCAGCTTCCGTATATTTCCATGAAATTATTTTCTTTTTTAATTTTTTTTAGTACACTTCTTGAAGTATATTTCTAAAGCCATGAATCCAATAATGAGTCTTGGTATGGGATTAAACATGGAGACGTGCGTTTCACCTTCTGGGGACACGTTCACAGCTGGAGCCCCAACGTTCACCTTCCCTGGTTCCCTTTGGTTCTTCATTGCCTGTGGGGAGTGAGCGTAGCGCTGGCACACCCCACAGCTCCTCTCACCACCAGCCATAGGCGAAGAGGGAGGTCAGCTTCGTTCCTTAAGTGGTGCTGTTTCAGGGCAATTCATTAAAAGGATTGATTTTAATTGTCTTTATCTTGATGGTCCAGTTCAGGATGCAGCCGCATTTTTAGGGATTCCCATAGTGGAGGTTTGATCAGCAAAGGGCACCAGTCCCACTGAAAAGAAGAAACATACTTTGCTACGTAAAGCAAAATAGCGTTTGTAAGAAGTGATTTCTGCGGTACCCTAATCAGATTATTCAGTAATGGGAAGCAGTCAGACCTTAAAGGCAGTTTTTTCTTTTCAGATTAATGAAGAAATGTTGAGTGACTTCTAGCCATGCAATGATGGGAATGTTTAATACTGCTGCGAGTATGCGTGTGTGTGTATTTTCATACCATTCTCTTCCCATGGAGTCTTCTCCTTATGTTTTGAGACATGAGCAAGGCCTACAGCTTGGGGAGCATCTTTGTTTTTTCCGTGAGGAGTTGGAGTGTATCAGTGTCCATTGCTCCAACACAGATCTCTGTGAGGCAAAGGCTGGATTCTGTAAATATCATCACGGCACTGATTCTTATTGTTGACGCCAAATTGTTATTATATCACTTCCCCCCAAAAAGGTGGCAGTGAGTTCTGTTAAGGTTCATGAGTTTGGCCTTCCTCTTTGAAGGAAGTGAATTTTAGTTTTACTCTGACAGAGAAACTTGCCTAAAGTGTCTGGGAGACATCTCTCACACCAAAGCAGCAGCACGCATCTTTTGTAAATGAGTTATATGGAATATGGTTTTAAGGTCCAAGTAGCGTAAAAGTCTAAAGTCTTTTCTTTTCAGGACCAGTTCAGCAACTTGAAACACGAAGTACTCCAGGTATAAAGTAGGGTGATGACAACAAAGTTCAACTATGGAAGCAAACGAGTCAAAACATAGGAGTATCAGCTGATTTTTCATAACGAATGCTGAAGAAGATTTCACTCTGCTTATGAATCTAAGAAAATCAATGATAATATTTTGAGGGTTGTGTTACCAACTCTGACATTAATTTTTCAGCGCATTTATAGATTGCTTTCCTGAATCATCCTCAGAAAACCTGTAATTTGCATCTTGGGTCAGCGTTGTTCAGTGTGCTGCTCCATGCTTTCACTTACCTTTTATTGCAGAATTTGCTACCATGTATGTGTTTGCTGTTCTGAAGTAAACAGTGTCATCCAACCTGACATATACCAGCTACTTCAAGCAGGAGCTGATTTCTGGCCATCTTCAGAGTGGCAGAAGTCCATTAAAAGACTTTCCAGCTGAATGTCTTTACAAAATAAGTGTTTTTTAAAAAGGGAGTGTAGGTGCTTGTTTTGCCCTCAAAGAAAGATCCCCATAGCTATTGAAACGCTGTATCTTGCAAAGTCCTCTGAAGAGCCAGGTGTCTGGGCTGGGAATAGTTTGTCTCAGTTCACCAAGCCATTTCTGTCTTGCGTAGCAACACGTACCATGAGCCTTGTTTATCTTTTGGATAGAGAACCAGCAGAAGGGATGTTCCTCACCTGTATTGTCCTTTGTCAGGGACTGAAGATGCAACAAAATCCTGGTGGTCAAACCGTCTTTCAGGAATGTTGACTCTTGGTAGGAACACAAAGTTCACCTGAACATCAGAATTAATTAAAATTTTGCCCATCTCTGTCAGGTCAAACCAAGGTCATGAATTCTTTACTACAAATGATACTTGGAAGAATTTGCCTCTTATAAACTATAAACTGGACTTCCAGTTAATTTATAATAATTGATGGTGGTATAACTGTTAATACTTGAGCATGGAGTGAGATATGCCAAATCCTAGTGAAAGAACTGATTCTTTGCACCATAAAAAATTCAAATTCAGAAAGACACGTGCCCAATCTAAAACAATCATGTCCCTATTTTAATGCATGTTATTCTAAAGTAATCTAGCTATTATGTTTGTCATCCTAAGTCTTTTATAAGTTACTCTTCTATCAGCTGTGTTTAAAATAGTTTCTTGTTCTGTATTTTTTGTGCGTTGTTGAGTTACTAGCAGAAAACCACTAACTCTTTGCCTTAGATATGAAAACTGAATCAACTTGAATTTGTCAACAGGAAGAAGGTGGAGAGCGATTATGAGGCTCTTCAGGAACGGCTCAGTACGTTGCCCGACAAGTTGTCCTACGATATCATGGTATGTACGCTGGGGAGTTCACGCAAGAAAAAGGGGCTACAGTTGTTAGTAACTGAGGTGTCAGCGCCGGCGGCGAGGTGTTAATCGGGCTGCCATTAGTGCTTCCTAATGTTACATTTATTATGATAATAGTTAAACCTTTGCTTTTGTTTCTTTCTCTTTTCTTTGAAATCCGTTATAAATTACAATGTTACTGACAACTGAGAACTGATGACATAAATGCTAACACAAAACCTGACATGTTTGATATGTAAATCTATTGTATAGAAAACTATAATTATGACTGAATTACGGTACTTAGTCATTTCCTGAGAAGAAAGTGGCCGTAGCGTTGTCTGATTCATGGAAATAAACCCTAGAACATTGATTTCTACATAAAAAGGTGCTGCTGATTTTTGTTTCACCCAACTTCACATCGACATAGCGATCTTTTCTGGTGCTTTGAATCTTCCCCAACAACTGCACAGCTCCCGTGGTAAACTTCACCCCGTTGGCATGTGCTCACCAGAATTTTGCTCGAATTGGCTTTTCTCTCTTTCTTTTTTGCCTCCCCCCTTCTCAGGCCCAATTCAAGATATATATCTGAAGGAGAGGAACTTGTACTGTAAGTAACTCAAGGACTACTTTCAGCACAATGTGCCTGACTGCTTTTTTCCTTGGCAATCTGGCTCAGCTTATAGATCGGAGTTGTTAGTAAGACAGTGTTGGTGTACGTTCACTATGAGGGAAAAGAGAGTGTTTCCCTTTCCTCTGCTAATGGTTCAGCTCTGGATTTCATGTGTGTCATCCCTTTACCATGTGTACCTGCATGGCCACATGATGTAAGGCAAAAAGATGGTGGTGTTTTGAAGCATAGAAAAAAGCCCTACTTTAAAAAATGCTAGATAGGGCTTACTCTTCGTTAAAGGAGCAATGTCAACTCACATCTGTTATTTTAAATGCATATAAATAGTTCCTATCCTGTTAGCCAAATATTTTCATATGTTTTCAATTTATCTTTCATCGTTTTGAGGGAAGAGTGAACAGGCAAATGGTGCAGTCTGCTACTTGAAAACCAAGTCAGGAAGGGTACGTGTGTAGGAAAAGCACATTCTGCATAGTCTTAATGTCAGGCTCCTGCCTACGACTGAACTCTTTCAAGGGTACCCTCCTGGAAACTGGAGCTAGGGAAGATGACTTTCCAAGAAAACAGATCCACTCTGATCGACAGAAGCAGAACTGAGGAAACAGAATCTTCTCTCAAGAGAAAACTTGAGCTGGCGGTGGTTCTTAGCTTTTTGACGCCTCCATTTTAACTTTTGTTTGATTTTGGTCTCCTCCTTTCTTTGTGGTTGAAGGCAGGCAGGTGGTAGTAGATGTGAAGTTAAGACTGCTGGGGGCTGCTCCAGGAGGCAGGAGCGAGGGTGGCCAGGGCTCGCCCCCAGCAACACGGCTTGCCCAAGCACCGGCTGTAGAGTCCGGGCTGTGGAAGGTGTCTTAAATCATAAAAATAATGTCCTATACATTGTCATCTGCATTAAAAGGGAGGTTACATAGAATCATAGAATGGTTAGAGCTGGAAGGGACCTTAAAGATCATTGAGTTCCAACCCCCCTGCTATGATCAGGGACATCTCCCACCAGACCAGGTTGCTCAAAGCCCCATCCAGCCTGGCCTTGAACACTCCCAGGGATGGAGGGCTTCCACAACTTCTTTGGACAACCTGTTCCAGTGTCTGACCAAATCTTTTACATCTTTTAAGAAGCACTTCTTCAAGTTCTAAAATGTGTTTATCACCAACGTACTCCTGTCTGAAACATTCTGGTCCTGTGTATGGTTCCCATGCCTGGAGAGTCGCTAGAGAACGGGTGCTCCTTAGTGGAGAGTGAGGTCCCAGCGCTGGTGAATGAGGAAGTGGGGGCAAGCATGGTCTGTGAGCCTGCTGGTAGTCCCACTAACTGTCACTGAAGTTTCTAGATACTTATTATTAGCAATATAGATGCTGAGAAAAGCAACTCATCTTTAAGTTGACCATACCTATTTAAGTATTTTTAAAATTTTTGCAAAGCTAAACTTGTTTTTATTAGGAAATGAATGTAGTCTGTGTATAACAAATAAGTAGCTCACCTAAATAATAATATTTTTATTATCAAAGCTTACATTCTTAAGTGAATTTGTTTTCCATGTGAGCATTTAGCTATATTTAGTTTTATGTCACAAAACAAGTTTTCAGGTTAAATACCACTTTTCTGATTTTTTTAAGCACAATGCTAAACTCAAATGGATCTGGTCATTTGAATATTTATGAAGGGTTAGTCATTAAATAACTTCTGTGGAATTTTTATTTCTTTAACTCTGTGTTTTACTTTTTTCCTAAAAACTTAAGACAAGAGTGACTGTCAAGGTTTTGTTTCCACAAGTTATTTTCAGCTGTTTCTCCTCTGCCTTTGACAGGTACCTTTGGGTCCTCTTGCATTCATGCCAGGAAAACTTGTCCACACCAATGAGGTTACTGTTCTGCTTGGGGACAACTGGTTTTCAAAATGCTCAGCAAAGCAGGCTGTTGCGCTGGTTGAGCACAGAAAAAAACGTACGTATGTTTCTGAACATAATTGAATAGTCAAAATTGTATAACTTTGTATTAATACATGAAATTAGTAGCATCTACACTATTCTTTTTTTATGATCTTGCTGACAGAAGTCCCCTTCAGATGTAATACCAATTTAGCACCTTATTTTCTATCTTGACTTGTATTTTATTAGATATATCTAATTTTTTTAAATATCTAGCCAGAGCTTTTTTTTTTTTTAATGATACATCAGCTTAAGGTACCGACATTCAGGTATTAATATTTGATTTAGAATACAAGATCAGTCAAGGTTTCTTCATTTGTTTATTACACATTTATTACACACCAAACCAAACTAAGTCCCCTTACGCTTTTCTTTGGTGTGAGACATGCTGTGTTCTCTTCCAGAAAGTGGACATCCCATTGTACTTTTGCTCTTAGTTACTTTATTCTCTATATTCTGTTCCCTTGTCTCATCTGTCATTTCTTTGCTCCCCTGTCATCTGCTTTGCTTGGTTTTTTGCCCCCATTGCCCGTATAATTTTCCAGCTTTCTTCTCCCTCTATATGTGCTTTACTCCTGCTTGTTGGGTTTTTCTCTCACTTGCTGCTCAGATGCATTTCTGCCTCTTGCTCCCTTGTCAATCCTGTCTGTTGGTGTGGAGAGATCTGCTGGATCTCCCCAGATGGAGTTGGCTGGTGGTGACCGCCAAATTCGTCTTCCATAGCAAGAGATCACGGAGGCAGAAAGGCAACTCCTAGTTTTGTTTCCAGTTCTTTTTAGTTGGTGGGATCTTGGCTTTGAAGAGCCAGGACCACCAGCAAGTGATGTGTGTGGCGCACTTTGGGACCTCTTTATATTAGGAATAATGAGAGCTTAAAATATTGGATGTAAACGTCAAGGAAGGAAAAGCACAATAGAATGGAAAATAAATTTGTACCTATTAGCCTTTCCTGTTTGCTTCAGATAAGCGTTTGAGTAAATTTTTTTCCTATTGGTTTTACCTACAATCTGTCTCATTCCTGAGTGAGCGCTCACTGCAGCTTTACCCTGGGTATGTTACAACAAGCACAGCTACTTACCTTGCTTTTTTGTTTATAAGTTCAGCTACCCATGTTGCTGCCTGCCCCAGAATACCCATCTGCAGATTCCCCATCTGAATACATTTTTTTTCAATTCTGTGCAAGCAGTATTTGTTTAAGAAAAGTTTTGGGTTTTTTTTTTAATAAAAAATCACTTGCTCTATTACTTTAAAATATTCCTGTATGAAGAACATTGCCAAAAATATGTAATTTGTATTTTACCTATTATCTTTCTTAACCTGGCAATTTTCTTTCTTACTGAACTGAATCTACGTTATTTATTTTGACTCTTGTGAGATCTCAGGCCCATATCTTTTTCCTTGATCATCTGATATTTTTTTCAGTGCTGCAGAGTATTTTTGTCACCATTACATTCAGTGAAATCATTTGACCTTTGCATAGTAGATGTTTGAACATTAAGTAGTCTGCTGGGAGACACACAATAAATGCTGGGTTCTTTCCTTTATGATCTTTTAAATTGCATTTAAAATATGAACCCAGAAATAGTAATTTCTTTTAAAGCAAAATAGTCATTGATGCCTGGATATAAACCCTCCATTCAGCTGATCGTTCACTTCAGCTGTGTGATGGCTGCCAGTGGGAGGCTCCAAAACACTGATATTAACTAAAAACTTTTTATTTAAAGGACTATTTCCTGTTTTGGATTATAAACCCCATATGCATTCTGAAAAAAAAAAAAAGTTACTTTCATAAATACATTTTTCTCCTTTAAAAAATACAACTGATTTAAACTCTTTCAGACATTTTCACACTAAATGAAAGCAGTTTGAGGATTTTATTTGTTTATTCTAATTTGGAAAAAAGTTACTTGTGAAGTTACCTGTGGCCCACTGCTGTATAATGTCAGTTGACCACTGGTGACACAAATGTGAAAGACTGATGTTTCACAAGTATCAGTTTAAAGTCTTTTTTGTGTGTGTGTGTATTGCACTGTGGCTATTTTCAGAGGCGTGACTTCTGATTTCTCTGGCATTTTGTGAGCGTTAGCTTACAGGGCTTCACAGCTTACAGGGTGAATATCGTGACACCGACACAAAGTGATTTGATTTTTAGTACTTTAATAATCTTTTTGTTTTGGCCATAAATTTTTGTGAGTAGGTCAGAGACAGTGAAAAGAGGACGTGTTTGCTGCGAGGTATTATGGTGAAGGAGTCCCGAACATCCTGCGTGCTGGTTGCAAGGTCCTAACGCAAGCAAAGCTTTTTTAAGCACGTGCTTAAAGGCTTTGATATATAGGAATTGGGGTCTGAACAGAGCAAAGAAAGGCTCGTGCTGGAATTGCTTCCCGGACAGAAAGCTGGCAATATTTGTTGATGGCTTGTTTCTTCAGTGACCTACATTTTGTTATCCAATATTACTCTGTTTAATTTAGGTGGGTGGTTTTTTTTTTTTTTTCATAACTAGCTGGTCAATTCTGTCCAGATAACTGAAATGAACTTAATTAGTATAGCACGAATAATTCGGCACTTTAACAGAAATTAAGAGTGACAAGGAAAGAAATGCACACCACACATTTTCCTTGCTTGCCACCTCTTGTGTCCCACTCTCCTGAGTGGTGAGGAGTGGGAGAGCATCTGTTCAGGGTTTAGGTTTTCTAGTGGGACTGACTCTTAGGTAGAGAAAGGTAAGAGGTTTCCTGTAATTCCCTTCTGAGTGTTGCTTCTTGCTGGTTCTAGGGAAGCTTTATTGCCTTTGGCTAGTTTTGCGTGGGTCTGCCCATCGAGGACCTCTCTCTGGTGGCCAGGGGTGACCCCGTTTGCCTCTGAGCGCACCACTGCCCTCACAGTCCCTTTGAGCAAGGTTCACCGGAAATGGGCTTTACAGTTTGATTCCTTCTGTGTATGTGGATGCAGACAAGAATGGACAATGTGAGTCTGTGTGCCTAAGCTGTAATAGTGCCGGATAAATCAAACACTATCGGTGAGGATAAAGCCCTGGAAGTTAGGGGTAGCAATAGCAGTGTACTATATATAAAAGCTTTAACTATAACTTAGTAGTAATTAGGTCATCATTTTTGTCTTAGTAGTTTTGTTAAATTTGCTTTTTAAAGGAGAACGATTGGAAAACATGTTTGCTTCTGTGTGGAATAGAGAAATGCCCAGCCACGGCAGATTAATTTCTTGGTTAAAATGTATTTAATCAAAAGGAATAACTGAAGGGTGGCTGTTCTAAGTAAGTGCACTTTAGCTGACGTAGCTGTAGAAGCCCTATTTTGGGGATACTTTTTTGTTTTCTGCTTAGCTTCTGATGTAGATGCAAATTGTTCAGCATCGGGATTGGTTGAAATGTATTTGATAAAATTTGGGACAGTCGCTCGTGTCAAATGTTACTTTTTCATAAAATATTGATAATTTCTTTTTTAATACTATTTGAGTTGCTGTATATCTTTCATTTTCTGCACATTTTTGCAACATCCTCGATGTTTAGTTAGTTCCAAAACTGTTAAAAAAAAGTCAATCTAGTGAAGTTTATGGAATTGCCAAGTATATTTTTAATTGTTTTAAATTTGTTGCAGTTTGTTAAATCAGGTAGTACAGATATTAGGAAACACTCTACACATATGTTTGTGTGTAAAACTGTGAAGAAATAGTGAAGTAGATTAAAGGATATGCACACCAAATTCCATTATAATAAAAGAAATTAGCTTTTTAAGTATGTCACAGTTTAGCACAACAATAATGCAATTGTAGTTTTTTCTCTTACAATTATCTTGCTTAAGGTACTTCATAATATTTCTGTTCTCCTCAAGGCAAGACTGTATTGTCTCAGAATTCAAAGAGGGAATAAAGATTCTTTTTGTGAATATGGGATTATATCTTTTACGTGTTTGTGATGATATAAATTACTTTTTTTCTCTATATCAGTAATCGCATTAATTCTTTAAGATGGGAAATTTTTCATTACAATAGTCCCTGTGGTAGTTACTATAGAAAGAAATTAAATAGATTTTTCTTGTAAATATTTGTGGATTAATTCAGTATGCTAGGTATTCCAAGTGTCTAAACACTTTAAAAGGTGGGAAATTAAAACATGCACATAGAACTAGGAGTGGTTTTATTGCGTTAAAAATTTATCAGATGAAAAAAAAAATCCCACTTAAAGGAGAATTGTTGAACTACTTAGCAATTGTGTCTTCAGTATATGTAAGAATACCCTTGCAGTGTCATGCTGCAAATGAATTCATGAAATGAAAATACTGATTACATTAACATACAGTACTGTGATAGTACCCAATTGTAAATTGCAGTATGTAACCTTTAATACAAATATTTGTGTCAATCAAAATTGACCGATAGCTTAGTATACAGGGTTTAAAAGATACCATTGTTCTTAATAAATAAAATGATCCAGGCAGATCAGGACCAGTTTGAATTTGTCCCTTATCAGCATTTCCAGAAAAAAGGATATTGTGTCTAAAATATATGATGGGAAGGCTTTCCATTTCCCATCTGGCAATGAGTGAGTCCTTTAGAGGTTTTAATGTTTCATCCATGGGTGAAAATAACTTCCTTTGTATTCTGAAGAATGTAACACAAACTTGTGTACTCACTTTTTTGGGGAGAAAAGAACAAAAAATGCAGACAATGTTACAAAGAAGCCTAGCTGTTGCCTTTCTTTATTAAAAAATAAAACAAACAAACCACTGTTCTTTTGTATGATGGGGAATTTTCTTTCACTGTGCTTTTGAAGGTTTTTTTTTTTACCATTTTTTGTGATTATCACTTTTTAGTTTGATAACCTCCATCAGATCCTTCCTTACCCTTGTTAAGTTAGGAGCTGATTCGGTGGAGTGCTAAGTGCTCTACATTTGCTCTGCAGTTCCCAGGAGATGTTTGGTTTCTCACAGGACCACAGTCTACGTATTTTAACCAGAACACAGTGGAAGAAAGTGAGGAGAATAGACTCCTTTCTGTATGTTAGACATTGTGATTCAAAGAAGCTCCTACCTTTTTGTAATTCTTACCAGGCAATGGAGGAGTTGTCTGAATACCACCTTCCTTCATTTAGGAGGAACTTAAATGTATTCAGATAATTCTAGCAATTACATAGGTGTGTGGACCTAAAAGAGAAACACATTGCATTTACTTAGTGTTCCTAAAGACAAATTACTTATACAATTTTTTACAGAAGGAAATCCAAATTACTTTGGGTTTGGTACCAAGGAAAAATGGAAAACAGAATGAAGGTTGTCTTTAGAAGGTGCAGAGCTGCTGCACAAAGGGTTGCATTGCCTTTTAAAGAACAAGTGCAGTTGCTGTTACAAAGAATGAATTTATTTATGTTGTTGCAAGCACAAAGAGAGCTTAAATCCATATACACAAAAAGCAATCAGGATTCTCTTTTGAATCTTAAATCAAATGCATCTGTAGAAAAATGAAGAGAAAAGAACAGAATAAAATAGAAGAGTGTTTTGAAAAGCTCTTAGTGGATGCTACTTTCTGCAGAACTGTAGATCATATTTGTTTCAGTAACCTGTGGTAGTTTGCTGGATAATTATTGGCTAAAAAATAATTGTTGCAGATTAAATATATATTTACTGAAATACAGTTAATCCTCAGATGATTAGTCTACTTATGCAGACCCTTAAAAGCAAGAAAATAAGTAAAGCATTTAAAATAGCGTGCCATAACTCAACCCATTAGCAGTACTTGTAATTGTGCTGTAGCGCTGTACTTTTGCAAGGAGGTACCTTCCATCTCCAAAGAATTCAGAAGTGGAGTGCGTGCATTGGATTTCGTGGTACTTTACCTCCAGCCTCAGTAATATTATCATACTCCATTAGCAGGCTGTGTGGTAGGTGTTCCTCTTCTGTTCAGGGGGCAGTGTCATAATTGTGCTAGAAATTGCCCATCAAGGATTTTGCATGCAAAATGCTCTTCTGTGGTTCCTGTGTGTAACTTCCCTTCTGCACCTGAAAGGGGGTGGCGGCAGCCCAGCATTTCCACAGCGGGGAGTGAGAACCACTGAGGCACTGCCTTCGGGTGCACGCACTCGGTTCTCTCTCCAGAGGAACTGAGCCGCTGTCAGTAGTTGAGGTAGGTGGCTGTTCCCCGGCTTGTATGAACACTCTGTGTATGTAGAACCATCTTAGGACCGGTTACCTACTTGAGAAAAGACAACATGGGATTTTAATACATGGGATGTACAGAATTCTATGAAATATGTCCGGTCACCCATCCCCAAGGGAGATGATCTCCTAACTTTCTAGTCCTTCTCTCCAATGTTACACCCACAAGGATCCCTGGAAGACAAACTGAACTCATCAGGGGAGACCGGGCCTCGTCTCGGTTGTCCTGTTTCACAAAATCTGACTTTTCAAAATAGATCAACCTGTTCTCACTATTCTTGTCTGTTCTTACTATTTAAATCCCAGTGTAACACACAGTTTCCAGAAGTAACTAAAATAATGTCTGTGATTCCCCAAATCCTTATAGACAACACTCCAAGGACATTAATGTCAACCTCAGATAATTAAAATTTGTATCCAGCCAAGCTAATTAACCCATTAAAGCCAAAACGCATAGATGAGAATTTGTGTCAGTTTGGCATTCGTACGTTGTCATGTCTTGTAAAATCTGGCTTCGGTGGACTTCATTTCAACAATATGAGATGTGTCCCCCAATTATTTTTTTTCCTCTGTCAGCCTTTATGTAGCACGCAGAGGGCTGCTTCTTAAAAATTGTGGGCTAAAGGAAATCCAGTCGAGTCCTTTCAGACTAATAGGGGAGCTGGGAAAGAATGATCTAAATGTGAAGAAATCTCGCTGCCTGTAAACGTTCACAGGCTGCTGCGCAGAGGAAATCCACGTATCCTGATTTCTGATCCAAATACCTTTTTTTTCTTTTGGCAGTCCTGGAAAAAGATCCTAGAGACTCTGGCCTGTCTGTGGCGCTGAGCTATCTTTGCAAGCGCTTTAGCTGAGACGTGTAAATAGGAACTGCCCGGGTTCACCTGAAAGCCATGTCAGGCTTTCCTCAGATTATTGGATGTGACAAAGTTGGACAACAGCCTCTGGTTCAATCCGTCTTAAAAGGCTCTAAGAAGCTTAAATCACAGGGTAGTAAGAGGAGGAGACTATGGAGCCTTTCGACCGATATTTTTCTGGGGGTCTCTGAATAAAAATCCCAAACCCTTGTAGTTTGTAAAGCGAATTGTTTCTCACTACATCTGGTCTGTTTTAAAATACAGTGAATGATGTTGGAGGCATCCTCAAGGTTGTGCAGTGGCGAGTTTAATACAGGAAACCCTGAACTTCCCTTGCAGTTACGTGCACAGACCCTTTTCCAGGAGCCCCCTTCTTTGGCAAGGGCTTAGGCCATGGGAAGGTCCTTCCTTGGGCCAGTGCGGAGCCCTGACCAGTGCTGGCAGGGGAGGCACGAGCATCGGCCATAATCCCAGCTCTCCGCTGACGTGCTGTGTGGCCCGGGACAAATCACTTAAACTGTCTTGTTTCTTCATCTGTAAAATAGGAGAGAGTAATACTTACCTCCCTCGCAGGGTGCTGGGCAGATTAGTTAGTGCTTGTACAGCATTTTAAAAGAAAAGGCGATGTGTCACTGCTCAGTGTCCTTACCTGGTGGAGCAAAGCCCATGCGCTCACCTCCAGGGAGCAGCATTGCAGGTTGGGGCTCCAGCAGTGGCGTACCCTTAGGTGGCTGGTGAACAATATTTAGATATACAGGCAATGACTGAGACACTCGAGGTGTTTAAGAAACAGCTGAGCGTCACATTTACTAGGAATGTAAAATAAAACCCCGCGGAAAATTGGTCTCAAGCTAGACGTTTATGTATATTGAGACTACCTTTAAGAGCTGAAAGCACAAATGGGAGCATTTTGTACGACAACTATCGCCACCTCGCTTTGATTTGGACTTTGGAGGGTGCGTTATACACCGGAAAAAGCTGTGGGCGACGTTGATGGGAATTAACTGAAGAATAAAAGCTGTGTGCTAGAGGCGATCGCTGCTGTGTCCAACGGAGGACGAAGTTGTGTAAGGAGAGCAGGACCCTCATCACCTGTGGAAGGAGCTGTGTCCTCTGAAGGGTCGAATACTTTTTGGAAGTGGTATTTCATCCAGTAAGCAATGCAAATCGTAGCGTTTTTCAGGGCAAAATCTTAAAAGTATTTCTTGGAAGTGGCTTAGCTAATGGAGCTGCCTGGACGTTTGACACATAGGTGGTGGTTTGGTTTAAAGGCTAATGCTTTTGAAATGCCCCAAAAGTGTGAGCAGTGTCTTTGTACTTCTTGTTGGAAAGCGTGGACATTCGCTTGAGTAGCCTTCTCCAAAATGCGTACTGTCCTTTCTAAACTACATCAACTGCAAAGAATATATTTTTTAAGGAATTGTATTGGATGTACTGTGCAATACCAACAGGGAAAAAAAAGCATACAATACTGGATCTCTTAACATTTGGATGAGAGTTACCTCACATACGTGGTGGTAGTTGTGTTTTGCCTTGGCTGTTCCGTGCACATGCAGAGGGGGAGGAGGGATCCGAACCTGTGTGTGGAAGTCGGGGTCACTAACTAGATTTTATTTTGCAAGTACAACTGCAAGCTCGTTTCATCTGTTT
>VXBJ01005878.1:22962-47962 GCA_013400055.1 Nycticryphes semicollaris | reverse complement strand
GTAAGTGTCTTGTCTTGTTCCAACCTAATTCTGTAATATTTTTAAAAAATTTGGGAAAAGATAGATATTCAGATTGATAAGAGGGTAATAATAATGTAGTAATTCCTGTCTTGCTTATCACTGCATTTGCTTCTGTGCAGTATTTTAAAAATATCTGGGTTGTTAATAAGCATAAACCTGTGCATTTAATAATCCTAACTTCCCATCTTTCTAATTAGGCTGCAGGTGATTTTGTTGACATAAGAGAAGAAATGGAAGACGATAGCATCGAAACAAAAGGTAAATGATTTAATAGTACATGTATCTTGAAATACTAGTAAGCAAAATACTCCTTCTGTAGGATTAATACTCCTTATGTGGAATTGACTAAATTATTTCATTTCACTGTATCTTTTACTTAAAAAAAATTGCTTTATTCTAATTAAAAATGGCTGATCTGAAGGTAAGAAGGATTTTGTCCCTTGGTTTCACTACGGGATTCACTCATATCCCTTGGTAGCCATCAACTAAACATATTTGGGAGATTTTTTTCTTTGAAGGGTCTACATTGAGAATCTGAAGTTTTCTCAAAGAAAAGAGAGAGAAATAGAGAAGAATTTTTTTTGCATCAAAGATCTGAGTTTTGCAACAGAAGAAATACTAGAGAAACTCAGGCTCTGGCTGTTGTGCTGGAAGTATGTGAGCAGTATCAGAAGGGAGGCGAAGAAGCAGGGACAGGGCTGAGACATCAACAGGCGACACAGATGTTGTCATCCACTGGGGTGTTTCACTACTGTCAGTGAAACAAATGAAAAAAACCCATTTCAGTATGTGGGTCTTGCAAATGCGCTCAAGGAGATCCTTCCTGAAGATTTCTGGGGAGGAAACTGGGAAATAATGATAGTTGTGCTAAGGTATTGAATAGTTTCTGTGCTATCTGAAGTGGTAAGGAGTATTATCTGGTGGGTAAAACGGGCAAAGTTGAACGAAGAAGTAATTTTACAGTCTGAAAATAGCTTTATTTGGACAATTTGAGATGGAGTTCATGATTTGCAGAGGGCTAAGCTGGTGTCCTGGTTTCTGTTAGATTTTTCTGGAATAAATCACAATATTCCTTATATGCCAAGGCTGACCAAGGGGGAGTCTCTGCTGTGGGTAGGTGTCATTGCAAAATAGGAGTAACATTCTGGGAAGTGCATCCTGTTGTAAGATTGTTAATACAGCAGGATGCTGTGGATGCCAGGAACGTTTGTGCAGCTTTGTATTGTATCCTAAACTTTCATCATCATTATTGTCCTCTGAAATCACCTTAATTTTTGTTGACAATCTGTAAGTGGGAATTGCATTATGTTTTCTGTCAGCACCGATCTGTACTGAGATTGAGAGAGAAGTAGCTAAAGGAACAACTTAATGATTATTTTGAGGGAGGCTGGACTTCATCAGCCTAGGAATTGTTTTTTTTTTTCTCATGGACATGGGCTGAATCTCGGAGGAAGACAAAACCAGGTATCCCGAGCATCTCGTTATTTTATTGCTGACTCCCCATTTTTCTGGATTTATTATTTCACTTTTTTTTGGTTAAAGAATGAAGTTAATAGTGGCACTTTCTAATAACAGTAAGTGAGTGCAGTGGATATTGGAGTAGCAAGTGGTTATCCTCTGTTGTCTTTGAGATCTGACCTGGTTTTCCCAATTTACAGAAGTTAGAATTAGGGAAATTCACTGGCATGTTGAAGTGCTGGCAGTCAGGAAGTCATGTGCTTACCTTGGAAGACAAGGCAGTGGTTAATAGGGAAGGGTAAGAGAAAGAAATCGGGAGGGCACAATCTGAAAATCAAATTGAAATAGATTGTTAACTAATGCTTCCAAATTTTATTTATTAATTTTGTAATTATACTGAATGAAATCCTCACATGCTACTCTGATTGCTTCACTTACCTCAATTTATATTCAAATCTCAATAAAATACATTTAGCCTTTTCTTAATGAGATGATGAAAAATGCTATCCCGTGGAAGAGTAGGGGACGCACATTCCAATATTACTTACAGTCACCTGTTTGCTTTTTAGTGTTTCTATTGAATTTGTATTTAGCTTGGGATTAAAGTATAAGCTGACATATTTGAATAAGGATATCTTTAAGCCACGAGTTCTTAAATTTTTTTTAAAAAATGGCCACACAACTGGGTAATAGAAAAAGATTTTAAAACTTGAAGGATGCTGAATAACGAGGACATTGTATTATCGTTGATGAGATGCACAAAGCAGACCTGTGTACTGCAGTCCCGCTGTGGAGATGAGATGTTGGGACGTGTTTGTGGCAGTGATGGAAGGGGAAGGCTCCTCACTACAGTAAAGAGGTGCAAGTTCCTGGGGAGGGGGTGGTGGTGGTGGGCAGAGAGGGGGAACTTCCCTTGGGAACCTGCCTGGGATGGCGCAGAAGCGGGTGGTGCCGCCAGGAGCTGCCCATCATGGGGAGAAGGGGTTAAAGCCTTGGTTCTGCCCTTCACACAGACAGGGCGAAAGCATTAGGGTTGTTGGCAGGCCGTTTGTTCCCTATGTGCTAGACAGCACTCAAATGGCAAAAAGTATTCCCCATCCTCGGTGGCTGCACCATTTTACTGGGTAGCAGAGCTTTTAATACCCAACAAGGACTTGTCGGTGACTACCATTTACTCACAAGTGTACATCTCAGGTCACCTCTGAAGCTTTAAAGGGGTTTATATTTATTGGTTTAGAAAGGCAGGATTTTTATGCTTTTCAGAGTGGGTCTTTCCCACCAAAAAGAAGTGATTCATAGTGACTGGATTTTGGTCAGATTTTCCAGATGGCTCTGGAGATCATTTTTAATGATCTTCATTGCAAATTTAAAAAAAAAAACCAAAACAACCCAAGCCAAAAAGACTTTGCTCTTTAAATATAGGTGACTTTGTCCAAAATGAGCTAGAGTACAAACTAGGTTTGCTTTCCCAGTTAATAAAATGTGCTATTAATGGGACGGTGAGCAAATGTCACATTCACATGTTGGCATCTGTCAGAGCAAATCAAAGTCTACCGTTTGGTACAGGAGGTAAAAAGCCCCACATTGTAATAAAACTGTCATAGGATCAGTGTTTTCTGCTTTGTAAATAAACATCTCTGCTTTGCCTCGGTATTTCTGTAACATCCGGAGACTATTATCCTGTGCTGGTGCTCTGGTTCATTGACAGTTTCACTTAAACAGTTAAACAATAATTTGAAATGGAAAACGTTCTGTCCGTGTGCCTTAATTCCGTTGTGGATCTTCCCCCAAACCCCATTTTTTTTCCCCCCCTGTCAATTGCCTTAGTAAGGGCATCTTATTTTTTGTTACACAGGCAAATACCGAACTGCTCACAAGCCTCATTCAAAGCCAAAAGTATCAGATGTTTTTGAGGTAGATTTTCCAGCAAATGGAAGCGATACAAAATCAATGGGGCGTTTTCAGTCAGAGGAGGAACTGTGGGCCCGTTTAGAAGAGCTGGAGAGACAAGAAGAGATACTTGGAGAACTTGACAGGTATAGTACCGCTGTAACACGTTCAGGTGTGGAGTTCAAAAGGCTGTAGGTGTGGGATTCTGTGTGTCCATGAAGGATCTCGCTGTAAGTGCGAATCACTGACCAGACTGATGCAGTTAAAATTGTAACAGGTGGAAGAATGGTGGAACATGAACGGAGCATGCACTGCCAGGGCAAAGGTGCTAAAATCTGCCTGTGTGCAGCCACAGCAGTCCAGCAAATCAGTGTTTTTTCTTTGAGATGATAGAAAAGAGGGAAGGAAAATCCATTTCCCACAGGCTAGGAAAATCCATCGTTTACAATGCAGGAGTTACACATTTAGCGTTTAACGACATCTTTAGATCTGTTCTGATCCTAGAGCAATACATATGTCATTAGCCAGAATGTCACAGTCTTGGTAATTTCAGCTAATGTGGAAAAGACATAGTGACTCTTACAGAGTATAAAAAAAGTTCCAGAGTCTGGCGAAAAGTAATACCTGGGTAAAGAAAATAACATGCAGGCTGGTTTGTTATGCCTGTGTCTCTAAAGACAAATAGCCTTGGTTCACTTAGATATTTTTCATTTCACAGGATGCCTGATAGAGTTGAGACAAATGGAGAAGATACAACCTCCTCTGAAGAGGAGAAGGAAGATAAGAGGACAGATCTGAATGGGACGTATAGAGCAGAAGACTGTATTACTCAGGGCAACTTCCATAAAGAAGTAACAAATTCAGACTTGTTTGCTGGCCAAGTTAATGGCTCTACTTATTATCACAGTGATGATGAAGA
Source organism: Nycticryphes semicollaris (assembly GCA_013400055.1). Lineage (NCBI taxonomy): Eukaryota > Metazoa > Chordata > Aves > Charadriiformes > Rostratulidae > Nycticryphes > Nycticryphes semicollaris. The sequence goes on along the minus strand of VXBJ01005878.1, from coordinate 43,674 downwards.
TGATATAGATGTTGGAGATAGCTCAGTTCCAACTATTTTTTTCTCTCACACAGTTGAACCTAAAAGGGTTTGTACTTTATTAATTCTTCTCTTTCTCTCAACTGATCAAACATATATACCATATCTAAAATAGAAAATTTTAGTAACGTAGCTAATGCAGAATGCTAACGGTAGGTGACATTTGGATTTTTTTCCCCAGATGCTTGAAACCTACTCTTTAAATCCTGCTGTTTCAAATACAGTATTAAAAAAGTGATCTTAAAAAGTACACCTTGCTGTTCTGGCTTCTGGCTGTTGTAAGGGGTGGTATCCTGTCCAGTTTTTAAAATGACTTTTTACTTGACTTGAAATTGAGTATTGAATAGCTCAGCTGTTGAGGAAAGTTTGAATAAGCACATTAGTGCAAAGAAATGCCCCAGCCTGGTGCAAGTGGTAAAGATAAACTGTGAATATTACCGTTCATACATTGGTTTAACTTAAATAGGCTTTGTAGTCCCCAGCTGCTTGGCTAGGAGAATGGCAGAAGGCAGTTGATCTGCAAGCCTGGTGAGGGTTGATTTTATGGTCTAGACCCACCATTTGTGTTCAATTTTCAGGTAAGAATAAACACAGGAAAAAATACTACGTTGAAATTCAGTGAAAAGAAAGAAGAGGCCAAGCGTAAAAGGAAGAACAGCAATGGCAATGGCCACGCAACTCCGGAACTACCGAACATCAAAACCCCAGCAGACATTTACCGGTGTGTAATTTACAGCGTCGGCGCGTGAGCTTTCCCCTCAGCAGAACCTTCTCTTTTCATTTCTCTTCACCTGTAGTGTGAAACCGAGCCTAATGTTTCCTGAAAGAAACAGCTGGAACTGAATTTACTACTTAAAAATGAAAGTTTGTGGCTTCTGCATGGTTGTCGCGCTTTCATAGCCGTAAAACATTTCTGAGCTTAAAATGTCCTTTTCCAACTAGCAATTTGTCATTTATCTGCTTTTTCAGAGCTTCTGCAATTGAGGTAAATTTGCCAGTGTATATCATCTGCCTAAAGGAATAGAGCAGTTTGTTACCTATTCTGGTTAGTGCCCTGTCATTTGCTTCTGTGTTTGTTTTCAAAGGTAACCGACCTGATGTGTCACTCCTTTCCCAGTTACTAATTGCTGGGTTTTGTCTCTTCCTTCCAGTATCTTCAGAATATACTCAGGTCGTTCTTTGCACGGTTTCTCTTGCATTTTTTCTCGCTGACTTTAGTCCATCGCTGTCTCTGCTCTCTGTAAAAAGGAGTGAAGGTACAACACCCACTCTCAGAGAGCTTGAAAAACAATGTTGGGTTTAGAGGACTGTATAAAATACTACACCAAGGAGAGTTAAGATGAACGTAGGCACCTATTAGATTGGTTGGTGAAGTGCGTGTGAAAATCACACTGCTTTTGTATGTTGGGGTGTTCAGGCACCTAAACATCTTAAAAAGCTGTCACAAAGTGTGAAAAGTTAAAACCTATCCTGTAGCTACAGTTGCTGGGGCTGAAGACGAGGTTAAAAATTCTTTCATGGTGCTGTCCCTGAGCTCTGCGTCTTCTGTAGAGATACAAAAGTGTTCCCTTGAGTGCCCGATGACTAAAGCTCTTAAGAAACAAGTAACACCTTTAAAACTGACCCAGTCATTGAGCTTCTCCTTTAAGAGCTTGATAAAATGGACGCTCTCTTCTAATGCCGTTCTGTGTCCTCCACTGACCCTTAACTTCTTTAAGTCATGGAGATGGAGCACAAACTGTAGGAAGAGGCTGTATCAGTTTACAGTCTATTAATACTTGAAATGTGTCTTTGTGTTCATCTGATCTAAAAAGCTGATCTTTTTAATTATTTTGTTTTTTAACCGAAAGCAGAAGATTATGGCACCTGTCAGGAAAAAGTTTCGTCTTTTCCACGTGCAATGAGTGTTTCAAGTATCTGTTTTTATATTCTACATTTGACAAGGTCTTCACTCTAGAAAACCTTCCGTCATTGTGACCTTCTGTCTTCTGACAGAAACAACCCTGACACAATCGTTTAATTTACCTTTTTTCTAACTTTTTTGTAGCTCACACTAGTCTGTTTTCTAACACTCTTCAGAGAGCTGTACGTTTTCTGCTGAAAGAGTGTACCAACTTAACGCTCGAATAAAGGGCATATCACTGTTTGCTTTGCAGAACTGATTCTTGTACGTTGGTAAATAAAATGCCTCTAAAGGTACAGTATTGTAATTCTGCAGTGAAAAAGTTGGAAAAGCACATCATAATTAATTTGTACAAAAGACAAAGCAAGATCACTGTAAATTTGTCATCTGATCCTGAAATGGTTTATTAAAGCTAACATTTTCCTTTATAGAGTCTTTGTTGATGTTGTGAATGGAGAATATGTCCCTCGTAAATCAATTTTGAAGTCTCGAAGCAGAGAGAACAGTGTTTGTAGCGATACCAGTGAGAACAGCGCTGCTGAGTTTGATGACAGACGAGGAGTTCAGAGGAGCGTTAGCTGTGATGAAGCTACTCAGAGTGACAACAGCGAAGGCATCCTGGAGGAAGAGGAGGAGGAGGGGCAGCAGCAGCTACTGAAAAAGCCTCCTCCCTCTTCAGGGACAACCGAGGTACAGTTTTTAATTAATTATTGATTGTTGGCAGGGATAAAAATGAGAAATCTAATGACTGTAGTTGCCTATACCATCAGTTTGATTTCTTAAAAATAATTTTCTAACTCCTACCCAGTTTGCTGCAGAAGGACATTATCAGGTGACAAGCTTCTGTCACATCCTAGAAGCAGCACGGAGGAGACGAGTCAAGTGGCTTCCCCATGGCCTGAAGCTCTTCTGTAAAGATCCAACAACAACAACAAAAAGACAGAAAAATTAAAAAAATCTGTGATTCATAGTTAATGAGAGGGAGGAGTGAATTCTCTGTAACCTGCGCTTTATCAATATCCTGGTGCAGAGGATATATATCAATATACTGGGCAGCTAGTTTCCAGGTGGTGTTTTTAGGTTTTAAAGCACACATATATCTGAGGGGTTATTTGGACTTGCCCAAGGCGGAGGAATTGCCATGTGGAAGGAAGCATTACTCCTCTACTCATCCTATTCCAGACTAGGGCCATTAGCGATCCCAAACAAATCTGGTTTTGCACGTTTGGAAAGTTCAGGGCTTCATCATAAAGGAAAGAGACTGTAGGACATGAGGGAAAATGGACAGTTGCTTAGTGACTGGATGAGGATGGGAATTAAATGCAGCCACTGTTTGGAAATTCATGGTATACAGTATTCTCCATTTTTATTTTATAAGAACTTATGCTAGTTTTTTTTTCAAACTAGATGAAACTGAGTTTTTAGTAGTTCCCAATGCAATGGGCAAGTTCAATGAAAACACTACTTTTAGAAAAATTATTTTTGACAAGAAAGGAATTCCTTGTAAAAGCTATTGTTCATCGTCGTTTTTCATATGAATGGCTACAGGGAAATCCAGGCAGAATGTGGCGATTCATGGTGGAAGACCCGTCTGTAGAGTTAGCACTTCACGTTGCATGCTTTTGGGAATGTATTTGCTGTATTTTTATAAAACATCCAGGTACACTCTCAATGTTACCCATTAGTCCATTTTCTGAATACGGCGTGGTTGTTCTCTACAGTAGAATCTATTTTCGAGGTGACTGAAGGAGAGTGATCAAAAGGCTCCAGCGCAAGACATGCCTTCTTAAATGGTGCTGGTTTGCTTTCGGTTGTTTTTGTGGGGGTTTGAAAGGCATTATTTTTCCATGACCATTTGCGACACACTTAAATTATTTTCTTTTTGTTTCTAATTTTACCATGATCATCTTAGGTTGTATTTTGCTTACCTTCTTGTGAAAATGAGTATGGTGTTGGAAGAACAGAGCTGTGTGCAGGCAAGGCTTCAGGCATACTTTGGCTACTGGAGCAGAAAACAAAAAAAACAAACCCACTGCTTTTTTGCAGGTTCTGCAAGAAGAGAATGGCTGGTTTGTTTTGCTTTGTTTTTCTTGGTAACTGAGTTATGGAAAAGCAGAACTAAGCATAGTTAATAAATCTGGTGTGCGTTCCTTTGGGCCCGGTGTGAGCATCAAGCCTCAGATGTGAACTGCTTCCCCTTGTCCGTAGGCATTCAGAATTCAGTTCTCAATGCATAGGAGGGTGATTTGTTCTTAAATACGTTTATGAAAAGTAGTTCTGAGTTGCTTTTTTACCTAGTGTTTTCCAAGAACCACGGTCATTTCTCAGCTAGGTTAAAAAGGATTAAACCTCCTAATCGGCTGCATATAAATGATAACTTTTAACATTAAATGCTTTTATTAGAGCGTTTGTGGAGAGAAATAGTTGGAAGCAAGTTTGCCGTCCTCTTACGTATAAATTGCTTTCACCATTTTTTGATCATATTTGGTAAGGAGAAAAGAACAAACAAAATATGTGCTTGCCAATTTGTATGCAGTGTGTCAGCTTGATGCAATTACAATATATTAAGTCATAAAATATGACGTCTGGTGGAAATGCTGACATACTCCAACTTCGTGAAATCTCTCCATTTCTTATCCAAAATGCAACTGTGTATTACATCAGCTGGTTTATTTCTTGAGTGCGTGTCAGTGAGGAAGCAGATTTTTAGATCATTTATGCAGTAGGAACGAGATTAAGTAGTGCTTTTAAGACACTGTCTTTCATTCAGTCATCTTTGAACAAGCTGTATTTGGAGGTTAATTACAATTTGGTTACTTATGCAAGGAACAATCATCGATTTAAAGATATTTCTTTACTTTTGATTAAAAGAAATAACAATCCTAATCAGGCTAATATAGGGTAATGACCTTATGGGCATAGCTTCACATTTGCATTTTATTAGCTCATTTTGAGTATTCTTTTCTGTTTGCAGGCATTTTCCGGAACTGTTATAGAAAAGGAGCCTTTGTCTCCCTCCTTAGTACCACACCCAGTCATTGCTCACCCCGTCCTGCCCACCATTCCGGAGCGGAAATCGGAGGAAGTTTTGTCCGAAGCGTCAGAAGGAAAAACGAAGAGGATTTCAAAATTCAAAGCCTCCAGAATGCAGCAGAGTAACTAAGTGCTGCCCACCCTGGGGCAAGGGGCTCGGCCCAGCCCCACAGCTGTGTAGAACCAGAGGTGTTACACTTCGCTAGATACAAGGCTGTCCTGTGTTCATTTGGCCTCGGTTCTCTTTAGAAACGTTTATTGGCGATATTTAAAGAAAAAAAAAAAAAGTTAAAAAAAGTTGGGTGTTTGAAGACTTGAGTATTCATCTTATTTTGTCGATTTTCCCTGCCTGCTGTCAGCACCTTTGTATATGTTTGCCTTACGATAGCAGCACTTGGGTTCTTTTTCAAAAACTGTTCCTTACATACATTGTTTTTGTGTTTAAACCTAAATACAGGCAGTTTTGTGCCAGCTGTGATGTTCTACATACCATATGGACCATTTTAAGGAAACTTTTCACATTTCAAATAGATACGCCAATTATATTGCATCACTTGCTTTAGCATTTTAAGACTCACTTGTATTCACATTGTTGTAGGTTTTGCAGCTAGGTGTCTGCTAAAAGGTTGTTTGGGTTTTTTTTTCCTTCTTTCAAACCTCTCTGATAACTCACTGTACAGATCTATAAAACGCTGGGTTCATGTACATTGCAGGGAAGTTTCTTTGATGGAAAAGGGTATTTTGTAAAATTAAATTTTCAGTAAAAAAGCTGTGAGAGTTGTGTGCTTTTTGTTGCTTTACTACTAATTTGGAAACGACAGAGAGGTTTTTAGTTTGAACTAGCTTGAAGTTTTTACTGCCACATGGACATAAAAGCAGTGCATTCTCTTCTGCCATTGTGTTTTAACCTCCTGCTAATGAATGTCCATGGAAATTGAATGCTCTTAAGGAGAGAAGCATAAACTCGGACTCTGATTACAAAATCTCCCAGTTCTTTTGTATACTCAGAAAACATTGTAATTGTCTTGGGAATGCCCAGAGGGAGCCGGCACTAAGGAAAAATGTCTTAATGCCTCGACTTTATTTCAAAATGCAACAGGGCTGCAGCACTTGGGGTAAGGTTAAGGTTTTGTGTATCCTCCTCCTGACTAGGAGCCACCCTGGCTTTAGGAGTCCCTGCCCAGCAGCTTCTGCCCTTCTCGACATCCCCTCCCTTGTGCCGGGACAGCTTTTCTTGGGCCACCCCTTGAATGATAATAGGTGGCAGTGCTGGGTTTCAAAAACAAACTAACTGGGTTTGGGGTTAGCTTTTTTTTTTTTTTTTACATTTTCTCCTACAGTTGTGGATGGTTTATTTTTTTTTTTTCTCTGAAGCTGGCAAGTTTCCTAATCTGTTGTTTCTCAGCATGTCTGCATCAGCACAGCGAGAGGGGCGGTGTGTGGTTTAAGGGCAAGGAAAACAGTGGCAGAGGGGAGCTAGAGTACCTCAAACTGGTGTTACCCTCCACCCGACATCATCAAACCCCAGCCGGAAAAGTCTGGCAAAAGGACTTGGGGGGTGAGTGTAAGGGAGGGTTCGCTTTGGGCTGCAGGTGGGTAGCTTTGCACACACACGGCCCGAGAGCCACCAGTGTCTGGTTTTCCAAATCTTGGCTGTCCACGAGCGGGGCATCAGCTAATGCCGTTTCCTCACCTTCCCCTAAGACAGCCGCGCCTGGTGCTGCTGTCCTTTGAGCTCAGATGACAGCAGATGAGCTCACAGTGCAGCGTCGGGCCTTAAAACGCCATCGCCAACTCCCCCTTCTCCAACACTTTTTCCTCTCTGGGCTTAAAAGGCAGGTGGAGGAACTGGGACTTCTTCTGAGGTGGCTTTTAAAAACAGCTGGGCTCCATCTAACTCTGGTGGTAGGGAATCACAGAATATCAGGGATTGGAAGGGACCTTGAGAGATCATCTAGTTTCATGGGCTGAAAACTGGATGACTTTGGCTGGAGGGAAGGGGGGGCAGTAGCCAGGGGTCGTCCCGCCCCCCCAGGGAGCAGCCCCCCGACTGCGTTTTTCCCGTGATACAGAGCAAATTGTGTTTTGCTGAAAGAAAAAGTGAAGGGAAAGTTGTGGAGCTCTTCCTGGAGCTCAGCCGCTGCAGGGGGGGAGCATCTCCGATTTAAGTGGATCCTGAGAATCACGTTGAAAGTGTTAATGATTAACTTGATTCATGCTCAAATGAGGCCTTTTTTTTTTTTAAAGCATATTGCATTAGTACTAAAATAAGCCATCAATGCCAGTCCACCCTCTATTCACAGCTAAATATTTAAAGGAGGTTATTTATAGCTTCTTTAATGAATTCTTGGCTAAACAAAATGAAATTATGTCCTAGAAAAGTAGAAGCTATTTTGTAACCAGAACAGTGCAACTGTAAAATATAGTTCCATGAATATGTATTTTAAATAACAAGGGGTTGAGATCCAAGACTACCAGACATGGGTAATTAGAGGGAAAAGGAGAGAAAGAAAGAGAGAGGAGAGAGAGAGAGAGAAACCCCTTTAAAAAGATTTATTTAGATATCTTCTGAAACACTTCCCACTTCCAGTTACTTCAACAAAACCAAATGCCCCTTGTCACCATAGATCAGTTTCAAATCAAAATTAATTCTTTGCTTGTTTTCTTTTTTTTTTTTCCCCTCCCTTTTTCTCCCCTTCCCTGCTCACGGGAAAAAGTAGGATAAATGCACCTTGGGTTTTAATGAATTACGGCCTCGGTTCAGGGAAGCATCCTTACTCAGGAATGCGCACTTTGGCATGTGCTTGTGTCTCAAAGATTTTGCAAAGAAGAATGGATTTAACCACATGCTAAAACTAAGCACATGAGTGTTTTCCCTAATAGGAAGCCTGAATGTGCCTGTGCCCTTTCTGCAGTATATTTAATTGTCAGAGGGTTTACAGGCTGGAATGAGCCTTCATCTTCAGTCTCTTCACTCGGGCTTTACCAGTAGATTCCTGTGCGGTGCCTGCAGCAGGGAGGACTGGCTATAGGGTTTCTGAGAACAGTTGCGAGTGCTAAAAAATAAAAGCAGGCAAAAAAAAACTAAAAAAAACCCCGATCACGTGAAGGCCCATCTCAATGAGGACTTAAAATTGGCCTTGTTTGCAATGCTGAAGCCAACAAGTGGCTGCAGATGACCACCAACGCACAGGTGAAGCAAACGCTGGGATGAAGCGACAGTGCCCCAAATTGTAGGGTTCCTGGTAATGGGTTAATCTCTTGGGATGAGTGTCTTTTTGCCCCCAGTGCTGCATTTAGTGCTTTTATTTGCTTTAATAATAATAAGGGTACATCTAATAGATTTCTGCAACACCCGTGATGGCTTTTCCATGGAGCACTGTCAAGGGCTTCGGAACGGGGTGGACGAAGGGGCTTTTGGTTCTTACCAGTGCTTCCTGAGAGGTTTTGCATGTCCTCACCCAGGAGGATGTGGCCTGGCTGAAGCTGGGGCAGCTTTGGTGGCCAGTCACTGGGGTGGCACAGGAACACACATGCTCCCTAGCCCTGTCCTGGTGTGCCTATTCTGCATGGGCATGGGGAAGCAGTGCCAGCTGAGTGCAGCCAGGCATGACTCCATGGGCAGGTGGAAATGCAGCAGGAGAAAATGGGGAAGGACATCACTGCACAAGGTGTCTTTGGTCCAAAATGAGAGTGGTGGCAGCAGCCTGCCTGGGCACTGCATGGCCACAGGGACAAGTCAATGTGCCCCAGCTGTGCCATGCCCCACAGCTGCCCCATACAGCCCTTTGCAGGGCCATGATTGCATCAATTAGGCACCGCAAATTACCTGCTCAGCTTCCATTGCTCATTTGCAGGCAAGTTTGACTCTTTAATCTTCTTTAATTGGCTACAAGTAACCTGGGCACCTGCTTATACAAGGAGAAGGAGAAGGAGAAGGAGAAGGAGAAGGGGAGAAGGGGAGAAGGGGAGAAGGGGAGAAGGGGAGAAGGGGAGAAGGGGAGAAGGGGAGAAGGGGAAGGAGAGAAGGGGAGAAGGGGAAGATTGTGTGGTGATCACAGCTATGCCCGTGCCCCAGCTGCTGGCCTGGCATGGGTTGGTGGAGCCCATGACCTGCATTTGGAGGTAAACTGGGTTTATTTCCTTCTCTCTCCTGTAAGACTAGTTGCACTTAGCACTTCTCATTGCTCACTTAAAGCATCTAAAGCAGCAGATTTTTGTATGTTCAAGAGTGTCTAAGCCAGCTGTTTTAGCTGTTCGTTTTAACAAAGTGATTTATGTTGCAAAAAATGTGTTGGGATTAAAAGAAATCAGATGTGTGTATTTGGTATGCAATATTTTTGTGTTACAAATAGCTCCGTTCTAACCCGCATTAACCCCACGAGACGTGAATTTTGCCAACTCCCGCTGTGTCTTTTAAATCAAATCCAGTAAATCACTGCGAGCCTCTAAACACACCCCGCTCCTCCGGCAGCGGCCTCCGACGCCGCGCCGCCAATTAGGGACACCCGACTTAGGCAGATGACGGGGGTGAGGGTGCGGGTGTCTAAGGGCCGAGGGGTGCCCGGTGGTGGGGTGTCCCCTTTGCCCACCCCACCCCCGGCCCGCTGCCCCCTCGGGGCGTCGCGTCACGCCTGACGCCACGGCGCCGACTTGCCGTTGCGGGCGGCCGCCGGTAGGTGGCAGCGCTGAGCGAAAAGGCTCGGCGGAAAGCTGCCAGTCAGTGATTATAATTTATTATTCATTTCTGTTATAGGTGGGGTGTGCAGACAGTTACAGTAATAATTACCAAGACTCGAGCGTTTCCTAGGCAACGGGGTTTTTTGCCCTCCTCCCCCCCCCCTTCATTCATGCTGTTGCGGGGAGTGTGCCTGTAAAGCATGACATTGCTGTATTCGAAGGTTTGTTGCCCTCCTGCTGCTCCGGGTTTGAGGTTAGTTACAGCATCATAAGGTGCTCTCAAGCATAAAAAGCTCAGGCTGGGATTAAAGCACGCAGGGAACACTCTCGCTAAGTCTTTCCTTCTCCTGTTTCACTTTTAAGTAACAAGGTTATAAAAATGCAAATGCCATCTCGGGGTCGTTAATAACTAATATTGGGAAGAATTCCTGCAAGTTGTAAAACATTTGTGNAAAAAAAAAAAAAAAGAAGGGACTTGCGGCTTGATCCAGCCTTGCTGTGTGGAGCGTCATAAATCAATGGGAACCGCTCCATGCAGCTAATGATAAGGTGGTATTTGTTGTTTACCCCGCTTTATGGTAATGGCTCGTGAGGAGGAGGGTGCTGTGTCCTTCCTGAAGGAGCAGGAGTAATCCTTGATGTGGTAACGGAGTAACAGAAACCACATCTATTACCAGAGGTCTATAAATGAATCATATTATCCTACATTTTTAGGCTTACTAGAGCGCTCATTTTCAGAAACTTACATCAAGCATTGTGCAAGGATGAAAAGTAGTATTTTTCCATCCCTGCTGTACAAGGGAGAGGGAATTCATGATGCAATCTCGTACTGAGATGGGGAATTTTCACCTGTTAAAATTTTGAAGTAAGATGCTAAAGCAAGATTACATCCAGAAAGATTGCAACCTGCCAGTGATGGGCTCCTCTCGGAAGGACGGGCTGTGGATTAATGGGGCGACCCAGCCTGTGGAGTGCTCTGGGATCCTGGCTTGCTGGTACAGTTTGATCTCTTTGAAAGGTTAATGGCAGTATTAAAAGTAAAAAATGAAACCCACAAACAGACCCCTGATACATTATAACTCGCTTCTCAGCTGCCCTGAGCTTTGCCATCTCAGGAAAACTCACCAGCACGTGGTCCACTCCTCTAGTGGCCTCATCTGTAGGGATGGGGCACCCTCCCTGCTCCTGCTCAAGTGACAAATCCTGCTTTCCAGGCCACATTGGGCTGTTGAACCATGTGTAGTTGGTGATGGAAGTTGGCTTCGGGCTCTGCCTGGGCTGAAACAGGAGGTGAGCAACCCCCTGGGGCTGGAGCAGCCCCATGGTGGGGAGCAGGGTGGGGTGTCTGCAGCCAGCAAATCCTAAATAGTTTGGGGCTCACCTGCATGGGAGCGATGGGCAGAAATTGCCTGTGCCCCTGGAGCAGGAATGGGGGGGACGCTGTGAGTCCCACCGCACTACTGCTGCTCCAGTCTGATCCCCTCTGCAGCTCACCCCCACTAGTGATGCCTCTCGTGGCCTCCCCGAATTTCCACCATCAAAAAAGGGTCCCACCAAGTTACCACCACTCATGTCCCTGCCAGGGCTGAGCAAGCGCCCAGGGGTGCGGTGAGTGACCGGGGCTGCGCTGCTGGGAAGTGCCTGGGTGAGGTCCCCGAGATACTTCGGTTTACATCAATCCAAATCACTTGCGCTAATTCCTTCAGATTTGGATTTAAGTTTTAAGGAAAGCTTCAAGTTACCTCAAAATAGCTTAGTAATTATTTTAATAACTTGTATGAGCAGGAACAATACCCACAGTGTCAATTCTGGCTCACAAAATGTTTTTTTCAACTGTTCTGAGGAAAAAACAGCGAACAGTTCAACAGCTTAAATACAAGCGAGTGGATCTCCGGAGATTAATCTGTCTGGTGTTCCTCAGGTAAAGACTTCTGCACAATTTAACAAAGGAAATAATTTTCCTATTTTTATAATGCATGTCTCTCTGTGGTATAAATTACTAAAACCACGCTGCTTATCCTCAGTAATGTTATAGATGCAGATAATTTACTGTGTATCGCGTTATCAGTTCATTAAAGAGATGCAATAAAATCATTATTTACTAAGAAACAGCAACCCTTGCAATATCTTGTCAGAGAAATTGGCTGATGCAAGAGGATCATATTTAAGCCCATATTCACAATAGCCCTTTAAACATTTCATCTGCTTCCCACTTGAGTTTCGTGGAGGGAGGCAGTATTCCTGCAGCCTTTCGGTGGAGGCGACAAAGTTGAGTGCAGTCCGGCTGGTGGCCCTGCCGGGGCCCGATCTGGCAGTGTCACCCCCCGCTACCCCAGGCACCCCAGGCTCAGTCCCGTGGCGCTGCTCGCTCCGCCAAAAGGATGCCAAAATATTAAGGGAGGTTCAGGCATTTCCTACCCCATCCCCCTCTTCTCCTCTGCCTAAAGATTACTCTGCATCCTAGACAAAGGAAATATTTAAACTGTTAAATCTGAACAAAGATACAGTCTGCGTATGACTTCTCTGAAGCCCTATAAAAATTCTTTAAAATTGCCTATTCACTCAAATTTACTGAGTGTAGCAAAAATGTCAAAGGCATAAAGTCAGAGAAGATTGAATAAAATAATGCAGAAAGACAGATTAGTCATGCACAGACCCACACAGCCTTTCACAGCACACAATACCACTTTTTATTACCGCTCTATCTTTACAAAGACTATGTTCAATACATAGAGGATGATACATGGTCAGTCATGTAATCTGCCTTTGATTCCAAGACTCATTTATCTGGGCCCTTTTCACAAAGACATTGATGAGAGATTTCAGTGTTTTCAGTGCATTGTTTTATTTATCATATATAATGGCTGGCGGAAAAAAAATAGGAATTATGTCAGAGATCCTGCATAAAGGAGTTGTATAAAAGACTCTGTGACAAAGTTTGGTAAAACACATAGCGGCTTGGCTCAGGAGCGCTCTTTTTTTCTCCAACCCCGTCCCCCTCCTCGAGTACTTTGAATATTGACAGCTGTCAAAAGCCCTGGAGGAGACACACTGCCCACTGCCTCTGCCTGCTCTTGCAGCCCTCACAAAGCTGCCTCAAAATTACCAAATTTTTCTTTTTTTTCCTTTCTTTCTTTCTCTTTTTTTTTTTTTTTCTCCTGCTTTTAAATTTGAGCAATATTTTAATTGTTATTTTTAGCGATCTGGATTTATTATTTATACATTCACCAAAGAAAAGAGTCAGTCACAGTTTTGTATCTTGCAAATTTAATAAAGAACAGCCCTTAAGATAGAATTTCTCAGCCTGCCAGGATTGACAAAAGCCAGCTAATGCAGAAATGTCAACAGCAAACCTCATCAGCAGCCCCACCATGCCTTGCAATCAAGGGAAAGCTATGGCTTTACATAAACAATAATATATAGCTATCTAAATATCTCTCCATGTGTGTGAGACACTACCCAAGATGTGGGAGGAGGAGGAAGGGACAGGGCGCCCAGGCTTGGTGCTGCCTGGGCTCCTGGGGAAAGGCTCAGGGAGAAGGAGTGAGGGCTGATGCCCAATCCCATGCGATGGGGGACCGAATCCAGCACTTGGGTACATAGTGAGCCCACTGGTGTGACTGGGGTTATTCCAGATTTACACTGAGCAAGTGGGGCTGCTTTGCTGAGCACTTTGTTGAGCCAGTGGCTTGGGGGTGCAGGAGGAAAACTGTGTTCTCCTGTGTAGTGACGGGAGGTGGTTGGACCAACCTCTACCCTCACCCAAAAACGCAGCCAGGGCTGTGCTGAGGTGGCAGAGCTGCCCCAGGGCAGGAGCGAGGTTTTGTTGAATACTGGGGCACTGGCCAGTGTGCACATGGACTGTGGTCTTACTTGCCAAAAGTCTTTTGGAAAGTGCCTTGGTGGCTTATTACGAAGGGAGGTTTCCACTGAAAGAAGGTGGACCTGACCAGAGGCTGGGGAAGGGGCCATCAGGCTGTGATGTGTCAGGAGAGAGCATGGGCACTGTGTGAGGACATCCCTACCCAAGGCTGCGGTGCCCGGGGACAGGGGCCTGAAATAAGGGCCTGAACTGGGAATTAGTTGTAATTCCAGCAGTTGTAGACCCTGAGGAGGGTCTGTGAGGGAGCAGGTGGAATGGCTGGACTTGGAAATCAGACAGAAGCAGTGTATATCCGGACCTGAGTTCTTCTATAGGGCTGGCAGAGATAAATCACAGAGGTATCCTTGACAAATATAGTAGCTTCCACTCAGGGCACAGTGTTAACCCGCACTTAAGGCTGAGGCACATGATTTAATAGGGAGAGACTTCGCAACTAAAGAAAAATCTCTTGAGAAAAAAAAAAAAAAAAGAAAAAGCAGTGATGTTGGTGGAGCTGGGATGATTGTGCTGTCCCCAGGGGATGAACGCCCCAAAACCCACCGTTGGGAGGGGGTCCCTTGCCAGCTGGGGAGTGAGTGAAGGAATGCTGGCAAAATCTGGGCAGAGAAGATGCTGCTGGTGGGTCCCGCCGGGGGGACCCCACAGCAGGGGGGCACTGGGTTCGGGATGGGGAGCTGGGACAGCCCCACGTGTGCCGCTTGCCACCGTCTGGGTCCCTTTAACCACGGGGAGTGATGGAGAGCCCAAAGCTGCCGCTCTGCGAGGTCCCTATAATATAGTGCTGTGCAGCTGCAACTTAGATCGTGAGGAAAACAAAATGGGCCGACTGAAATGGAAACTTTTGTTACTTATAATGTTAATGAAACCAGTTTATCAGGCAGCGCAGAGGAAGTGGAATATTTAGTGCCATTTAATGTCTAATCATCAGCATTTCTTTGAATAAATCACATTACATTGTCTAAAACCTGAAAAGACGAAGCTGTAATAATTTTTAATATGTTGTATTTTCATTAAAGGGACACCCTGTTTGCCATCTAGCCCTATGTGTTTTAGGGGAGGTTGTGCGCAATGTGAAAGTGCGTTTGGCATTTTCTGACCTGACTTGGTGACAGGGTGACTCGGCCATGGCATGGCCAGAGGGCATAGCTGTGTCCTGGGGGGTCCCCCTTTGATGGCTGGGTGCATGATGGGTGCTGCAAACTTGTGGCTCCACTGAAGGTTTGAGGAGTTCTTTGGAGCTCTATCCCAGTGCCGTCAAAGACTTTTATATTAGCAGGAATGGTTCCTTTCTCGAGGAACCGTGCCCTGAATCGTGCCCTTCCCACTTCCTCCCATAACATCCCGGCGTCGTCCTGCTGCGGGCCGGGGGTTTGTATGTCCTCCCTGCCAGCCAAAGTGCCCGTCCATCCTTTTAATCCCTCAGGAGGGCCTTGGCACCTCCCCGGTGGCCAGCTTACCCTGCTGCCCCCTTCGGCATCCTGGCTTGCCCCACATGCCCCCGGTCCCCCCCAGGTGCCACCCAGGGCAGGGCTGCTTGCTGCCATCCAGCCCAGCACTGGGGAGCCCGCAAAGGGCCAGTTCTTGCCCACCAGTGTCTTGCTCATTGCAACTTTTAAGTGAACTGCAATGAACCTATAAGTCATAATAAAATGAAATGATGACAGTTGTCTTCAAATCCATTGATTAATGGAAATACGGGTAGCTGGACACAGACTATATGGTTATAAATGGTGCTGTCAAAATAAAATAATTATTGTATTAATAAGGAAGCTGTTCGGCATTGGCCCTACTGTACCTCTAAAAATATTTCAGCCCTCGATGTGTTTTGTGTTTCACGATACATCATGTGTTTTCCCAACGAGCGGCTCGGTGGTGTACGTTTTAATACAATTACTGTTTAGCAATGTGAGTCCCTCGGATCCTGGTACATGCACTGCAGCTGAAGATGGATTTTTTTTATTGACTTAATACTAGTTCTAACTAGATCCTGAAGATTGACTAAGTTGGTGAAGCACATACCACTTTCAAGCAGGAATGGGAAAAAACTAGCATATCTTATTGTACCTGAAACACTCTATGATATGTACTAAATATTATGACTACTGCGAGCCCTGCAATAATTGATTCACCCACACAGCCATTTAGTCTGTGAGCTGTTCGTTTTACAAATTCTACAATCTTTTAGAAATTCTTTCAGTGAAGAAGATTGCTGCCTGGCCTCAGATTCATTATGGTGATTGAATCCTCTTCAATAGAGAACTGTTTAAAGAGAGCACATCCCTGTGTGTCTCACTCAGAGTGAAGGCACATAGGTTAAAAGCTTGTCTGGGTGGCATAATTCACTGCTGCTGTGCCAAACAATCACATCTTATTGTGACCTTCATAAGATACAAAAAGGCAACAGTATGGAGCTAGTCTTTTTTTTTTATTATTTTTTATTTTTTTTTTAAACCACAGCACAATTTTAGCTACCCAACATCTGAAGCTACCAGAATCCCTAATTAAATAACCAATTAATAATGTAGAATAGAAAGAGCTATTTTTTTCAGACACAAAATCATAATTAATCAGAGTACAAAAAGCTGCCTGTCTTTATATCAGGAAAATATAGACTAGGTATTTAAATATTCTAGCACACCTGAACCTTGGCCATCCGTCATTGTTATGACTTAAAACATCTCAGACTAAATTAGGTTTTGTTTGTATAGAGCAGTGAAAGTCAGATGGCTTGAATGACAAAATTAGAACATGCTCAAATCACTGAAACAAAACTGCATAAAAGGAAAGATGTGCAGGAGGAGTATTGCTCGTGTTAAGCTGAAATCCTTCTTTGTGGGATTTTTTTTCTCCTCTCCTCAAATTATTGTTTGTAACAATAGAAAGCAGAGAACAGCTCCAGGAGCTCTATCAGCGTTCTTTATATACGTACCTTTTGGCACATTTATATATTAAAAGAAATAATATTGTTGTGTATAGCTGAAGCATCACCTCTGTTATTTCTATTTAGTCAAGGAAATGCCATAACAATGGATATTTTTCAAGGAAGAATATCTTTGAAACACAAGACTATAGTCATTTTGTATAGCACACAGAGGCCAGGCTTACCAGGAGTATATTTACATCTTTTTTACATTCAAAAGTTAAGGCTTTTTTTTTCTTTTTTTCCTTTGGAAGTTCATGATACATTTGGCAAATTTAATCAAAAGGATTTTAATAAATATTCCAAAGTGGTTTACATTTGTATGCTTCCTACCTCAACACCAACTAGTGTGCACGGGGAAGAAGAGAAGTTCTGCTGTTGTGTTTGGGAGAAGTTCTGCTGTTGTTAATCCAGAGAGGGAGGGGAAGGGCTCTCTGGTCCCCAGGCTCGGGCAGCTGCACTGCTGGGGACCCCCTGCCACAAAAACTTCTGCTGTAAAAAGAGGCGCCATGACACATAAATTGCTGTTTGGGCCAAATTCTGCAGCTCTTAATTGAGCAACCCTCTGGGTGACCTCGAGGGGAGATCTGCCGAATGAAGGGTTGCAGTATTGGCCCTTTGTAATTGTTTCTGAGATATAATTGATGAGAGGCTATTAATGGCTTCCAACTTTGATAAGTGTTTAACTTTGCGGTTCTTGAATCTGTCTTGTTTTAAGTATGCCGTAGGCCTTTTAACACCTCTTTTTAGGAGGAAATAGGTTTACAACTGTATGAGGCAAATGCCTATGTGACCTTCATGAGTGTGGACATAGAGATATGTACATGCACACCTGTGTGCTCTATAGAGGGGATAGAAATCAGCAGCTTCCCTTAGGGGAAGCTTCCTCTATAGAGCAGAAAATTCTGTCTGTCTCTTTATAGTTCAACATCTTACCACAAAGGATCTCTGTCCACATAAAATTTGCTATTAACCTAGTAATAAATAATTTTTGGGTGACAGTATATAGTATAAGACTTTGTGCAGCGTTTTTTTATTGGTAAACCAGCTATGAATCAACATACATGAACACAATAAAAATGTACAAAATATATGTATTATAGTTCAGACTTTGTCAATAGGGCATTACATTGATCCGTTCTCTTTGATGTTATTTGCAGAGCTGCAGTGAGCGTTTCGCCAGCGATGCAAACTTTGTTAAATTGCTTTAAAAAAAAATAAATAGTAGTGGTGGTTGGGTTTCTGAAGCTCAGCTGGGCTCGTGTCCTGTTTTCTGGACTTGTGAGTCTCTGTGCTCATGGAAAAAGTACAAAGATGATGTCCCAAGGCTGCCTTAGGTCATCTAACTTGTACATATAGTGGAGAATGGCAGAGAAGCTGATGGAGGCATAAGATACAGGACAATTTTGGATGAACAAAACCCCATCAAATAAAATAACCAGTAATTAATTAAAAAAAAAAGTGTTTCATGGCTTCATATAACTTTTTTTTGTCTGACTATATGGTAGGGTGTGAGGGAAGGTGGCCCTTGCAGGAACAGTCTGAGGCCACATGGCTGTGGTCACGCAGAGACGCAGAGCTGTAGCCAGGCCATGGAGGCTGCTGAGCTGCTCTGCCAGGTACAAAGCTTGGGACACGGTTTTGCAGAAATAATAACCAAAGCAGTAATTGTAATATGGTCTAAAATGCCTCACAGCTTTACCAAGTGTAGATTACGCCAGACGAACCTGGTATCTTGCTTTGATAAGATCATTGATTTTCTCGATAAAAGAAATGAAGTAGATCTCATCTCTCACCGTAAAGTATTTGATACAGTGCCACGTGGGAAATTATTAAGACAAGATAAGTACCTGAACAGCAAGCCAGGGGAGGGAGATGGGGCTGGGTCATGCTGAAAGAAATGTACTGGTCTAGGGAGAAGCCAGTGGGTGCCTCTCGGGACCAGTCTCCAACCTGATCTTAAGGACAATGGAACGTGCTGGTGAGATTTTCTCACCACACAAAACTGGGAGGCACCATTAATACTGAGGATAATCACTATGGCATACAGGGAGAAAGGGGCTCTTTCAAGGAGCAGATGCCTAGGAAGAGGTGCTCTGTTTTGCTGCCATGGGATGGCAGAGGAAACTCCTGGAGGTGAGTCTTTGGTGGTGTGAGGAGAAGGCCTGGTGGAGAGTCCACAGATGTGAGAGATTTTAAAGCTGTCAAAAATAACGGCTGCCTTAAACTTTTGCCTGTGAAAAACTTTGGAGAATATCTTACCCAGTGGAGGTTCCTGATTAGAGCCATCCAGCTCTAATTTTCAGTTTTTATTATTCTCTAATATCTCATCATATAAACAGTTGATCTGATCTTCCCTTACATGCAGAAGTAGCCGATGATAACAGTATGGGGCACTTGAGATAGGAAGTAGTCAAGTGAAATGATGGAGGGAGCCACACGCCCCTTTTCTGAAGTCTTGACGTTTTCTCTACAGAGAAACAAAGAGCTGTCACTCACTCCAGCACAGAGAGCGCAGGAGGAGGAAGCCCAACTGCAGTTAAATAAATAAATATGAATATATATGCATGCACATTCCCTATGCATGGGTACCTCGAGGGGCCCCTGGTGCACAGACCTCTCCTGGTCCCTGCTGTCCTTTGTGGGATGGTCTCTGCAGCCCGTAAAACTGGCATCCAGCATGCGAACAGATGTGTGTTTCCATGCGGGAACATCCATGTCGTCCCCCTCCCCGGCAAATCCACCACCACCCCTCCCAACCCAATGCGCCGCTGCTCCCCATCCCTGGTTGGGGCTGCCCCCTGCACACCCCCCAGTGTGGGTGCAGCAGCGGCAGGAGCCCAGGCTCTGCGGGTGAGGAAAAGAAATCCTTTGGTTTCTAAATTGGGATTAGATATGATTGCAGCTGAGCTGTAAAAACTCTCAGGCCAAAACCCACAGAAATTGGGCACGTTGCTGAGCGGAGCCCATTGAGAATAGGAGGACGGCATATAAATACTGGCTCTCTGTGGTTTTGGTGCCTTGCTTTTATACTGCAAGTATTTGTGTGTTAAAAACAGTAAGAACAAGACATCTGAAAATTAGGATTCTATGTCAAACTGTCAATACTCACAAGCATGCAGCCTTTCATTAAAATCTGTTTGACATTTTTGTTATGCGCAGAGAGCCAAAAAGATGCCAAAAGTATGTGATATTTGTGATCACATCCTCCTGCTAATACAAGGCGCTGCAAAGACGATTGTATTAAAACATTTCTTGTGAAAGACTGAGAAGTTTAAAAAAAAAAAAAAAGTGAAAAAAGAGAGTTAAGTTAAAAAAGAGACTTAAGTGGAGTGTGGGAATTCGGGATGTGTTCCTTGGGCAAAGCAATGGCAAATAGCCTTTTAGCCTAAGTTAACTCTTATTAGTTAACTGAAATGATAAGCAATCTAGTAATTTCAATTTTCCACAGAGGTCTTCAACCCCCCCAAATGTGCAAAATTTAATCATTTTGGGAAAATCATGTAATGATCATGTCATGTGACCTGGGCAGAAGAGATATTATTTTGTCACAACAATGTGAGTAAATTATCTTACTGGCAACTCGCTTAAAGGTCATGGAGATCATCTGATGCATGAGATGGAAATTTCTCTTGCCAAAACAATATTGACAGCTTATCAAGCAGGGAGGGAAGTAAAATGATATAATAGAATGTAAGGTAAGATAACAGTTGCTACTGATGGTAGAAAATATGACATGGCATTTCAATTTTAAGGTTATAGGCAGAATGATATGGTATAGATTCTTGGAGGCATAACATGGCAACTTGCCTGTGGATAGGCTAAAATGAATGCAATATTGTAGCTTGATGTATAATATATTAGATCTTAAATATAATACATGAAGAAAGGGTGATAGTTGTACCAAAGGAGGGAAGGAGAAAGGCCTGCACCTGCCTGGATAGATTCTCCTTGTGCCTGCTGGCGGTTCATTGAAGTTGCTCTGATGGGACTTCAAGGATTCGTGTGTCATTGCTCTCCCTTTTCTCTAATGTTTCAGTATTTATAGGTTGCTTTTCTTTAATTTTACTCCCTGACCACACTCATCTGTCTGTTTTACAGGCATCACGTGGTGCAGAAAGTGAATGGCCAGGAATAGATATGGTATTTTTATATATATAGTATATGTATATACATAAACAAGAGAGGTTTGAATGCTGAACTGGCCACTGAAGGCTTCCCACCTTGTTTTCAATGTAGAGTTATAATGCTTGCTGGGAAAAAAAAAAAAAAAAA
>VXBJ01005878.1:0-22953 GCA_013400055.1 Nycticryphes semicollaris | reverse complement strand
AAAAAAAGAAAAAGAATTATGAGAGAAGGGGAATATTCACTGAGGATCTGATACAGCACAGATGCTTAGGATCTTTGTTAATCATGTGTCTGAGTGCCTCTCCTTGCTGCATTGGGCCCTTTATGCCAGGACTGTTGCTCCTCTGCTTTCAGCGTGGCGCAGAGCGCGGACACCCAGGCACTGCCTGCTCTGCCACAGCCCGGGCGCTGGAGAGAGCCAGCGGGAAGCGCACTGTGCCGGAGAGGAGTCTGGTAGGGCTGAGGAATCTGTTTCTTGTCTGCTGTAACAGATTGCCTGGGAGGCGGCACCGTACCTGCTACCCACAGGTCATTACTCAGGGGGAGCCCTGTTTCAAAAAAGCATGGCGTCAAAAAGCACAGAGGAGATAAATCAGAGCAGATCAGGGATCACTGCACATGCCTGTGTTTCTCCACGTATTTGTATTTGGGCCAGAATCAAGATATTTCAGGGTATGACATTTTGCATCCATGAATGGGCAACGCAATCCCATTGATGTATTCACTTGCTGTTTGGGTTTTTTTTGTTTTTTTTTTCAGCTCTTCTTAACCCAAATGAAAGATATACATTATTTATTTTCTTTTCTGCTCTCATCAGTGACAGAAAACTAATTTACCTCCGCTGAGGAGAGCACATTCCCGTGCTTGTGTGTGACACTCGCAGTCAGCGTCCCACAAACATCACGCTTCTCGGCATGAGGGTTTCCAAGGACTCGAGCCTCAGCCTCTGCCACCTGCCTGGGGCTTGATGGTCCCCAACCCTCACTTCCATGGGCCCCAGTAGAACCAAGAACATTATCTCGGTGCTATGCTGGAAGGATATGTGTGGGTCTTCACTGAAGAGTAGGCTGTGTTACAGGGGATGGAGGCAGCCAAGACACACCTGTGTGTGTCCTTGGGCAGTGCTGGAGGGTGTGGGTTAGCCCAGTGATCCCCACACTCAGCCAGCTCTGGGCACTGGAACAGGTTGTTCATAGAAGCTGCAGATGCCCCATCCCTGGAGGTGTTCAAGGAAAGGCTGGATGGGGCTCTGAGCAACCTGGTCTTGTGGGATGTGTCCCTGCCTAGGGCACGGGGTTTGGAACTAGATGATCTTTAAGGTCCCTTCCAACTGAAACCATTCTGTGATTCTATGATCATGGAGAGAGACAGTCTGGATGAGTCGCATCTGAAAAAGTGACCAAAGAATATGGGCAGGGCCGAGTGGTTTTGCATCTGGTTTTGTGCTAGATCCTTGGGACTTTGAAGATCCTCATTTCTCAGAGGAAAGATTACCAGAGAGGATTCTTCCACAGGTAGTTACTTGCAAATGAGCTATAAAAACATTCACCATCCTTTATATTGTCTTCAGGGAGAACTAACACAATCAATAAAATCAACAAGACTGGTATTCCTGCTGTGGCTGTTCAGAAAGGGTTGGTTTGGTTGGCATTCACCATTCTTGGGTTTGGCTTTGAGTTTTGGGCTCTAGTATAGCTGGTGATGGGGAGAGGAGCTGCTAGACTTTTGCAGTGGAAGATAAAGAAATGCAGGACTTAGATAAAATGCACTTGCACTTTGGTCCTCTCCAGGACCAAATGAGGTCTGAATAAAAGTTGGTTTAGGGATTTTCAGATTCATCTCAAAGCACAGTCAATTTCTCAGCAAATAAACCCACACGCTTGGTTTTGAGTTTTTTTTTTTACAAGACTTACATAGCTTCATATTCTGCCAAGCAAGGTTGTATCCCCTCAGAAGGACTGTAGCCAAATATAGTCAGTGGTGTATTATGAAGGTCTTCTCTACTCAAAACCTAATTGAAGCCTTGGACAGAGGTAGCTGTTCTCACAGGTTTCCAGTGTTGCATCTTCAAGAGTCAACTTGCTGGGAGCAATGCACTCATTTGTGTAAGGAAAAAGATCCCTTAATGTGCTATTAAATTAAACAATGTCACTGCTATTGCAGTAGAGCTGAGCGAATAATCCATAATGAATAATTTATTCAACAAATTTAGCTGCTTTCTCTGCTCACAGACTATCTGGAGACAGATCACAATTCCCTCCAATTTACTTATTATTTGAAATTACTGATGGATAGCTTTGTAATTAAAAAAACAACTCTGTGTCTTGATCACAAACAACTGTGGGTGTCTGATCTTCGTTAGTCAAGGTATGTGGGTTGGTTGTGATGGGTCAGATAAATCACATGATATTGTTTCTGCCTGCTCATTGGAGAAGCCTACAAGCATGTCTGGCATGAAAACACAAAAAATTCTATCTCTGCATGCAATTTTGAAATTTGTCTTGTGCAAACATTTGCCCAGTAAAACTTGATTGCTCAAAAGTGTGCAGAAAGCAAATCCCAGAGGGAAATCAATGTGGCTGCAGTAAATTCATTTGAAAATGTGAATGAATATTTGCAGACTTTTTGTTTTTTTAAAGCTCCCACCCAGCCCTGGGTGACAATGTCCATCAAATGCACCAAAAATACATTTCACTTGTTGAAGATTGTTGGGCTGTTTTTTTCTTCCCCTCCTCCCTCCTTTTTTTTTTTTTCCCCCCAGAAGAAGGCAGTGTAAGAAGGAATCTCTGGTCCTGGTGTTACAAGAACGTTAAGCCTAAACTCACTACAAACTGCACAGGTGGCATCTTAAAATGGATTGTCTTGGAAGGGCATTTCAAAATTTCCCTGTTCTGATGGCTAGAAGCTTGTTTCTCTTGTGATTCACCCATGTGCTCCCATGTACTCATGGCCAGGATACGTTGCTGAGCATCCACCATTCCTGTAAACAGCCCTGACCGATACATGGGTGTCTGCTCCCTGGCCCCAGGTCCTCTCTGGAAGCAGAGTGGTCTGCAACTGCTTTTTCCAAAAATTTGTTAAAAAGTCATCTGCAATGCGTTGCACTTCCCACCTTCTTTGTAGGATCCTCTTTCTCCATCACTACTTTGCTCCTATGAGGAGATCCTACCTGCCTTGACCGCGCTGCAGTATTGGACGGGCAGCCTTCCTCCTCATTCCTCTTCTCCTCTTCTTCCATCTCCTTCTCTTTAGTCCTCTGACCCCTTCTCCCAGTACTGAGGTTAGACTTGGAGACCCCCAACCCTAACCCAGTCTTTGGAGCTGATGGAGACTGAAGGAGCAACACCTTTTTTTTTTTCTTCCTAATTTCTAATGTTAGAAAAATAACTAGAAGGGGGGAATGTCTTTGCAGAGGTATGTGTAAGCCTCTCAGAGCAGAGGTCTAAGAGTTGTGTTTGTACATGAGGGAACGGGCTGATTAATTGATCTTCTCTGAGTCCCATTTCAATAATTTACTCTTCCCAACAGAGGAGATGTCTTTGTTTTTGTGCGTTCAGCTAGGTTAGGTCACAAAGATATTTTCCCCCTCTTTTGAAATATTATACATATTGGTATCAGCTTGAAGTAGAAAAGTTCATGAGGCAGCTTTTGTGTTTTCCTGCTAGGAGCCAAGCATGAATAACGATTAATAGTGCACTGTAGCTGTTTCAGGTATTCACACCCTATCAAAGCAGAGAGCGACTCTAGGGAGAAATACCACTCATTGGCTGGGAGAGGAGTGCTTAGTGGTGACAAACAGCACTTCAAACTGAAATGTGGAGAGATGGGTCAGGGAACGCTTTCCTTTATAAAGATGTATCTTTTTGTATACGTGATGCTTAGAAGGAAGAATGGGCCTACTCAGAAGGGACCTCCAGAACCAGCGGAGCCACCAGCTCTGTTTGTCCAGTAGGTACCTGTCTCTGGGGTCCCAGGCACCAGCTGTGGGTCATTCACTTGACACTTCATCATTCATTTGGCTAGCGAAGAGGATATCAACTTGGAAAGAACTTGGAAACATTAAGGCTTGAGGATTTTTTTTTTTTTTTTTTAAATTCGTATAAGTGTGGTCCTTTGTGAAAATAGCATCAGCATCAAGATGACAAGGAGACCAATGGGAGTTTGTGGAGGTGAGCAGCTTTTACTCCACCTTCAGTGCTTCCTGGTGCCCAGAGCTTTGCTCTGGGTCAAGAAGGACAGAGAGGGCATGTGGAATGCTGTGATCTCAATACAGCATAAAACCTAAAAATAAAATAGAGGATTATAAATGCCCCTCCCTGGAAGTCCTCCTGCTTTTCCCCAGCCAGCTGTTTTGCTCTCCCTTCCCTGTGCCTTATGCCCAGGTAGGGCTGCTTCTTTCCACCCTTGAAACAGATCTCCAACACTGCACGAAACAAACAAAGAACATCTCTTGTTTATTTTTGCAAAGTTTTAACTGGGCCTGTGAGCAAAGAAGCCTCATTAAAAGCATTTTACAGTGGGTCATCCAGAGTTTGAGGAGCGGGGGAAGAAAAAGGGGAGAGATGATGTTTCCCCCGCTGGCAGGTTGGTGGCTGGTGCCACGCTGCCCACCCAGCTGGAGGGAGCAGCCAGTGCACAAAGCCAGCTGTGGAAGAAGAGCAACAGGAGAAACTCCTTTGGGCAAATGAGGATATGAACTGAGGGTATTTTAATATTTTTCTCGTAGAAAGCAGCATTAGTTAATTTTATCCTCTATCCTCAATTGCTTATAAACACAAAATGAAAGCAGCATAATTCTTTAAAGCTCATTGCAGGCTTTTTTAAAATGACCTCTTCACCTGTAATTACAAAAAAAAAAAGATTATTGAGCCAAATGGGATATATTAGTAAGAACATCAGTGATATAATTTTGATCACAGTGAATAAAATAGTTGGTAAAATTCATTTAACAGCCTTTAAATCACTGGCTCCTGTGTTATTTACTTGTGAAAGCATAACTCATACAGCTTCACTTCTGTTGTATTCCCATAGCATTTATTTATCTCACCTTCTTCCTTGAAATCTATGTAAAAAATAGATGTCGTGTTTTCAACTCTCTTTTCTTATCTCTCGAGCCTGCGCTTTGTGTACAAGCCATCGAGCCCCTGCCTCCGTGGCACCATCACAGCAATGAGATGAAGACAGGCAGGTGGGAAACCAGTAAAGCCAGTCAAAATGAAAGGAATTACTTTACATCAGAAATCTGGTCCAGTCCAAACTTAGGAAATCACACAGAGCAGTTGGACTCCAATGCAGTGAGTGTAGTTTAGTACTTGAACATGCCTTTGATACAACTCTTAAAAATGCCGGGAACTGGAGAAAGTCCTGCAAGTCAGGAGTGCTGTGTGAGAGATGGCCAAGATCTGCCTTACCTCCGCCAGGCCACAGACAAGCTTTGTGTCTGCTAATGCTCTTAAATTAGATAGATTTTAGGAGACAACAGTATGGTCCATTAACAAGTATAATCAACATGGTCTCTGCTGGACCAAGAGCACAGGATATTCTTGCTGCAATATGGTCACTTTGAACGTGCTATTCCCTTTAAATCAGCACAACATCAGGAGGTACCACGTTGGATCAGCCAGGCAGGAGGTGGACATCTGCCAGACATAAGCATTATCAATCATCACCCAAGTATTTACATCAATCATTGTACAAACATTTATGTCTGGAGTCCTTCTTCTGGCCACAATGTAGGTTTAGATAGAAGCATACGCTCAATGTGGAGAGAATCCTGATCACTTCCTTTGCCCTGTTTGTAGAAAATTCACTTCTCTCCTCTCCCCTGGGCTGACCTCCAATTTGTTTTCTATTTGAAAGGCTAAGGCCATATGGCAGATATGTTCAGCCCTCAAAGTCTTTTGACCTTTTGAACAGTTGCAGTCTAAATTTCAATAATGAAAACACTTCCTTTTTTTTTTTTTTTTTTCCTTTCTTTTTCCTTTTTGGATACTTATAAATGAGATATTATATTTCCATACATTTTATTTCTGGCCACATCTGTGAATCTAATATTGACCTGGAGTTATCTGTGATAGAGAAGTTATTAATTTTGACAGATATAAGGGAGAAGCTAATATCCTCCTTTTACAAACACCTAATATTAATCTCTAGTGATGTAAACGAGAACTCCAGAATGGCTTGGGGTGGTGCTGGAAATGATATGAGATCGAAATTTGATAATGAAAAAGGGAAAGATTCATTTTAGAAAATTGATAAAATGGATAAAAAATTGTATTTCCTATGAAATAAGTGTAGGAAGCACAATTTAGATTCAGCATCCATTATACTCCTATAGGTGCTATATACACAACGGAAATGTTATCAGAATACCATTTATTCTGATTTATATGTGTCTGTAATTCCATTGACTCAGAATATCATCTGTCCTTTGGTTTCTGCTCAAAAACCAGATAGGTAGGCTGGTTTTAGGGCAAGAGGATGTACCCAGCTTGGTTTGACCAGATGGGGGTAGCTATGGATGTCACACCAGCAAGGCTGCTGTGACACGGTTGCCTTCAGTAGCTGGAGACTTTACTCTGTGGCCCTCAAGATCTGTTAACAGACATGCTCCCAAATTCTGCTGCTTCTCCATGACATTTTTCTCCCTTAATAAGCCTTCTCTGCATCTTTGCTTTCCAGTCAAGCTGCTTTGTGACCTACTAGGAGAATTCCTCGATGCACTGGAAGGAAACTCTTCCTCTAGCTCTGACTATCTGGAGATCTGGCTTCGGATTCTCCCTCTGGGGAAGTTTTTGGCCTTTGTCTGGAATAAAATTCCAGTGTTTTACGATACACGGGATACTTTTTTCCCCCAGCAATTTACTGGGTTATCCTGGGGAAATTGCCAAGTCTGGAGATTCTGCAAGTGTTTGGAAGGTTTTTACTTTACAGCAGAGAGACAGTTTGATGGCCTGGTTCAAAAGGAGCTAAGATTCACACAGCTGGACTGTTTTTTTTGGTTGATTTTTTTTTTTTTTTTTGTTATGCCAGAAGAAGAAGGTTATACTGTTAATCACATTCAGACATTTTGCTGTCCTCTTCTTTTTATACCTCAGCAGCATTTTTTACCCTGTCTCTAGACAAGATAACACCATGCAATTGATAACATCTCACCCATTTCTGGGAGCCCCATGCAGGTTTTGCAGATATCCGGCAACGAAGGGTGCACAGAAGTTGGTGGCCTGTTTTATTCACAAATTTGTTGCTGTGTTCCTGTGTCCCCATGAATCCATCACGATGCTGAGGTGCCTGCAATGGAGGGAAATAGAGCAGGGATGATTAATAAATAGTTTATTGTAGGGATGGGGAGCTGTGTGGGAGAGCTCCTCTTTAGTGGCACGGCTCTTTGCTGTTGTGTTGCCCTATTGTGTTTGCTATACGTGTTTATTGCCAAAGCTTATCTCAGAGTTATGTATTTGATACCAAGGCTGTCGGGAAAATTACTAAAGGCACCAAAATGCCTGTCTATCCCTCAGACCAAAGTGGAAAGTTATCTTGATGGTGATGGCTGACAGCACGCAGATTGTGGCACAAAGCCTCCCTTCTTAGAGAGATGTCCTCAGCAGCAGCAGCAGCAGAGGTTGAACGGAACTGCTGGTGGAGGGAGATGTTGGAGGACCCCAGGCAGTGAGGCAATGAAGAAGGGCACAGCCTGGGGGAAATCTGCCCTTTGGTGAGTTTGGGGGTACCTTCTTGGCCAGAGATGCTGTTTGGAGGTGGGTAAGCTCAGACAGCACAGTGCTGCAGCACAATCCTGACTGTTGCGGGCTGTGTGGGGACAGTGAGGAAAGTAGCCCCCTCCTGGGCAGCAGTTTGGATCTTGGATTAATATATTTTATTAGTTGGGAGTTGTGCTTTGAACAGATTTTCCTCTCCCTTTTATTCCAGTCTCTTCTGACCTGCGTTTTTACCAGTCCATCTCTGATCATGCCCAGGTGCTGTAAGCAATGCTCCCTGGTGTCACCAGTGTCCTGGGCACTGCATCCCTCGGGATGCTGGGTCCCAGTTGTGACCACACTCACCATCCTCTGCACCCGTGGCATGGAGGGCCCTGTGTCATGTCTGGGCACAGCACAGCATCTCCGAGCTTCTCCAAAAAAGGTCAGAGGACTACTATTTTTGCTCTCTTATCACTGCTACCAATGGTAGTGGCTGATATCTCTAAACTAAACCAGTGTAGGTGCTTTATCATCCATTGCAAAGATGAAATGAGTTAGTAGCCAGCCTAGGGGCAGTTATGATATCAGGCTAAGACCTAAAACCAAAGTGGCTTGAAAGCCAAAGGCCTCCAGACAACACTGTCCTGGTTTCCCCATTGATTTTGCTCCCCTATTGCAAAAAAGATGATAAACAATTATCAGGTATCAGTGCCCGAATCTTAAGTGTCTTCTGTAATACTTAATATAAAAACAAATATGTTCTCCTTCAGAAAATGAAGCAGATCCCAATTAATTATGTATAGCTCTCCCGCTTTCACGCAAAGAATAGCAACATTCAAATAAGCACTTTGGTCTTCTTATCACCTGTTCGATTACAGGCATCTCCCAGCTCTCTAATGATCATCTGAGTTTTGGTGCTGTTTTTTTCCTTTTAACTCTGTGTCATGTTCATTCTCTTTCTTAGCATTTTTGATAAAAATAGTGTAGTAGAGACAAGACAGATGTCCCTTTGGTGATTTTAATATACTCTTTGCTGCCCTAAAATGTCTGAAAGAATCAGCTTCTGTATCAAGAGCTCTGTTCTTGATTTTATATATCCTTAAGTCAGAGAGGAGGACAGAGAGATGAATGCCACAGATACGAGCCAACCCATCGAATCTGATCGATGGCGAAACAGTGATGAAACCCAACAGATCGGTGAAATCTATATAAAGACTCTACTGCTTAGAAGAGCAGAACAACCCAAACCCTACATGAAATCCCCAGCTTTATTTCAAGCGATTTTTTCTTGCATTGCATTTGTTCAGGATTGACCTGGACTATGTCTTTTTCTCCCAGCTCTGAGAGAATGTTCTCCTGCAGAAGACTAGGCTAGGATGGAGACCCATAAATACAATTTTGTGACCTTTGTGAGCTCTACCTGCTTTATTGTCAGAAGGATGACTAAGAAGTCTCCAACATGTAGTGTCATCAGCATTATGATCTGAGAAACAACACCTACAGAATCTATTATTCATTAAGTGTAACCAATATATAATTTAAAACAGTGGGTTTTGTCAAATAATGTTAGGTCAGCATAATTTTCTGCCTATTACTAATATCTATAACATCTTTGCCTTAGTCAGCTCTATTTAAATATGCAATCATTTACAGCTTTTGACTATATGTGTGCACACTCCCAATTTCCAATATTCAACTACTACAAATTTTATGCTGACATCAATAGCAAACTATTAAAGACAGTATTTCATTATTGGTTTTTCATCCCAAAAGTTATTTACAATTATATACTAAGCACTAATATTAAAGGAAACCATTTAAATGAGGTGCTATCTGCTTTAACAATATGTCTGTCACAGAATGAGATTGTGTTTAAAGATTTTATCAAGAAATGGTTGTTTGCTGAGGTTATGTTTTGTCCATGAAATATGCATTTCATATCTCTTTCATTTCATTAACATAATTTAATTTGTGCTTTGCATTTTGTGCATAATACATATTTGATTTACAAAACAAATATTTCCATTAGAAAATGAATTTCATGCAGGCAAAAAAGCAGAACCAAATGATGTATTGAAGGAAAATAAGAAGAAATGAAATGCATTTTCTCAGTCTATTAAAAAATCTATGGCATTGACAGAAAGTGCACTTAGTGCTACATTTAAAAAATAGCACATATGTCAATGTATTAACAAATAGAATTGGAAATACAAATATTTCCCTATATCAAGCCAAGAATCTCTTTATTTTAATTGAGTTGATTTAAAAGCCCAACTACAATTTAATTTTTATTTCATGATGTGGTACACTGCCTGGTGCCATTACATCCATGTAGAATTGGCAGTCAATATACAAAGATATTTTACCTTTTAAAAACTTTCTATTGACACCAGCAATAAATAATTTAATGGGCTGAAAATGTGAAATCATTAATTTGCTGATTGTCTTCGAATATTGGGTAGCAGGGTAGGGGTACAGATAGGTGAGTGGGACTAACGAATAGTGTTTGTGAGACTGTCATGAGAGGAACCCAGTAAATAATGCTGCAGATGAAATGAAATGCTATTTAAACTTGCCTGGTTTAACCTCCAGATCTGAGGGGATGAAGAAAAGGATCATGCCCAAAATGCCCCATTATCTCCCTGGCAAGAAAACCTACCAAAACGAGTACAGAGGAGTTCAACCTCTGAAAGGTGCATGTTTCCTTCCATCTAGCCAAGCCATAGAAGCGTTGAATGTTCCCAAGTGAGTGGTGGATGAGTGGACCATGGGAGCTAGGCACCTACCTTGAGATGGGGTTTGCTGCACCTCTCTTTGAACAGTGTGACTGAGGTTGGCAAATAAATCCCTCATCCTGCCAGGAGGAAAAACACAGAGGAAGAAAAAACCTTGAGAAAACATCTTAAAATGGCTGTCCTTATGGACACCAAGGTTATCTGGAATGACTACATTGCTACCCGTGTGCTGATGGCAATCTTTTGGCGCTACACAGGTGGGCAGGGTTTGGCCCCGCGCTGGCTGTTCACACAAAGCAAATGGGTCAAACTCTGCCCACAGCTGTGGTGAGGCCCCTGCAGTCATCTTGCTGGTGCAACTGGGAACAGAAGCGGGCTTGTGAAGGATGGGGCAGGTTGGCTCAGGGCAGAGATGGGCATCACTGCTTTCAGACCTGGCTCTGTGGCACGGCCACACTATGGGAACATGTCTGGGGCAGGACCCAGACAACAGGAGAATTAATTTAAATTTGTAGGACATTTTAAAGATAATAATAGATGTCGAGTTGCATCTTTTAGTTGTGTTGGAGCTTTATGCTCTAAGCTTTTTTATACAAGGATTAGGGACTTGCTTTTGAAAAAAGGGAGGGGTTGGGAACTGGGATTCTTGTGGTCTCAGGAGTCCAGAAGCAGCAGCTTAAAGAAAAATACCAAATGCTGCAAGGCGGGTAAGAGTGAAAAATCCTGCATTATTCTGCCATGGAGAATGAATTTAACTCTACAAGAAACTCTGCGCAGCAAAGTAAGGAGAGAAAATGAAGAATAGCTCCTCCATTTAAAGCTAAGAGATACGTTTGTGGAGGTTAGACTGTAAATACATTAGCTTAGCTGGAATTTTGCCAGGACTTTGGGACTAATATCCATACTCTTATGAAAAGTGCTTGGGATAATGACTACAGGTATCCGAGGCCTCGGCGCTGTATCCAAGGCTAATTGAATTGAGTAGGCGTACATACTTGAGAAAACCAAAGGGAGGTTGGGTGGGAAAAGGGAAGAAGGTGAAAAAGGAAGCAAAGAAGTGAAGCTGCTACATTCTGATAATTAACCTGAATGAAGGCTCCAGGTCCATCCTGTTGGATCGTGCTGTGCACTGGCTGAAAGCAAAGTGACAGGGGAGAGTGCTCTCTCCCTGGTGTTACCTGTGGTCACCAGGGCCATTTCTTGCAGCTCACTTTCATCTGCTCAGCACCAGCCAAGTCCGGCCTGTCCCAGTTATGCTCCTGTTACCAGAGCTCTGCTCCCAGTATCTGCATGGCCCAGGGCTGCCTTCTGTGGTGTCACAGCACGTCTCACATCCTGCCCGCTTCACAGCTAGGTCTGGCCCTGGGGACAAGCCCAGACGTGCCACACTGACCGCTTGACGGGATGCTCCTGTGGCTGCAGCCAAAGCAGTAACTCTGCAGACCATCCTTCAAAGGGATGCTCAAAGGGATGACCAAGTCTGGTCACCAGAAGAAAAACAGAGCGGTCCCCTTGCCTGCCCACAGGGTGCAGGGATGTAGTGGGGGAGGAAGGCTGGCGGCTGCCTTGCCTTCACATCATCCCTCGTGGAGATTTTGTTGGTCTCCACGCTAGTTACTTCTGAACACAGAACGCAAAGAGAGCAAGAGCACGTTTCTTTCGTTGTGTGTGGAGCACCTCATGTGCTTTTGGGGATGTGTTTTTCCCCAGGAAGGGCCCTGGCCGCCGAGCAGAGCAGTGCTGCTGCCAAGCAGCCCTTGTCCGAGCGGCAGTTCAGCTCCACGTCCCTATCGACTGCTCATTGAGACGTATGTGCTATAAATCCTCCAAAGTGAACCACAAAGTCATGTCTTCAGCCAAACCTTCGAAGAAATGAATAACGTGAGCCTGGTGATTAGCTCTAGGATTAATGAGATGCACCACCTACATTCATAAGATGTAACGAGAAAAAATACCCAGGAACATTTAAACATCACACCTCCTTTCCTGACAATATCGGTGTGTCAAAGTTGGGATAAAACTGTTTTGAATAAAAAATAAAGTATGTCTAAAATATTAAAAGAAAAAAGCTTAGTGCCTGCACACACAAAAGCAATGATCTAAGGGAAATCACCAGTTGCTGTTCTGTGAGGTATAAAAATAAACCCTTGTCTCCTTTACTTTTACATCCACTGACAAGTGACTATATTAGCATTAAGTGAAAAAGCAGATGAAAAGTAATGTCTTTTATTTAGCTCCTACCTGAAACATATTTAAGTTTTCTGCAGCAAGTGAGATTGTGCACAGGGGTTTGAAATCATGTAATAAGACACTGTGTGACATTATCTGTCCACTGAGCAGTCACTCCAGTAAGTAACACTGGCACTAAATCTTGGAAGGGAAGTTAACACAAATAACTTCACGCTCCCCCTTCCCCCCCTTTTCCTTTTTTTCAACCTTGTCAGTGTGTCTATCTATACAAGATTTTGTACTCATTCTCCAAAGAAACCTGTTAGGATACCTGTCCATCAACTAGTCTAACGTACTTGTCTCATTTTTAATATGCCAAAAATGTTGAGCTATGTATTGTTTCTAAATGAAGCACATGTGTGCTGCAGAGTAGAAACAGAAATGTGCTGATACAGGAAACTCTACTTGTTTGTTAGCAGTGATATTGGAAAAAATCCATCTCTCCTAGCAGGACAATCTCATCATATTAAAAGTTATGGATTTCTTGCTTAAGCATTCTACACTAGCTGCAGAGCTGTATAAACTTGCTTCTGCTTATCAAGCGAGCCAACAATACACAAAAAGAAAATTTAACATCTTTTAACATTTCTGCCTTCATATGGGAGTTCTCCTGAAATGAGTTCTTCAATTATCCTGATGGATCTGTTTAGTGAGTTGGTACTGTTTCCTGGCTTATAAAAGCCAGTGCATTACTATGCAATACTGTGTATGTGGTATTGAAATGAGATCAACATCATTGCTTTACTACATTTTAAGCAGAAGTTAGCACATGTTTATAAAAATCATAAAGACTTCAGAGTTAGATACCCTAGCAATGTATCCTAAAACCTATACTGTTTTTTGTTGGCAAATAATTAAAGGTGCGTGAAAAAATGAACTGTCCGTGGCTTCTTTCTTAAATAACTAATGAGAATTAATCAATAGTGAGCAAAGATTAACAGAGGATGTGTTTTGTTTTCTTTTCCCTTGGATAACAAAGGAAACGTGGTTTATAAAAGATGATAAGCATACTGAAGTAAAATTACTAATTTCAAAATAAAGTTGCAACATTATTCCTACATATAGGAGTTCATACATAGCCCTATGTATGAAATTCAGTTCAGAAAAAATTAATTCACTACATCTGAGATTAACTGCATATGACATCCAAGAATGTTTTAGAGCACCGTTTATTGGATTGACTGTGTTGCACAAGTATGCAAAATATTTACATCTTTAGTCCTCCAAATTATTAAGCTGCTAAGATTTGTCTGTGACAGGAAGTTTTAACAAACCAGTTTGAAGATGTTCCCTCTGAACCCACTATCCTCAGCTCTCTGTGCGTGTGTATGTCTGTGTGTCTCCATTTGCATGTGTGTGTGTGCATGCACAGATTTTTTTTAGTCCTTACTCTGTAAAAAACTTTGGAATTGTTTGACCCTGTAAACACAAAATTCATGTGTCTCACCCTGGAACAAATGCATTCTTTTTAAAAGCAGCATATGGGCAGCCTTGGACTGATGTTAGTTTATTGTCACTGCTTGATAACGTTTAATGGAAAAGATACAAGAGTGCCAAAGAATTTTAATTATTTTTGTGATAAAGTTATATGTTCGGCCTTGAAAAAGTGGAGATAATGCTGGGATTCATTATTATTCCCAGTGTGTTTAAACAGACGACACAGAATGCAAACAAAAGCAGATGAAATTTGAAAAGTATTATCAATATTGCAGATAGCAGATGCCCTTTCCAATCAGAACAAGCATATCTTCTATAGCAACTTTATGGTTGAGTAGTTTATTCATTTCTATTAGAAGGTTGTACGTTTCTAAAATATGTAGATGGTATCTAGAAAACCAACCAACCAGTAGGGTCATTTTGCTTGTTTTCCTAAATTTATTATTTCACTTTTGCAGGCTTGATCTGAGGTGCATTAACATGGGAGTGAAATCTTATTGTGTCAAATCCTATCTTGTATATGACCTTTCATGTGTTTTGCGGTGGTTCTGAGAGGGAAATGCTAAGAGGTGTCTATTCTGCAGAGCTTTGCCAGGCTTGTATTTGTGCTGCTGCAACTAAAACTGGACCCATCTGCCTGTAAAATTTTTATTCTTCTTGGCTTTATAGCTTGAAAGAAACATTTTGCTGTGGATGCAGCACCTAATCCAAACTTATATTCTTTTAAGTGTGCCTGAGGCACACATCCAGCCTTTGTGAGGTCACCAGCACTGCGTGGGGACCCACCAGCTCCACCACGGTGGGTCTGACTCAGGACTGGCCCCCCAGCACCACTCACAACCACAGCCATTATTTCCATGTGATGTTCTTTGAAGCCTTTGTTCTGTATTTTGCATTTTGGAGGAAAATAGCAAACACTGAAAATTATTTTACAGTAATTTACTGAACCCTAAGGCCAAAATTTTGCCATAGGTTATGACACTGGGGGCTTTGGTGGTGAAAATCATGTGCTGATGCATTTCTACTGCAGAGAAATGGTGAAAATGTAGATATTCAGAAAATATATTCCACACAGTTTCCTGCTACCTGTTCATATGCCAATTATACTTTCAGTTTTGCATCTGAAATTCTTATCTGCCTAGTTACATCCTATCCTCTGAAATGTCTGTAGTCCACTTAGTCATATTTAAAGCTGCATCTAAGTGGTTATCCACATGCAAAGAGGCAAACTAAGAATATTTCACCAATCCTTTTTAAAAAATACAGATTATCCTCCATAAAAGATTTGGAGGATGTTGCTTTTAGACCTTGATTTCAGGCTTCAATGGAAGAACAATGAACCCTTTAAAAATATTCAGTGCTTGGACAGTCATAAATGTTAAAACAAAAAAGCAACAGAAAAATCTTCTGCAGCAGTTAAAAGTAGCTAAATTCAGCCCCTGTGAAGTTGTCCCCAGATGAAGCTCCAAAATGGCAGGAGACAGTTGTGTCCTTGGAGGCTATGAAGGAAGGTGCTGCTCCTCGGGAATGCCCCAGCGGAGCCCAGGCTCCCTCCATCTGATATCCCCGGTCTGAGGATCCCAGAGGGATGCATGTGGTGGGGACAGGGAGAAGGAAAAAGAAGATGGAGTATAAGAGGAGGAGGAGAGGACTATGTCTCCCATGGTGCTCTTCAACCACCCCAGACCTGAAATTGGGCAGGTGCTGAGGCATACACCTGGCTCTGGTGAGGTGGCAGCAGCTCCAGGCTCCAAGGCTGTTTGCAGGTATCACAAAGCCCTGCCAAAATGTGTTTGGGGTGTGAATTTGGGAAATTTAGTAACAAGACGAACCCAAATGTAGGATAGATCCTAAGGGGCTCTAAAGTTTGAGAGTCTGGAGGGAAGATGAGGTTTAGGGTGTCCCATCTTTAAATTGCACTAGGAGTATGTGCCTGTGTCTTCACCACGGTCTGTTTTCTTAATGTTGGTTTGTCGGTCCTGGGTAAAGCTGAGCCCCAGCTTGGGCTAGCCCTGAATTTCCTCTGAAAGTGACAAAAGTGCATGTGAAACTTAAGCTTGACACCAACCTTGGTGGCTCATCCCCTGCTTCGTGCCCTGTGCCTGGTGGTGCGAGCGGTAGGAGGGTGCTGGTGGCCCCTCCATGGTGCAGGGCTGCAGTGGGAAGGCAGAGCCATGCTAATGTTTCACGGAATCATGAAATCATGGAATTGTCAGAGTTGGAAGTGACCTCTAGAGATCACCTAGTCCAACTCCCCTGCTAAAGCAGGATTGCCCAGAGCACATCACTCAGGACTGCATCCAGATGGGGCTTGAAGGTCTCCACAAGAAGGGGACTCCACAACCCTCTGGGCAGCCTGTTCCAGGGCTCTGGCACCCTCACCATAAAGAAGTTTTTCCTCATATTTGAATGGAACTTCCTATGTTCCAGCTTGTGCCTGTTGCCCCTCATCCTGTCACTGGGAACCACTGCGAAGAGTCTGGCTCCATCCTCCTTCAGCCCACCCTTTAGATACTTGTAAGCATTCATAAGGTCTCCCTTCATCCTTCACTTCTCCAGGCTAAAGAATCCCAGCTCTCTCAGCCTTTCCTCATCAGGGAGGTGCTCCAATCCCTTAATCATCTTTCTTGTCCTTTGTTTCCCATTGCCTCCATCTGCCTTTCTTTTTCCTGTTTGTGCATATCCTCTGCTCTTACTGTCTTCTGTTACAGCCCTTAATGCACATCTAATGTAATTTTATAGAGCAATATTATCCCACGTACACAAACATGCGTCCTTTCTCTCCCCCTTGCCGGTGGCAGGGTGCTGCCCAGCCCACCCAAGGAACCCCAAACGTCACTGCTCTTGCTGCATTTATGGTTGAGCAGCATCATCCCAGCTCATCAATTACTTAGCTGGCTTCCATAACGAACACGTTCCATAAATATGAAAGCATTTCTAGAAAGTCAAGTGTTTGGATGTTATAAAAAGCAGCGGTGCTGAGTCATGCTCTTCCCAGCCCATGGGAAATGGCCGATGATTATTTTATGCCATTTTGTGTTGGGCTGTGATAACTTCAGGGAAAACGTGGCCACCCAAACTGACAACTCATGCTGATCTGCTGCTCTGTGCTGGTGGTGCCATCTGTTAGCACATGTCACTATAGGTATGGAGATGTATTGTATAGCAGACTTAAGTCTATATTTCAAAATTGCTGGGAAGCAAGAGGCACACAAAGGAACTGTAATAAGTACAAAGTGTAATTAAATTTTGCTCTAAGAACTGCCATAGTCAGTTAAATCAGACTGGTTTAGATGTCATTATTTAGCCAATAGAGTAAATCTTATTTATAGAAGTCCAGGTCTGGCTCCACTTGTTTTCTGATAAGCAGTGGTAGGCTATTGACTTTAATGTGCGATGCTTATAACAGAAAGATGCCTAAATAAACACGGACAAAAGGAGGGCAGAAGAGCACTGCTAAATTATCTTTGCAATTGTTGGTGCCCTCAGCTTGGTTGAGGGTCTAGGCTCGGGTATCAATTCCTGTTTTCATTTTCTTCTTTTAATTGATCTCATGGAGCAACCATTATCCAAATAGTAAGAGAAAAGGATGGTCCCTTCAGGAACTGCTGATGCTGCAGCTCTGTGCTATTTCATCCAGGGGTCAGATATCAAACGTGGAGAAGTAAGGGGAGAATTATACCCACCTGGGGAACTAAGGGGAGGATTTTTTTCTAAATTTAGGAAGATGGGTTTTAAAAATGAAGGAACTGCTGAAGAAAACTTTAGAGACAGTATATGACAGAAAAAGGTAGAAATGGTATCCCCAAGGGTTTCCCCAGGGAGGAGTCTGCAAAATAACTGAGGGGTACTGGAAAATCAGCAGCTGCAAGTGATAATGCACCAAGGCTCAGGTGTTTTGCATTGAGTTTTCCATCAGCTCTCTGCAGTGCTCAAGTTCAGTGTGAGGGAGAAAAATGGTTCTGGTATTTTCAAGCTGTGTTCAGAGCAGTGAACACTGGAAATCTTCTGTGAAATTGCTGGCACATGACTTTTTTTTTACTTTACTTTCCCACACTCCGAGTGCTCAGAAGGTTTGGATGACTGTCTGGATTTTTGTGGTTTCTTAATTAAGCTAAAACCTGACCTCTGAATGTTTTGGAGCTTTCCAAACACAAATTAGAATGAGTGAAGAGAAGAAGGGTTAAAGAGCCCATGGAAACTCACTTCCCGGTTGTCTTTAGTTAATGCAGAGGATCTGAGATGCTCGGTACTGGCAGCTACAATATGCTCACAGGTAAATCTTGTTGGGAGTGGGGTTGGGATAGGGGTGAAGATTCTCACGGAAAAAGAGGGGAAGCTGCAGTGGTTGCCACCATCCTGGAGGTTGTTTCCTTTGCACGTGGGAGTATGTGACCAGCACCACTTTGCAGATCTGTTGGAGTGCCATCCAAAAAAAGAACTTGTTGCATAAGACTTTGATGAAAGGAATTAAAAAGCATTAATATTGTTTCTTTGATAAAGAAGAGGCTAAAAACCTCAGACAAAGAAATGTCGAGGAGCCACAGAAACATTTTCTGCTGTTGTTCAACAGCACTGGCCCCCACTGGAAAGCTTTGAGCAATGAGAGACCAAAGCTGGAGGGATCCTTAGCTCCTTGCATAGCAGCTTGATGTTCAGCGTATTTATATGTGAAGTGTGTGCAGCAGGATAGAGAAATTCTTCTTTCTGTTACCCTGAGGTAAACCTGCAATGGTTGCTTGGCATCCCAAGGTGCTGGTTCCCACCACTTGTGTTGACTTGAACAGGAACTCTGGGAACGAAGCGCTTGGGAATATGGGGTTGTGAATCCCTAGATCACCAACAGATTCCCCACTGGTGTGTGCAGTTTGACACCGAGCAGCACCTGCTGGTACCCGAGTAGGGTTGCTCTGGGTTTATGGAGATGCGAATGAAACCGTGATCTGGTCACGATGTGCTGGGAGGGTGACTTCTTTTTCTCCCACTTGTCTGTCGCATGTGGAGATAAAGGCGCGTGTGATGCCAGTAGACAGCCTGGAAATTGTATGTGTGGTGGTGGAAACGCTGTTGCTGTTTACGCTGAGAAAAATAGAACCGAGAGGCCCCAGAATGAAATATAATTTGTTAAAAACGGGGAATAACATTGATTAAAATGAAAGCCAGTGTTCCAGCACTTTACTGTAGAGAAGTATGTCCCCAGGTTCCTTGCACTTGCCCTGTGATTATACAATAGATTTTAAGTCTGTGATATCTACAAATCTACATCAAAATATATTCTATAGCTGTAGGAAACAGCTCTGAATTGTTAACCTTCTCTCCAGGTACTGGAGGTAACACACTGTGAGATTAGATGTATATTTTCTTCAAGATATACCACCCATCGAGGAGTCCATATTTACATCTTTTGTTGATATTTTTTATAGATTAAAAGAGTCTCTTTTCTGGTGATAATTCTGCTAAGTACTGTAATTTGCTGCCACTAATATTTGTCTGAGTCCTAGTTTGCAAAATATATTTGAAACCACTTTATAAAGTCTCATAATTGCTTCTTTGTAGAGCTGGTATAATGAGTAGTTTCTTTATCCAGCCTTTATCCTGTTAACCTTAGAGGTGAGCGACTGCTTGCTGGAGTAGTTGGGGAATGTCTTAGCACTGTTGAGCCATTTAATTTCACTACTAATTTCATAGCGGTGACACAGAATTGGCTATGAGCAAGCTCGCAGTTATTTCAAGGGTTTTCAGTTAGCGTTGAATCAGGACCTGATTCACTAAAATGAAATTGAAATAAATGCACATGTAGATGATTTTTTTTAATGCATAAATTGATCTGCATTTATGTGCCCAATCCACATTAAAACATTGACCTGTTGTTGAAGGATGGGAGCTCAGCATATAAAGCAGCTCTGGCATCGCAAATGAGACCTTGCACCGCTGCTGTGGTGGTTTGTTCTCCGCCTCCTCTACCGTTGCTCTTGTCCCAACTACAGGGCAACTCCTTCGTTATCCAAATCTTAGACTTAGCTTCCTGGAAAG
This sequence comes from Nycticryphes semicollaris, assembly GCA_013400055.1. NCBI lineage: Eukaryota > Metazoa > Chordata > Aves > Charadriiformes > Rostratulidae > Nycticryphes > Nycticryphes semicollaris. The sequence continues at coordinate 3,021 of VXBJ01005878.1, read as the reverse complement.
CACAGGTTCACGTTTTTCAGTTTCTCTTGGCCAGTTTTACAAATTTAGCAGTTGGCATGCTGCGCCGTTCAGCGTGTAGGATGGCTTCCAGGGCTGCTCTTTCTGCAGAGAAATTCCTGTTACTCTAGTGTTTGCTTTAGCCGAGCAGAGCTAGCTTAGGCAAAACTTGTCTTTTCTCCAAGACTGCATGGGAAGTTATGTTGCTTTGCAAACCAGGATTCATTTTACCTCTGAGCTGGCTGCGTTTCAGATGGGAGGTTGTCCCTTCTTGTGACTACAGTCTAAAGTGTGGGTGTGTGGAGAATTTTGCTATTTTCATCCTGTTGCTTTTGCTGTTACTGTAACAGTTGGGTGAACTGAAAGAAGTGTGATTTGAGGGTCACCAAATATGAGAGAGAAAGCTTTCAGTTTGACATATGAGTATTTATGGCATGCGCTTATGAAATGCTACCTACCACTGTCTAATCTGGTTAAGTACCTTTACAAAGACGGGAAGAATAAAGTTTGATGCAACACTGGGGGTTACAGGTGTGTCCAAAAAGCTGAGAGTTAAGTCATTGATTAAAAGCACCTTGCCCATAACTCATCCTTGGGGGAAGAGGGCCATGGCAAAAACTCGCCTGCACTCTAATGTGGGCAGTGGTTGATGCTTGCCAAAGTCACCTGGGGTGATGGAGCCCACCCTTCCCCAGTGTCCCAGCACCACAGGTGTCTGAGTACACTGTTAAGCCCCACTGAGGCTGCCTTGGGGTCTCTACTGCCTCATCCCACCATCTGCCCTTTCTGAGCTGCAAAATCCTGGGGGTTGAGCATGGGTGTAATGCAATTACCTGGGGAGCCACCAGAGTAAGCGTGCTTTTATGAGTGAGCTACGGCTGTGTGGTAGGGAGAGGGGACAAAAAATGCTGTGTTATTATTAGGTGACTGGTTTTATGCCTATGCATTTTGCATAGGTATCTAACTATGGCTGCATTTACCTACAAGCCATGTTTTAGCAGCATGCTAATGCCAGCCTCTCCCTTGTACAGGCATGTGCACTTGAGCCACTGCAGGCATTTCATCGTCTGGAGGTCAGCACTGCTAAATACTAAGAGTGAATTTTGCACTGAAATACAGAGTTCTGATTGTGCACTTCATTTTGATCTTTCAGTGGTTCTGTCGTTAGTGACATTGTCATTTAATGTGGACATTCATTTAGACACGCGTCTGGACCTGCCTGGAAAGCATTTTCGATGGCTGCACTCTCAATTCAGGTCAGCTTCCTCTCGTACACAGTAAGCAAAAGTTGATAGCATTTGAAATTTAATCAGGTTGGCATTGTGCAATTTATCTCTTATAAAAGTTTCAGTAGCTTTTTTGCACACTTTTCTCTACTGTTTAAAAGGAATTCCGAAAAGCCTGGAGTTGGAGGAACATCTCTGTCCATGCATTGTTGCAGACTACACTTCTAATTCTTTTAATCTGAGCTTGACCTCCTTTGTGAAACATGTCCTCAAACATGGAACTTGTTACATCAGACTTCTATAAAATTCATAACTAGAAACCTCGTGTTTGGAGCCTTTTCTGTAAACTGTAAGAAGTAAGGAAGGATTAAAGATGGCTTATATAGATTTTATAATACTAGTAAAGGCTGGTTTTCCTTGAGACAATTGCTAGCTTTGCTGTAGTTTTTTTTCATTACTAGGACCAAATTTATGGCAGTATAAGGGATAGGTTCCTAAACTTTAATCTGGTCTTTTTGTCCACATCTAAAACTTTAGTTACTGTCATCCTAATGATTAGGACCTCCAAAATCTAGTTGTGCTGCACACTGCAGAGTGACAATATTGCCCTGCCAGACTCCAAACACAGGCAGCACGAACTGTTTTGTAAGGCCTCTTCCCCAGCTTTTTCAGGCAGTTGTTTTAAACATCTGGTCTTGAAAATCGGAACCTGCACATGATCTCCTTCTTGCCCCATCTGGAAATTTCCCCTCCCCTCTGACCAGTCTGTTTTCCAAAATACTCTTGGTCCTTCCAAAAAGATGGTTTTATTCTTCTAAGTTTCAGATTTAAAATCTGGATGAGTGAGAGATCTCGGATGAGAGATGCATTAGCAGAACTGATTTCTCTTGTTACCAGTTCAAAAGGCTTCAGTATGCAGCACAAATGATTCATAAGTATCCATTGTTCAGAGTTCAGGATAAAGAGTTCAGAATCAAAGCTCTGCTTTAATGTGCGCTCATGCATTTCTTTTTTCAGTAAGAGCATTCTCTTCATATATATAGCAAATGAAATTCAAACTTGTTTAAGCTGCAGTTCTGGTAAATTGCTCTGCCTCTGAAGTTAGCTTAGAATATCATGAGAGTTATAGAAACTGTTACAGATTTTGCTAGTATTGCAGAAACTTAGTGCTTAGTTATAATCAAGCAAGAGATGTTTAATAAATAGAGCAGCAAAACAAGTCATCACCTCCTGTTTTTCCTGGGTTTGGACCTCACCTCAGCTCTGCCATCAGATCCTGAGAGCACAGCCATGCGGGATTTTGGCTGTTGGTGTTTTTCTTACTGGCCTTTATCAAGGTGAGAGACAGCAAAGGCTTCTAATTTACAAGCAGATTTTTGCATGGGAATGCAGGGTGACAGCCCATGGGCAGTGGTTAAGAGGTATTCCGACGTCTAGACGTTTGTCCAAATGTCTGTTGTCGAGCACAGTGCCCAGCGTTGCTTCTCTCAGAGCTTTCTTTATCTTTCATTTTAATGTTTCACAGATCCGAGGCACTGTCACTGCCGCAGTACTGTGCTTTCTCCTGGCGTCTTGTATCATGGCTGAGCATACTGAATGGGCTCTCTAAAACCTTTCTTATCAATGGAGTACAACAAACCCAGTGCAATCATCCTTTCAATTATCTTCTTCATCTCAAGTGTCACCAGATAAGTGCTGGCATAGTATTCTTTGAACATTTCAGATATTGTTCCTTGCTTTTTGGCTATAAATGTATGCATATGGGATGAAGATTAAGATATCTCATGTTTTACCCTTA
>VXBJ01005877.1:569762-642152 GCA_013400055.1 Nycticryphes semicollaris | reverse complement strand
GTCCTGCACCTGGGACGTGGCAATCCCAAGCACAAATACAGATTGGGTGGAGAATGGCTGGAGAGCAGCCCTGAAGAGAAGGACTTGGGCGTGATGGTGGATGAGTGATGGTGGCTCAACATGAGCTGGCAGTGTGCACTGGCAGCCCGAAAAGCCAACTGCATCCTGGGCTGCATTAAAAGAACTGTGGCCAGCAGATTGCAGGAGGTGATTCTACCCTTCTGCTCTTGTGAGGCCTCACCTGGAGTACTGTGTCCCTCTTTGGAGTCCTCAACACAGGAAGTTCATGGACCTGTTGGAACGGGTCTGGCAGAGGGCCACAAAGATGATCAGAGGGCTGGATCATATCTCCTATGAAGACAGGCTGAGAGAGCTTGGGTTGTTCAGCCTGGAGGAGAGAAGGCTGCGGGGAGACCTTATAGCAGCCTTGCGTATAAAAATAAATTCATCTGTTTATGCTGCCATCAGAAACAAATATGAAGCTGAAAAGATAAGGTTTAAAAGAACTATCCTCATATAATGTGGCAAATGTATTTCTTGTACATGTGTGTGTTCCTGTATAGGTTCGTGCATGAATAATTTGTGTACGTTCAAAATGAAGGACAAAATGTTTCCCACATTTGGCTTTGGCAGGCCGAATGGTATGTGTGAAAACTGGACAAAAATAAAGATTCATTATTGGCCTCACATCTGAGGAATCTCTAGAGCATAATATTTTCCTCCAAAGTCCTCTTTAAGTTTGCTTTTATTAAATTAGCTTCAGATCTCCCTATCCAGTGCCATTCTAGCATAGGAAGAAGAGCTTTGTCTCTCCGAGTGCTGACCAGCCAGCTGAAACATGCACTTGGTCTGTCTCAACTTAAGTGCCATTTTCAGACAGGAGAGCCAGTCCTCGTTTGCTAAGATAAAGAGTAGATTGTATCTTGCTTCCCTTGTGCACAACTCTCTTCCCTTCATGTAGAAGCAAAGAGGCAAGGCAGTGGCAGGAGCAGGTCTGGTGCAAACCTAGGTCCTCCCCCTGGGTAGGGACAAGCACCATCTGGACCCAAGAGTGCAGAGGAGCTCCCGAACCTGTCACTGAAGAAGTACTCCATGGAGCTGTTGTGGCTGAAGGTTTAGATTGGCCATCTCTTAAATCCTTCGGGCTCTTCTGTTTATTAGGACAAAAGCACCATATAACTGCTTTTCCTATGTGACTTACACAGGGGCTTTTCATTTTTGCATGCGATTGTGTATCCACTGCTTGTTTAGAGTTAGAGAAAAAAACGTGTAGAGCTTCATGCTAAAGAAATTCTGTGTGACTGCGTAATTAATGACTACTTCCACTTGAGAGTCCAAGTTATACAAGCAACTTTATCATCAAAAGTTTCCAGTTTTGAATGCTTATATTTGCAAGATTTGTGTTCTCGTTACGTAACCTCTTATATGGGATTGCATTTACCAACTGCCAAAATGCTAAGGCTGAAAGTGAAGGATGCTTTTTTTGGGCATTATTTTTTTTTAAAAGCCAGTCCATTCAGGGTCAGAGGTCTGGGAATGCTCGAAAAATAACAGTTAACATTGTTACATTTCTATACATGTGTGGAAACCTGGAGTTGTTGCAGTTGCTTTTGTTGTTGTTGTTGTTTTGTTTGGCTTTGTTAATAGTGAGCTGCAAATGAAATTAGTAAAATTGCACCCACTTCAGCAAACTCTGTATAAACATGGTCCTTCAGAAGGCCAGGGCTCTTTCAGTTTTAATCTGAATTTTTTTCAATCTCCGTTCAATGTTTTCTGTATCTTGTTTCCACTCTACTTCGGATTATCGCTCTATTAAGATGATTCAAAATGCTTCATGCTTCCCTGTCTAATGATAGCAGGAGGTGAGATGTCCTCTCCTATTGCCCATCCTCATGTTTCCTTGAGGTCCCTGGCTGGCTTTCAGAGCTCAGTTGAATTGGGGCTTTCTTTCTTTGTGAAAACGCATTCACCCATGACTCTTCAAAATGAGTTTCGTTTCTTTAGGATAATATAATTCCAGGTTGCTAACAACCTTCAGGAGCAAGGAACTGAGTCCCAGAGAAAATGTAGTTAATTTGTAATTATTTGGGAGCTCTTGGCAAAGTTTTCCTGTCTGTCGTGGGTAGGTAAACACCCAAACTTTGCTCCATCACGTTGCTAAAATAAGTGTAGCTGCAGATATGTGCTGTGGCTATTCAGGCAAGGAAGGAAGAGAGAAGAATGTCACCAAACCTGTAAAATTTATCTGTAAAATACAGTCAAAGGTGTGACTAGGACCCATAATTTCATTAAGAGTAAATCACACTAAGCTATAGCTAACTAATGTATTCAGTTGTGTTTTGTCCTCAAATGCTTTTGGCATTCTCAAAGATTGTTATTTAGTCTTCTGGGTAAATTTTCCAGGTGCTAAGGATGTCGTATTGCTGTCTGTAGCTGAGTTATAAACCCTTGTCTGCATCTTCAATTATATTTCATTAGTAGTCCTTTAAATCATGTTTGGACTTGCAGTCCAGGCTGGTTAGCTGAAGTGATTTTAATCACTGATTTTAAGCATGTACTTAATTAGTAATCAAGGAATTTAATGTAAAACTTTTGGGATTGTATTTCACAGTTAGTTTTCTTGCAAGATTGATTTGCATTGATTGATAGCTTTTCAGGTGTTGAGTGTCAATGGCAATATAATCTTTTCCTTAATTTGGTACTTCTTCTGCTCTTCAGACTGACAAACTGCAGGCATGCCATACTTTTGTTACAAGTGGTGTATGATGTATGCAGCATGTGGTCATATTTTACTTGGGGCGATGTCTTCTTGGAATTCGTTTCATGAGGCAGAAAATCAATGTTACAAACTTGTTTAAATATTACTGAGATACATATATGAGAAGCACTGGAAAGTGTCTAAAGCCATATTTTGCTGTTGAAACTAAGGGAATTATCAGACAAACAGCTAAAACACTGCTATATGTGCATTAAAATTATCCTTTTAATTTGGATCAGGAGTGTGTGTTGAAATGGCTCTGTTGATGATCATCTGCACTTGCTGAGCTTGGGTTCACATTGTGGAGCTGCCTTGGAGCATGTGCAGGGAGTTGCTTTTACATGAGATTTGACTGTAAAATGCACTAGTGCATGTTCTGCATACATCAGCTACACTGGACATTTGGAAAGGCAAGCTGTGCTTTGTTTCTACAGCTGAGGGAATTATTAACTTGTTAGAAATCCTGGACAATATCTGTAGGTAGGACTATGTAGCTGTCTGATATGTACTGTTCTTGATTTCCATTCCTTTCAGATTTGAGAGTTATATCAACCTCTTCTGCCAAGGTTGTATAGATTTGGAGGGGCAAATAAATCCTTTCTTCTAACTAGTTCCTCAGCCTTTAAATGTAGATCTTGAACTGAGCCATACTGAAGAAAATGCTCTTTATTATCAACAAAATAGTCTCTGATTGAGCAAAGCACTTTGTGGGGTTAGTTAGTTATCACTTCAATGTATCCTACAGGTCCTTAAGCAGTTTGTTCTCCAAAGTGGTTTAACTTCCTTGTAAACTTCAGCAGATGTGCACTGTTTGAATTAATATCAGTTCTTTTACCACAATAGGAAACCATAAGAACATAGTAAATAAGATTGTCACATTATAAAAGTTTGTTGTTTATTCTTTTGGGGAAATTTTCTTGGTGCTAAGGATGTCTTACACTGTCCATAGCTGAGTTGCAACCACTTACCTGCTTGCCTAAATAGATCTATTTAGAAATAAAGTAAGAAAAAGCCATAGCTATCCATCTTGTCAGTCACTTTTAATTAATTGTTCAGAATCTTTGGATGCAAAATATACCTCGCTTCCATTGTTTCTTTTCTTTCTCATCTTCAGCTATCAACAGTATATTTTGGAAAAGAATGAGTGTTATTTTGTGCGAATCTTTCCACTCTAAAGATGGAATGTAAAAGATACAAAAAAACGATACAGCTTTTGTGTATTTTCATTATCCTCGTGCCCTCCCTTCTACTACCTATCTTGCTTTTTTTTAAAATGCATCATGACCATGAGTTTATCTTTCAGTGGATGTCTAAGAGCATCCGAGGCTTAAGACCTGATCTTGGAGCAAGCAAACAAACCTCTTCTGTGCTCATATCCAGGTTGGCCCTGAAGTAAGCCAGGAAGTGGCAGGGATGGGTGGGATGAAAAATCATGCTGTGCTGCATCCTTGTGAGTGCAGGTATCCTGTATGCTCAGAGATGTCTGTGTCCCCTAAGTCCTTCTGAGATGGTTGGCGTTGGGCTGGGGAAGGTATCACTCTCTCCTGTGTCCCAAAAATAACATGAAGGAGCTGTGCATCTGGGTGCTGGGTAGTAAGAAGTGTTGTTTCTGTGTCTGTGGCTCTAGTGCATTTCTGAAACTGGCCCTGCGGGTTAGCAGGGGTTGCAGGGAGAAGTGGGGAGCTCCGTTCTGGGTTCGTGACAGTTCAGTGTTGTGCCTAGCAGAGTGTGAGCCCCAGGCTCGAGCTGGCCAAGCTGCCAGCGTAGATAGGACTTTTGCCTAGATACTCTGTGAGACCACAGCCTGTATGCTCAGGAGGACGCAAGTCAATGAACTCATCATTCAAGTGCTTACCTAGCAAGAGGTCACAGTTGTCTTTATATGTAACAACTGAAAATGAAGAGGAAATTTCCCTTGTTGCTTTTGGACCATCTAGGGCCAAAGTAAGCACTGGTGCTGAAAAATTAAGGAAGGCTTTTCTTTGTTTTAAGTGAGATCTTAGCACAATCTGTACTTTTGGCTACTAAGGAAAGAGTACTCCTTTTAGTATTTCATTCTTCTAGATAATGACTGTACTTGAACAACGTGTTAAGCAGCACTTCTGAGTAGGGAGTACTGTCAACTCTTGGCTTATTTTCTCAAGTAGTTTGGTCCCCAGTTTGGCTGCAACAGCACAATTTCACAGTATGTGCAAAGAGTTTTATATCCATTTTTTGACAGTTTTTCTTCAGCATATTATGTGCTGTCATTCGATACTACAATTTTATATTCTTCCCTTTCCCTCCTCCCCTGTGCCTACTGTGGTTTTGATATCTGTCAAAGTTGCTCTACGGCTGTTTGCAGTTATTTACCTTTTTCACAACTCCTGTTGAGTATGGTTTGTTTTCTTCCAGATTGTTGCATTATGCTTTCAGGTCATTAATCTCTCCATTCCCTTCCCAGGGAGGTTGGGGAGGATCAGACCTCGGAGGTCTCCTGGAATTTTCTTTAGCAGAGTCCAAGGTCGTGAGTTTGAATGCATTGTTTGAATATTCATCTGGCAGGACCTTTGAATATGCAGCGACTGAACTCAGCTGAGCCCTGCTGCTTGCAGCAGTCGTGATTAATCTTTGTTTATTTAACCCGGGCTGTACTTTAAAGAGGTTTTCGTTACAGGCATATGTGGAATCCTATATAGATGGCAGCGGCACTGATGTTCTTATATTATCTCTGAGTATCTTTATTGCTGCTGAGTGAAAAGGGAGGCTCTATTCTTTTCATGTAGCTATATAATTAACGAGTTATTCTAGTGGCTTTTAGTTCTTATTATTTGGGGAAGTTTTAAGGTAAGTTACACAAGGTCATAATTTCAGAAAAAGAGCGAGACTACATTTTATAGCTGAGGGAGTAAGACATGTTATTACCAGTTCTGGTAGAATTTAAGTTTAGATAAAAACGTCTGTAGTTCTTTTGATTTCAGGAGGAGCTCTCTCCCAAATGTGCTGGGCTAAAAACTGTTTTCCAGATTCTGCAGTTAGACAGCCTCAGGACTTGCCAGCATGTGAACTCTGCCAAACTGCAGACAAGTGATTCTGATAACACTGCGGGCAGTTTCCCTGTGGCTATTTCAATCCTTGTGACAGAAAGCAAAATGGTAAAAATCACATGTGTTTCCACTTAAATTTCTTCTGGGATGACATGAACAGTTATAAAAGCTAGTTCAGGAATATTCACAGGAAAGGAGAAATAGAAACAATAAAAAAACTGGAGTAGAGGACTGGAGGCACAGGGTTAGGGTAGCTTCATGCTAAACCCAGCCCCCTGAAGAGACCTTATTGTGGAAGCTGGGGCCATCTATCAGAAGGCAGGAGGTGGATTTTGGATGTCTCCAGGGAGATTTATTAAGGTTCATATTGGGAATGGTTGAGCTACCTTTCAGACATATTAAAAGCTACTTGCTTTAAAAACTATACATATATGGAAGAAATCTGCCAGATTTGCAGTTTTCAGCACTGTGCTCTCTCAGGGGCTTTGGAGAGGTAGGTGCTCAGAGCAGGCTTGGTGCGTGTCTGTAGGTCTGTGGGGTGCAGAGTCTTTGGGCATAAACCCAGAATGCTTTGGGATGTCAGACAAAGAAAGAGAGCATAGCGTCTCACTTGTGATCATGTCGTCTCTGCAGCTTGCCAGGATGGAGAAGTCCTTGTCCCAGCTGCTCATGGGCTGCTTCCACTGGCTGCTTCCACTGGCTGCTCCAGGTGGCCAGCAGAGCTGTTTTGTTAAGTGTCGGTCAGCCAGGTTAACTTCCAGTACTGCACTCTTTTAACGCAGCTATTTCTGCCTGGAAGGTGCCGGAATACTCCTGGGAGCAGCCACACTAGCAGTCCAGGGCAGGCGTTAATCTCTAGTGACGGGGAGATGACAGGGAGCTGGGGCAGGCCAGGGGCCATAACCTTTGCAGTCAGCACAGCTGGCATGGCAGAGTGACAAGCGGCCAAATACCTCAGCGCTGGGAAGGCATTTAATAGCCCCGTGTGCTCTTACTTCTCATTGTGTGTACCAAATATATTTAAGTTAGGCGCTGAGAAGCTTTTGTTCTGGGGATGAAACTCACTTTTCCAATATCCATAAATTCTGCGTAAGGTCTAAAGTCACTCTGCGGTAGGAATAGCTGCAATATAATGGCAGGCCGAAAGGATTAAGAAATGCAGCATTTGGACATCAGTAGGAGTTAGGCCATGGTGCTCAGGAAGCTCTGCACTGGTCAGATGGTGTGCTGTGCCATTCTGACTTTGGCTGTGGCTAATGCTCGCCACTGCGAAAGGAGACGAGCAATTCCTAATGCAAGTGTGTGCGCCTGTGTGAATACAATTCCAGAAGGAATGAATAGGCAGTAACTTCAAAGAGCACTCTCCAGCAAGCAGAAAATCACAGTTTAGCCCGTGGAGTCTTCTGTCCCAAGACGTTTGTTCGTGTTGTCTTACAGGGCACAGTGTGTCTTTTTCAGCGTATCCAGCATAAATGATGCAACCCCAATTTCAGAGAGTCAGCTAGCCAGGACACACAGCCCTGAGAAACGCTCATTATTCTTTGGCTTCGCTCTTCTTGTTACTTCTTATTTATTCAAACAGATTACATTCCCATTTGGATGGGATTAGCTGTGGTTTGAAAGTATTGCTGCGGTTTGTCCTGTGAAAATGAGTGTAGTATTTAGCTGGGAGATGTCTGTTTCATGACCTGAAACATCTTGGATCGAGCACACCAGAATGTCAGCATTTGTATCTAACTAGATTTCCTGTCCTATAAAGACGTGAGGCACGTTTGGGGACTTCTCGTGAACTGACTGCTCCCTCTTCTGTGGGGAGAACACAGAATTTGCGGTTTCTTCATAGCTTTTCTAGGAAAAAAAATGTGTTTTTTTTCCCTTCACTGTTGAGCTTCTGATTAGCATTAATGAATGTATCTAGAACAGGCTAAAACAGTAGTGCTCAATGTTTTTCTGTCATGGAGCACATGAAAGCATCCTGTGGAGAGACCTGAATGTGCGTGCGTGTCCCCAGCGTGCCTCCATCCCCTGCCACTGCTCATATGGCCCAATGAAAGCCATACACACTGTTTTTTTAACAATCAGCAACATAATTCTGCCCTCAAGTAATTAAAATTTGCACCTTTAAGATTAAAAATAACCAGATAATTGCAATAGATGCTTTATTTCTGTTTAGTGTGGCAAATCCAAATTTTCTTAGAGACGGGATTATGCAGCTTGCCTTTCAAATTCATTTTTTTGAAATGTGAGACAGCGTTTAAGCTGCTGTGAATAGCCATGAACATGAAGTATTTTTCCTAATTTCATTTAACAGTTTTATTTTGGATACAAGTAATTTTGTTAGTGTTGGAAACCCATGCACAATCACATAGCTGTGATGTTGACGGACTGAAACTGTAATTGACTTGCCTTGTCTCTCTAAAAGCGGAGTACAATGTAAACAAGAAAACACAAACCATAAATGGTGAAAAGCTTACTTTTGAATTTTAACCTCCTGAGCGAGACTGCTGAAAATTTTTACTGGGAACCCACCTCATCAACAATACACACCATTGTTTTTTTAGGAAACACACATTATTTTTTTTTTATCCTTGGTAGTGGAGGTATTATGAAAAACAGAGTGTAACCGCTTTGTGCGATGTATGTGTTTCTTAGCACAAATTAAAATTGTTCCCTGACTCTAACTGGAGTAAAATAAAAATCTGTTTATATTCAAATTTGACAGAGTTACAAAATAGGGTGCCAACAAAACTAAGTTCAATAGCAACCTCTCCCTTGCTTATTCTCCCTTGGGAAGTACCATTCCACCCCCCCCAAGGGAAACTTGTGCCCATCTCAGGCCACCCCTTCGCTAAGGAGGACCATCTGTACCTTCAGTACTGTTCTCCTGGGCTGGATGACACATGGTGCAGGCTGATGCCACTAGGCAGGGGGTGAAGTATATTTTTCACCTTACCTTAAGTGGCTTTAATAGGGGGTATCAGAGCGCTCTTACCTTCAGCTATGACTTGACTAGCTCTACAGGGGTCTGTGTTTGGGGGAAAAAGGGTTTCTAACCTGCTTTCTAAGCACAGTCTCAGGAAGAATAGATGGCCGTGTTGCCCACTGTGTTTTGCGAAGATACAACAAGAAGGCATGTTGTAAGCCTGGGTGGCAGGTGTATATCTTCAGTCATGATGACTGTTTCCTTAAATTTTGTTTTTAAGTTATGGCTTAGTTATGGTATTCATTTCTTAATACCCACTTGGTATCCACACTCCACTCTACAGCTTTAAAATGGGAAACGCCTGTTCCTGTTTACAGTGCTTTATACTGAGCCTTAGTAAAAGGGCTACCTGTAGTAACCCATTATACTTTTGATGTCCCAATTCAGTCTGTATCTCTCACCTAAGAGTTTTAATTCGTGGATCTTGAGGACGCTTGTGGCTGGTGTTGAATATAATGACCAGTGCAGAATTCAGCAGCAGGAACGTGGAAGCTCTGATCTGGTGTTTCCTCTTTGCATTTCCGTGCACTTTGTTCTTTCTGCCAGTAGCAGAATATCCTTTGCTACCTTCAGGATCTTGTTTGTGATGGAGATTGCTGTCATCAGCTGTATCCCATCAGGTCCTGGAGATCCTGCTCTACAGATGAAAGTCATGTTGTGTGGTCCTCTGGATCTGAGGTAAAGTTATCTGAAGCTTGAGAGAGGCTTCAGTGAACTTTGTGTCAAACCACTTCTCTGGAGCTTGACCTACAATAAAGAATTCCCATTCCCACAAGAAATTAGCATGATCTCAAAACTTTCCATGTTCTCAGCTGACACCAGCTCCCATGGTATAGTTTATCTCATCCGCAGTAAACATTGAGAACCAAAGCTTACTACTTTTTCAAGCTGAACCTAACAGAGGAGAATTTGTTCTTTTTTTCTATTTTGAGGTGTTCTATTTTTATACTGCAATGAAAAGCAGTACCTAGTACTTAACTGTGAACCTCTCTTTTCTAAATTAAGTTCACTCTCAGGATCAAGGGACTGGAGACTGATGCCTCATTTTGATCTTTCCTAGGCTTTTTCAATCCCTTTGAGCCAGTGAATAAATTGTCCCTGTGTTTTCTTCTGTATAATATGTCCTCATTGTACTCCATAGCTGAAATGGTTTTTCAAAGTGCAGGAAACAGTTTTCCCAAATGTGTTATTTGTAGTATTTTCATGATAAGGATGGACTCTTGAACCTTTCCTAGTTACCTATACATAGATTTTTTTTTTAAAAAACGGAATTAGTCCAATTCCTTGTTTTATCTATGTTACTTTTTAACAACATTCAGATACACACGATCAAGGTGGTGAAACTGTTTTTTACAGGAATCCAGCATTGAAAGAAGGTGCATTCTATGACCACTTTCTGAGATATTAAAAGAGGGGACTATAAGCGTTTTAGCAATATAAAGTAAGCCAGTGCCTTTTCATGTTGCAAATTGCTGTGTAAAGACATTTAAAGCCTCCTGTAGTCACTAGAATTCCTCATCTGCATCCAGGGGTATCACGCAGAGCTGCAAAAAGTGTTTTATGATTAAGGCTGCTATCTGGGGATGCAACCTTCAGAAGAACTTCTTTTATGCTTTTGAACAACACTACATTTTAAGCTGTACCAATGATTTTTAAAATACATTCCGAAGATATGGTAGCATTTCAAGAGAGTGTGCAGGGTGAGGGGATGCCTAAGTAGAAGTGAGGCTGCCGCACCTCCATGCCCACAGGTCCAGTATCTAATCTATCCCTGATAGGCACATATGTGCACACTGTATATTTATCTGTGTGTGTGTATGAACATGATTATTTATACACATGAATCAACACAGAGTGCGCATGACATTCACACAAACGTGGGTGACATAGATGGCCCGAACCTGTTTCTCTTCTCCAGCTGTTTAAGATGGAAGTCCAATATAGACAACTATATAGACATATATAATGTATATATGCATGTAGATATTCGCAATCTAGCCTGTAGCTGCCCCTGGATCCCAGGTTCTCCACATGGTAGCACTTGGGCATGCAAGGCCCTGAGGTGCAGCCCCACTGCTGTTGGTGCCTCAACCACATGGACCTTCCCCTCCTGTTTCTTTCCAAACTGGTGGGACTGGCAGCAAACCACTTGTAAATGGGTGAGGTGTGTACAGTGTGCTCATTACCATAAGGGAACTGGTTAATATTTGTTATAACATTGCTTATATTTTTATTTTTTTCCTGGAAAGCTGAGTATAAATACGATTTCTTTGGGTGCTTGAGTTCTGGGGGTTTTTGCCACCGTCTTCACGCTGCTCAGAGACTCTGGGCTGCACAGGCAGATAGCTTTTGAAAAGCTATAGCCAAAGCCTTTGCACCCCTCTGACAGACCGCTGGGAGGCTTTCAGGAAAGCTTTGAGCTGTTCAGTGGGAAACAAAGAGAGTGATGGGTTAGCCCTGGAAAGATGACTGGTACCCTGGAAAGAAGGAGGTCTTGGTGTGTGTCATATTACTCTGAGTCAGCTTTATCACTGAAAAGATTTAATGATAAAAGCATGTTTACTCAAAACACAGATTTACAGGAATGGAATGAAGTCACTAAAGAAGTTAAAATAACAAAAGCCTATTACTAAGGGTAGACTTAAAGAAAATTCTTCTTTCTCCGCTTCAGCATTTTAGGTAGCCTGAGAAGTTAATTAGTTCTTCTGCAGCCTGCTCTGCAAAGTAGTTAGAATTAAGTGATGAATTACAAGGGTCTGGTTTCTGGGTGATTCCCAGAGAGAGCTGCTTTGAGTAACCCCCTCCATCATTGGACCGTGCTCCTGCCTCCTTCCTCGGTGTCCCTGGCTCCATGTTCCCTGTGGTGTGCCACGGGGAGGCACATGGCAGTGGCTGAGCCAAAGTTACTCACACCCACCATCCCACCACCACGGCTTGATGAGCATTTCTACATACCGGTGCGTTAAGTAGGCATTGAGCCGCTCCTGTCAGGTTTTGGTACTCTTAACAGTGACCTGAAAGTTCTACTTCATGAGAAATAAGAATAATGGCCTTTTTTTTTTTTTTTTTTCTTATCTTTTACTAATAGATTAAGGGTAGCATTTCCTAGGACACTGCTGGAGTCTGGTTTCTTACTGAGTTTCTTTCATTTTGCTCCACTGGAAGTGGTCTCTTCTGGAATGAAAATATTGATGAGGGGAAGCTGAAAGAAAAGGAAGTAAGCTTATTAGAAATTCTGAGTTTAGGATCTGTTTTTAGAACTTGAAGTGTTCAACACTTGGTTCAAATTAAAGCATAAGCCCCTAGGCTGAATCTGTGACCAAAACTTAAAGAAAGGATGAAAGGTAGACCTTCACATATTAAAAACTGTGATTATTTTTACATTTAGGGTGGCATTAGAAAGGCCTTCTGCCCCAAATGGAGTTAATTAGTTGATCCAAGGTGACCTTTTCAGTTCATTGCACTGGTTGGTTATCCTGGAGGATGGAACAGCTCTGGGCCAGAATCACAGGAATAACATCACCAGAAAGGTGTATTGGCTCATGCTTGGTAAGATTGTCCTGAGTTGTGGGCCATTAAACTGTTTGTATGTAAAATATCAACATTTAGCCTGGAACAGTGAGCCAGTCTTGAAATTAGAACAGTTTTCATTACATAACAGTGGCAGTGCTTGCAGGTATTTGAAATGCCAACCATCTGCTGCACTGACATCAATGGTAGTCCTCAGATTTAACCTACCTAAATACTTTCCACAGATGAAATGTGTGAGCCCATGATCATAAATACTGAAGGTTGTTTGAGTCATGATAGCTGCTGACGTGCATGGTCTTGCTCCAGTAAAATAATGGGAGTAAAATAGTTCAAGTAGTTTGTACTGCCTGCTGGCTCTTGCTATAGGTGTTGGCTGGAAGTAATGTATTGATGCCAGAAGATTCACTGTTAGAGAAAGCAGAATTGGTCTCATGGCTTCAGTGCTTGCTTGGTTGACTTTCCTCAACAACCTCTATCTTTGGGAAATCTCTTATATGAACCTTAGCTGAGGTTGAGCTGAAAGCTGTGATGTCCTTGGTGGGGCTGTCAGGGAAGTTCAGTCATTCTTTTAAAATGCAAGGAGGTTTCCTAGTGAATTCTGTGTTGACAGCGTTTTTTGAAAACTCTGAAAGGATGAATTTATTTGTTTATTTACAAGGATTTTACTTTTGTTAAGGATTGAAAGCAGGAACTTGGCCTTTAAAAAAGGCCAAATATTGGTAACGTTTTTTCATACTGATAAATGGGCCTGGGCAGTTGGTAATCAATAGTTACAACCTTTTGAATCTTTGTGGGACGCAAAGCAATTAATTGTTTCAGGCAGCAGTACTTGCTTAATCGGTTCTGGCGGTGGCTGGAGAGGAATATGAATGTTCTCCTGGGCAATGATTAGGCTTCGTGGATCTTTGAAATCTGGTAAGACTCCAAAAATGTGTAAAAACTCTGTTTTGTAAATTAAGATCAGAAACTATTATTAGCTTTTGTTTGTAGTTCAAGCATGATGTCATATTTGGCATAGTGCTACAGAAAAAACTCCCAACTCATGGCTCAGGTCTGTTCTTTCTCAACTCGGTGTCTTCGGCGTCTGCTCTTGAGGCCGCCTGTCTCTCTTAAAGAGGGATGGTTTGTGTGATACCAGCTTTTTAGGGGCTGATTCGGTGTTATCACCCTCCAGGGAAGAGGGACAGGAGGCTTTGTTTGGAGCAGGTCATGACTATATGATTTCCAGTCACCTTACCCTTACATAGAACTGGATTAAACAGCTTTAAGTTTTTATGCTGGCATAAAGTTCTCTAAGGCCATTCCAGCTACATGGCCCAGGGCTTCGTGGGAGAGGCACACAGAACTTGCTTCTCCATTTTTTGACATTTTTTCCCATCCTTCTATTTATACGGCTAAATAACTGTAGTAATTTAGGGTTGAAAAAGGCTTCAGGAAGCATAATATCACAACAAAAACATATGTTTGGAACTGTAAAGCATTGCAGAAAACAGTGTTCTTCCAAGTTTTATGAAGTTGCAGTATGTTAACTGCCCTTTTGCAAAGTCTCTTCCAGTCTTGGCTTTTCACACGATGAGAATGGGAGCTGCTGAATTTTGGAGTAATTGTGTTAAGTAAAAGTCACTATAATTGTGGAGGAATAATTTGACCTTGAATAAGTCCCTTTTCAGTAATTTGAACTTTTCCTGAATATTTGAATTAAGTTTTGAATCTATCAAAAGCCAGAAAGCCTCCTGCATATTGTGTTTATTTAAATTTAATTTTGCTACAAGCAGGTATAAACAAAATCTATTCATTGGAAAGGTGAGCATAAGGGAAGGAGAATATTATTCTTCATACATTTAAAAAAGAGCACCCTTTCAAACCAGAGACATTATGAGTTCATGAAGACAGTCTTACAAATGTTGTTAAATTATTTCCCTTGATTCTGAGTTCTTTGGTCAAGTATACAGCAGTGTTTAGTGAGAATACTGTAGAGTTTGCAGCTAAAAGTAAAAGACATCTTTGTCAGATTTTTTTTTTTTTAGTGTTGTGTTTGCTGGCTGAAACATCCTTCTTACCCTTTGTCCATAGAAATGTTTTCTTTTTCCAAATGTGGAGTTTTATTTTCTTACAAGGCTGAAAAGGAGTAGTTTGGGGGTCAGAACAGCCAATACACAGTATTTGAATAATGGCAGATTTAAAGCCTGGTAACTTGTGAATTAATAAGACTATAAAAGAAAGCCTCATAATACTAGAAAGCAAGCATACCCCCATTCCCAAAGGAATTGTACGTGCTTATAGACCTGATGTGTCCTAAGAAAAGCCATTTCATACTATTAGTGTTGTATGCATGGCAGAAGAAATATTAAAGAAGCAGATACCGAAGACATATATTTATGAAGGGTAAAGTGTTCAGAGGTGTAATTCATATTTACAACTGTCTACTCCCTACATTAAGGCTAGATTTCATGAATGAAGCATAACTTCATAGACAAAGGGACAGAAAAGGCAGCCCTATGAATTGTCCCTTTACCTTCCTTTCAGCAATGAGGGACCAGGCTATTCTCAATACATAGACAATGTGGCTGATGCTGTTGTGGCTCAACTTTAGATGGCTCCTGGGAGATCAACCTGGCCACCCCTCTCATGTGCTTTGCAGGACTCCCAGTTGGAGGAGCACCATGCTGAGTATTTGGACCAAGCCCTGGGGTAGCAGAGGACCTTCGTTTTGCTGGTCCCCACTGCTGGACAGGTATTCTCCTTGCTGGAGATTTGACTACACAGATTAATACAAATCTTCCCTGGGCAGTATGACTTACAGAAAACTCTTGACAGCCTAGTTTTGTGGAAGGCTTTTATTGACATTCACTTAAGATAAAAAACATCATTCCTTTGTGGTTTTGCAACTCAGGAGTGGTGAAACAATGTTGGACTATTCTGCTTCAAGCCTTTAGGCCATAATGGCAGTGTATGTGTTGTGTAAGTAATGTTGTTTTGTTTGAGATTGTCAAAACCCTAACAGGTGTCTTACAGGCAGTAACACTTCCAGAGCATTTTTTCACCCTTTTTTTTTAGAAATCATTACTGCATTGTGGTGTGCCATAAATAGTGGAAGGGAAACAAATGTTCATCTGAGTGTCTGTAACTGTGCTGCCTAGAATATTCAGCTTAGAAGGACAAATAGTCCTTACATGACCTGTCTCTCTTGCTATACTTTCTACTTTTTTGCACTTGGAGTGAAGCCCTTGGTTAACTCTTTCTGTGAAATCCAGTCTAGTATTAAAATGACCAGTTATCAGGGCTCTGCAGAAAGTAACTGCACATGAAGTCCTACTCCACCTCTCAGCATCAGTAGCTCTAGCCTGGGCAGCGAGCATCTCCTAGTGTTACAGGGAATGGGATCAAAACAAAGCAGCACCAAGACAGATAACAAATGTTACCATTTGATGTACATAAAGATGTCTTATAAATAAATACAATTTTAAAGAGTACACTAGTTGTTACTTTAAAAAAAAACTCAAACTTTTCTTATGAAAACTTTTAAAGCTAAACACTAGGAGAGGTGAAAAATGTTCTCTGTAGAATTGTGCTCACACTAACATTATGATGTTTTAGAGATGGCTTTCCAAGTGCAACAGCAGGGGTGGTGGTGGTGTTTGTAAATGGTCTTGGTTTCCAAATAATGTAGATACTTCAGTACAGGAAACAAAATATGAAAACTGTAATGGAAACATTTTTAAACTCAAAAGTGTCTTGCTCCTGCTATCTAATAGACATATATACATATATATATATATATATACATGTGGATTTCTGAATGTGCTGTCAAGTGTGACGGGTTGATGTTTCCTGAGACTTTGTAATACAGAATGAGACAGAGGAGCTGAAGCCTGTTCAGTGCTTTGCTTCACGTTCTTCCAGACCAGAAGGCATAATGATTTATTTCTCTCTACTTCCCGAAGCGCTTGCAACCTCAACAGGCAGCAAAGGAAGGACAAAAAGTGACAATCTGAAGATCACTTGTGTAGTAGTTAATCTGATTTCCTGCAGCAGTTGATTTATCTACTGGAGGTTCATCACATTTCTGAATAAACCCAGGCATATACAGCTGATGTTAAGAAACCTTTTGTGTTACGACCCAGCAGTAGTTTTGTTTTGTGGCTTTCCTACCAAATAGCCAATAAGGGAATCAAGAAAATGGCTCCTGGATCCCTGCTGAATTTCTGTTTAAACACATTCCTCCTCGTAATAGCTGGAAGCAGCTTTGCGCCTGTCACTGGCACATGCTTAGTCCAAAATAATTATGAAAAGCAGTGGCCTACAGAGCATGTTACCAGCTTTAAAAGACAATTCTCCTACCCTCAGGTTACATGTCCACAGAAGGTGTCCCATGAAATTCACTGTCTGAACCTAATTAGTCCTCTAAAAGAGCCCCAAATATGCTGAGATGTTAGAGGATGCTCACTGCATTCTGACAAGGCTTTGAATTTTGTCAGCTTCCCAGCATAATATTATGCCAGAAATCTTACTCTCTTTTTCTTTTCTGAGGTACAGTAGCTTCATTTGGAGTAGAAGATGCCTAAGGCTCTTTCATAGCGCTTCAGGCAAATAATCATGTAGTACAAGTTTCAGCAGTTTATAGTAAATAATTGAGTAAAAAAAATAGCAATGTGATGCTTGCAGGTTAATCTTCCTCCTTACCTGTTCTTCTTGGAGCACCTTTGCTATGAGGACAGGCTGAGGGAGCTGGGGTTGTTCAGCCTGGAGAAGAGGAGGCTCCAGGGAGACCTAATAGCAGCCTTCCAGTACCTGATTGGGGCCTACAGGAAGGCTGGGGAGAGTCTGTTTACAAAGGCCTGTAGAGACAGGATGAGGGGCAATGGCTTCAAGCTGGAGAAGAGCAGATTTAGATTCGATCTTAGGAATAAGTTATTTACTATGAGGGTGGTGGAAAACTGGACCAGGTTGCCCAGGGAGGTCATTGAGGCCCCTTCCCTGGAGATATTCAAGGTGAGGCTCGACGAGGCCCTGGGTAACCTGGTCTAGTTGGGGGTGTCCTTGCTGACTGTGGGGGGGTCGGACTAGATGACCCTAGAGATCCCTCTGGCCTGGACCATTCTATGATTCCATGATTCTTAATTGTGTGTGATGGTGGATTTGTATAGTAGCATCACATTTCTAGATTTTTTTTGTCCAATTATTTACTATAAACTGCTGAATCTTGGACTACATGGTTATTTGCCTGAAGTAGTTCCAAAAATGACAGTAGCATCTCCTTACCTTATTTCTGGTGCATCTGTTTTCAAAAGTATCTGCTGACCTTTGTTATCAAAGGAAGGTTGTGCTGCCCTTGGTTTTTTTGGTGCCATCATTGCAGAATCAGCTGATCTAAAACAAGGAGTTTAATTTATTTTATGGCTAACACAATGAAGAACTCAAGTTTTAGTAGTTGCCTTAATTTTCACATACTTGAGTTTCTGTTACCGTTTTCTAAGAACTCTTGAACGGCTGTTCTTCACTGCCATTTCATGGTACCTATAATGAAGCAGAAGATGTCCATTTTCCTACTCCACAGCCTCCCAGGGTATCATTTGCAAATCATGAAGAGGAAGGTTGCATATGAAGGGCTATCCAAGTCCTCACTGGACTACAAACTTGGTAACTGTATCCACATGGAAAGCACTTTTGACTCTGTAAAATTCAGAGTGGATTTAACTGAACCTGAGATTTATTTGGTTGACTGAATGCATGATGGAAAAGACCTGATTATTGCATGGCTGCCAGGGAAAACCTTTTTGTGTTTATATTAGGTGAGAGCAATTAATTTGATGAAATATAATATCCATTGTCACCCTTCTCTAACTGTATTTACTAAATCTGAGCGCACATCCAGTGTTAAGGTTTTGCTCCTCCGTGTCTTTCAGCATTTGAATTGAGGTGACAGGAAATCCAGCTGAGGCACTGTTATTTTTGTTCATCATACAGAGTTTATATTTTAAAAATAAATAAAGTTATTTTTACAAAAGGGCAATAATGCATGTGAACATAACAAAAATATCACAGAGGAGACATCAAATCCTTAAATAATTTGTTTTACAAGTTAGAAGAGTTACGCCAGTTCCCATCCTATCTGGGACCTTTCTGCAGTGAGACTTCTGAAGACTAAAATGTGTGTTTCACAATAGACCAGCAATAATCAACAGTATGTATTTCTGCTTTAGCTTTTTTTTTTTTTTTCCAAATGCAGATACAGAAAGAAACTTTCCCTGCATGTTCTTCAGATTAATTTCTGCTTTATTCCAGAACGATGTATTAGACTTTAGGGCAAGAACAGAACATGATGATCCAGGGTGACCTCTGGTGAAGGCAGCTGTTCCTGTATCTATCCCAGCATCTTGTGGCTGAAATAAACCAACTTGTGATATTAATTTTTTTTTAAGTACAAAATTAAATGTATTAAAAGTGAATGAACGCTTACACTAACTCTTGTTACATATGTTGGTTCCAGATGTTACATACATAACCTGTTTGAAAATTTGATTGCTTTTTTTTCCCCATAGTTTCCTATTTTTCATACTGACTACAAAACATTTTACTGTGGACTGGATGAAACTTTACTAAGTGTTTGAATTATCTTATTCGTAGTAATAGTAAGAAGGGCATTACGAAAACAGCTGAAAGCCGAGCACCTCTGCTCCCCAAAATCCTGTCCTTTAGCTTGTACAGAGGTTTAAATTTGAGGCAGAAGATCTGGTACCTATTTTTGAGATGAGAAGACAGTATGTTGAAAACACAAGTGGTCAAGGGAAAAGGATTAGGAAACCAAGCACAAAATCAGAACAAGCGCTAGGAGCAAGATCAGTGAAGAAAAATTGCATCTGAGGTGTTTTTCAGGCTAAGTGTTGGCAGAATTGGGCTTTGGTTGTATTGTGTAGAAGGGGAAAGGACGTTGCATGCTTTTGTAAGAGTGTTGGGCTTTATCAGATAAATGCTTGACTCCATTATGTTTTCTTTTTCTGACAGAAGTAACCCGCAAAAGCAGAATTGAGTCAGAAATGCATAAATGTTTATATGCACTACATGCACACCTGTAAGCACACATGGAATTTACATTTCTGATACAGAAAATTAACTAGACGGGGTTAGTAGTGAAGTTCAAAATCTAATAAGGTTATCTGCTTCAGCATAACATAGTTCAGTACTAAAATGGTAAAGCAGGGCTAGGCACGTAAGTCAATAGACACAAAAAAATAGTTAATACATTTTGTACGGATTGGCCAAGTTCATCTTGGTCAGCCTTCTTTGGCTTCTAAAATAAAACAACTGTTGACCTAGTTCTATAAATATACAGGACCAGGTAATATCTTAATTCTGATTTCTTTTGTTCAAACTTTGAAATGCTATTGCTAGCAGCTGGCAAATAAGCAGTGGTAGGGAACAGTGCCATTGTGAAATGCTGCAGACTGAAAAAAAATCACCTGCTTGTCCTGGGATGAGTGCCATTGCTGTCTGACGGAAATGTCAGGCTGGTCTCTCAGCCTTGGAATGGGTTGCAGATGTTTCCAATGGGAGAGGAATTTACCTATAGAGCATAGGGGATGATGCAGTAGGAGGTGACACTTGGTGCTTTGCATGTGACTTCTTATATTGGAAAGCAGGACTTTTTTTTTTTTGCCTTTTCTGTAAAGGCAAACCCACAATCTGGTAAATATTAGAACAAGATTGCTCATGTACTGGAAGAGGTTCAGGGCAGCTGTTTGTTTTGGCTGATTCAAATTTAAAATAACTATTCCTAACAAAATAATAGAAAAATATATGTAAAATATTGTACCTTTGTTTGGCATTTATGGTGCCGTGCACTAAGTTCTCATTAAAGTTACTGTCATCATTTTTACATAGGAGTTGGACATTTAATCAAAACAATGTATGCTCAAAAATAACTAGTCCTGTGTCTGGAATATTCAAGCAGTATATGACATTGGCTTTCCATGTTGCCCTTGCTTTGCTCACTTTGCTCCTTTTATTTATTTTGCTTGGGCATTAGTTTTGTGAGTTGGGTCCAATGTTTGAATCCAATTATTGGATTGCTTCTTTCCCAGTTATTCCCCCCAGACCATTCTGCACAACTCTTTGATATCTATATTGAAACTGGGCTGCAGTTAATCTTCCAGGGTGGACTTACTGTAAAGGGAAATAGAGCAGATTGATGTTTTCCCATTTTCAGTCTTTACTTTGTTTTGGATCCCAATTCAAAGGTGAGAGAGCAGAAGTTTATGATAGATGTGGTCCTTAGGCAATATTGCAGGAGGAAGAGGTATAATCTGTTGCAGTCTCTAAATGCCTTTGCCTTGCTTCAGCAAGCTGCTACCAATAGCTAGTTCGTTCTGTAGGATATTGCTGGATGCTTTCTATTCCCTCTGTTGACAACCAGTTCCTACCCTCAATGTGTGTGAGAAACCTTATGAGCCCTGCCCCTTTGAACTTGAATCCTTGGATGAAATCTGGACCTTCTTATAGATCTCATTCCTTGCATATTTGTTTAATTTCATGCTGAATTGACTGTCTTCCTGCTCTGGGCTTTGCTTTGATGTGACTACATTTTGTTTCCATTATTTAAAGTTGCAGAAAACCTATTTCCTGTTTCCTTGTAATTCCTTAATTTAGTACAGTTTAATGTATCTGTCCATTTTTCTTTCCTGTGTATATACTATCAACTAGAGAAGAAAATCTAGGATGATATAAAGAAAAGCTTTATCAGCATTTGCTCAGGGATAGCTCTGTTGTTTCTGGGCAAAGGCCACAAATGAGTTATTCAAGACATGACAAATGAGAGGGAGACTATTGTAAGAAACATCTCTATCATGCATAAGCCACATAAATCACTGTGTATGGGCAGAGGAATATTTTCAGGAATTTTAATTCTTGTTGTGACTAGAATGAATCCAAAATATAAATGTCAACTTATTACAACAATCAAGCCAATTGAACGAGTTGGTGTGTTTCAGAGAAGTTTAGTTGCAATGATGTCTTACCAATCCAAGGCAGGCTCTGGGAGATGCTTGACTAGATAGGATTGCTAGCCAACTCCTTTGAGGACCACATCTCCATCTCCAGTACAGTTTGTCTGTTGTGAAGCCACCAATTCCAGATTCCTTGGGCCTGAGGTGGAAGGTGCTCTAACTAAGATTACCCCAAAGTCAGGGATTTCTGACCCCTTTCTCATCTGTCTTTTCATTCCCCACCTTTGTCCTAACACCCTTAGTGCAACCTGATTAGGCATACTGTCATTGCATCTCCAGTGGCAGAGGTTTTTTTGCTGAGCAGGCACAAAAGAAATCAAAGGGCTTACATATTTTTGGCAGAACAACACATCTAGCTCATGGTTCATTTATAACATCTTTTATAAGGGTCCAATTTGGTCAAGAAAGAAAATGAATGCACTCAAAGCACACAGGCAAGATCCAAAGGGTCACAAAGGGCTGGTGAGCCAGCACACATGTTTTTTTTCAGCTTTAATGGAGCCTCTTTTGTACTGTTCAGCTTGGATCACTGGCATACCTTGTCTCTTTACTCCAGGGTCCCCAAGGGGCTGTGAACAAACGATGCGTGTTGCCTCTGCCTCAAAGGCCCACTCTTTTCCAAGATTAGCTTGATGCAGTTTGAGCTTGGAAAACTTCTCTGCTGGCGTAACAACCACCTTCAGTCCTGCAGAGATGCCTGCAGTCAAACATAATTACTTGATGAACTTGGTAGCAGGAGAGCAGTTAATTCTTCCCACTTTTCACTGCACTGAGCCTGGTTTGTGCAGCACCTCCAACCATAAAATTTTTATTCTGTGAAGTGGAGGAAAATAACATCTTCTTCTGAGACACTTACTTAAAATAAGAAGGTCATTTGAAGCTCACCGGTGATCTGGAATGTTGAGAGAGAATCATATGGAGTAATTTTGGGAATGGGATATATTTGACCGGGCACAGTTCTGATTGCTAATGTCTACTTTTTCATCACTGATAGTAGGTTTAAGTTATTTATTGCACTTTAGGAATAAGATCTTGGGTTTATAGCAGATAATTTTGTACAAAGAGTTCAGTAGCTGTCAAAAATGCAAATAGATTTTTAGGAATTATAGAGAAGAACTAAAGAATAAAACACAAACAGAGCTTTTGAAGCAGTTGCCTGATCCATCCTTGTCTCCTCTGCTTTGGTTTGCCTGGGAGCAGTCTCACAAGGAGGAGTCATTTTAGGTGAAACTCACTCAAAAGGTGCATTGGGATGTGTTAAATGTGCATTTGGTCTGATCTGTTCCAAAATACCTTCCCTCAGAACAGGTATATAGAGCCAGATCGTCTGCTCTGCACACCTGTCCATCTGATGTGGAGGTAGCTGGTGAAGCTCCTTCTCTGGGCCTGTGGTGCAGAGGAGCATGCTATAGAGCTGTGCTTGCTGTATGATTGTGGTCCTCTCCAGGTGTCTCCAGGTACTGGGGACCTGATACTGGGCCAGGCTAGACCTTTGATCTGTTATGGCTGTGTGAAAGAAAAGGAGCTGGGGTGTTGGTCCACACCTGGCTGAATACCTGCCCAGGTAGCTAAGAAGGCCAGCAGCATACTGGCTTGTATTAGAAGTTGTGTGGCCAGCAGGACTAGGGAAGTGAATGTCCCCCTGTACTGGTGAGGCTGAACCTTGAGTACTGGGCCCCTCATTACAAGAAAGACATTGAGGTGCTGGAGCATGTCCAGAGAAGGGCAATAAAGCTGATGAGGGGTCTAGAGCACAAGTCTTATGCGGAACAGCTGAGGGAACATCTGGAGAACAGGAGGCTGAGAGGAGACCTTATCACTCTCTACAACTACCCGGAGCAAGGTTGTAGTGAGGTGGGGGTTGATCTCTTCTCCCAAGAACAGGTGATAAGATGAGAGGAAATGGCCTCAAGTTGTGCCAGGGGAGGTTCAGATTGAATATTAGGAAAAATTTCTTCACTGAAAGAGTTGTTAAGCTTTGGAATAGGCTGTCCAGGGAAGGGGCTGAGGCACCATCCATGGATGTATGTAAAAGATGTGTAGATGTGGAGCTGTGGGACATGATTTAGTGGTAACTTGTCAGTGCTAGTTTAACAGTTGGACCTGATGATCTGAAAGGCCTCCTCCAATGAAAACAATTCTCTGATTTTATGGTATCAGGATCTTAATTCTGATGGAGACATTAATAGAGACATTATTGAAATAGAGCTACTAAAAAATAACAATGGCCGTATTCTTTTTCTTTTTTGGTCATTTGAGCACTGAGGACCTTACCAGGAACAGTGTATTTGTTGCATCCACTTCTGAATGTGAGAAAGAAGATCATCCATCCTGTTGTTAATACAGTCCACATGCCATATCAAGAACAAGATTACCTCTCTCACCATAACTGGCTTTACTGATGCTGTTTGTTAGTGAAGGTTTGGGAATGAGAAACCCCAGGCAAGATAAGCTCCAGCACTATCTCTCCTTGAAATTTTCCCTCTGTACTCTTTTCATCTCAGAGAGTGTTTTCTGCCTCCTGGTGATGCTCCATCTTAATTAATTCTATAGAGCATAACTTGAATATAGTGTCATAGCTAATTGCCACCATCTGCTTGTAAACCACAATAATTTCTTCGACCACATGTCACAACAGCAACTGAACTCTGGCTACTTGAAATCCGTCCAAGAGCAAGTGACCTACCAAATTGCCTGCAATGGCCCTGCCTGTACGAGTAGTGAAGTTTTTGTGGGTGCTGGTCATATTCATCTCAAGGGGGTAGGCCCCGATACACTAGTGCATCACACTTGTCCATCCAGATGGACATCAGTGATTACTAACTGACACGCATATGCATGTGTAGAAAGAAGGATGGTGGTTGGGTGGTGAGCTGCCACTTCTCTCTCTCTCTCCTTTCTTCTTTCTCTTCACTTCCCTCATTCAGGCATTGGCTGCCATTCCTGGAACCAGCTGCTATCAGACTGTGGAAGATCTTCTTCTGATGCCAGCAGCAGCATCTGGATGCCTGGCACAGCTCTTTGAACAGTTATCTTGATTGCTATTGCAGTCAGCATGCAGCTGGAATTTTTTATGCTGCCTGAATGCCTTTTCTCTTTGGCTTACCTTGAATTATTTGACTTTATATGTTTCCATCCCATGGGGAAACAGGATTCTTTGCAGTTATTTCTCAGTACTTGTTCAGAGAATCCTTGCAGCTGAAATATAGTGAGAATTCCCTTCTGCCATTGCGTTTGGATGTGCTTCTTGTAGAAGAATTATACTAAAACTTACTCTTGGTCTGAAGCTGTTGAACACTTGCAGAGTTTTTAAAAATATATTTTGTATCAGAAAATTCTAATCTATCCAAGCAGAAACTGTTTGCAGTGTGTATTTTTGAAAATGAAGATTCAGCAATGAACTTGCTTTGGTATAAAGTAGGATTCCTGCTAGCAAATACAAATATGAAAGCAAAAAAAACCCCCATGAGTCAGCAATGAACCTCTCCCTCCCCTTCATCTGGGGATGAGGGAGCCAGGTTCACATTCCTGTTGTACCCAATTTAGTGCTGTCCAACCTGGCTGCAAGTTTGGGGTGATTCCTGTTACAGCCTTTTAGTAGGCCAGCTGAGATCTTAGCCCCATAGCCCACTGGCTAGCACATGTACCTAAGAGACCAGGAGCTACAGCTGAATCCAGGGACTCCCTGACTCAAGGGGTGGGTTCAGAAGACGAAGTTCTTGTCCTCAAAACATTAGAAAGAACTGTGTTTTGTCATGCTGTGGGGCCATCCCTGGAGGTATTTCAAACACAGGTAGACGTGGTGCTTAGGGACATTGTTTAGTAGTGGTTTTGACAGTGTTATGTTGATGAGGGGACTCAATGGTCTTTAATGTCCCTTCCAACTTAGTCAGTTCTATGATTCTATGAAAACTACGTATCACTGCTGCTTTTTTTGAAACAAAAAGAATTAAGGGTCTTGTTTGTGGTCTGGGATGCACCAAACTGTTCATTCTCTTTTCATGCTTGCTTACTTTTTTACCATGTTGGGGTCCGAGACATCTGGGGCGCAGGTTTCCTTGACTTAGAAATCCTCCTCTGCTGCTCCTTGCTGTGCTGAGACAGATCTTTGCCTGACAGCAGTTTCCTCAGGCTGCAAGCAAACACGTACCCTGCGGCAGGAGTAGCCAGAGGTTTGCTACCAAATTAGGAGACGGGTTTGCCGGCTAGGTACTGTGGAAATGTAAAAGACAGCTTTCAGCTGCTCTGAAGAAGCCTGAAGTAGTTTCTGGAGCAACAACTATTTTCAGGGAGGCAGTGAAAGTGAGCAAGTGTTTTTGGGTTGGCTGGGGCTTCCTTTGCTTAAGGCTGGATGGTCATCACTTTTCGCCTGTACCCCTGCCAGGCCTGGCTGCTCCTGTGCTGCACCAGGTAGAAGGGAGGGAAAACAGGTTTTGTCCTCCTCAAACACTTGATTCTTTATGGAAGTAGCAAGAAGAGCCAAGTGGAGCTATTCTTACCCAAGAAGCCCTTTTGCAGGTAGTGGCTTTGCATCCTCACCACCCTGAGTTGTTAATGGGAAGAGACGGAAAGGAGAAGCTGAAGGTGAGCAGCTAGGGACAACTGCTGGTCTGGGCCCCCACTGAGGACTGCTTTCACTTGCCCTCACCAGCCTCTGTCACCCAGGGTCCATCCCAAGATAGCCAGTAGCAGTGATCCCAGACTCTCCATAGCTGCCCTCCCCGGGAATGGGAAGAAGTAGGGAAGAGCTAGAATCCACCAGGTGATTTTGGGGTGCAGAATGAACTAGGGCAGAATTCTTGTCAGCAGGTGTTCATTAGAGCTCTGACCTATTTAAAATAATAGTCTTTATTTTGCTTTTGAGCCAAAAAGGTTGGGACACTCCTAGTTTATTTAGTACAAATGGCAAATCAGCAGCGTCACTTCCAGGACTTCATGTGATACTTCCTACCTGTGCTAGCTCAGTAATTCCCTCACTTGGCAGATATGTTAACTTAAATAATAAGGGAAGATGTGACTGTGGTTACACATGGTGCTTGGCAAGGACTCTTTGTCCTGTACATTAGCCACAGATTTATCCTTCTGCTATGTGTACCGTCAGTTTTTCATTTCCTCCCTTTATTCTGTATTCCAATTTCCCTTCTTTTTTCTTCATTATCTTTGCCTTTGCCCAGCCTTGCTTCTCTCCTTATGCTTCAGCGACTGCCGTCTTTTACCTTGGATCTTTCCCTTAGCATCAGTGAGAGAAGAGAGCTTACAAACGTACCACGTGCTGGCATCTCCTACACACACACACACGTGCATCGGGATCCCTGCCCATGCGGGTATGTGCACGTGCCCCAGCATGTCTGATTTGGTTTTGCACCAGTAATTTAAGCTGAGCCAACTAGCTTTTATTAAATCCACAACTCTCAAATCAGGCATAGGCAGGAACCGCAAACCATATGTTTTTTCCGTTTCACCACATGCTGTTCTGACTGTGTGTTCTAAGTAATACACATATGCACCTAGTGAAGTTACAGTGAGGTGGGGTGCTTAGTAGAAGACAGTCCTTGGATTTGTTGTTTGAATTGGTCATGCCACAAAAAAAATAATCTCTAGATCTGTTCTATGCATTTCTATGAGTAATTTTTGAGTAGTTGGCAATAGGTTGCTTATAACTTAAAGATGGGGTATCTGAAACATGTAGCTGCAGTCTAATTCCAGCTGCATCCTGAAAAATACACATTTTGTCAAAGAGTGGACTTTATATTCCTGGATGTTATCCAGAGTTCAGGCCAATGACACTGTAATCAAGGGCAGGAAATAGAACAATTTAAGTCCTTTTTTTCTAGAAGGCTGAGAAAATTTGAAAGGTTCTTCCTTGTTTTCATAAGACAATTTGCTTTGTGCCATACTTAACTGGCAGTGCCAAAGATACATAGCCAATGTAGAAAACCCCTTAATTTATAAACTGTTTACATTGGAGAATATCCTTATCCAAAATCATGTTGCTATTTTTAGCTCTGTTAGCATTAGTGTATGGAGGATGACTGAAGAGAACTGCACATGAGCAATTATCTTGGGCTGCTGCAGTGAATGGCAATTCCTATCTGAAACATCCTATAAAATATGCCATTTGGGGACTTAGCAATATATAATAATTATATATATAATAATATAGTAACACATAACAATATATAATAATTATATATAATATAATAGTTAATAGTGTTGTGTTAAGGAGCGTTATGCCCCCCTCTGGCTTTTGTTGAAGGAGAAGATCAGACTGGAACAATTTGCTTTATAGCAAAAGTGGAGGAAACTGTTTCACCTCCCACACACCTGAATGAGCACACGAGGAGAACGAATGGCTATGGCAGATCCTCCCTACTCCTCCCAGTTCAAATCTTCATTTCTTTGTTTCCGTGTATTTCTGAAATATGAATTTCTGTTTGTTTTCTGACTGAGCAATTCTAATCTCATAAGGCATTTATCAAGTACAGTCTGGATGAGTTACGGGAACCACAGACAGCATATTGAATACCTTAGTAACTTCTCTGAAGGTAAGACCACTCCTTGGTTAACAAGTTTTTCTCTTTCTAAACAAGTCACTGTTGCAAGATTTATTTTCTTTGTAGTAAATGCAAGGTCCATCATAAATTCATCTAACTTCTTGGTCCTGGTTGTCGGATCAGGCTACAGCCATGTGGGGCAAAGCACTCATCAAGCTTGCCTTCTGCTCTTCCAAAATTTGGGGGTTAACCTTGTGCCAACAAGGTGAGTCAGGTATTGTTCTGGCCTGCATAAAAGCATAATGATTTGGCTTATTTAACCAAATTGTAATTGTGTGCCTGTGCCTGGTCTGGATCAAATTTATATTGCTGGCTTATCCAGCAATGTGCAGGATGGGTACCACGGAGCACGGAACCATGGCTGAAGGCTCTCCCAGGGTGTATTTTGATAGTCTTTTTCATGATTGGATTAGGAATGAAAGGCTCCGTACTGAAATGTGGATCATCACTAGCAAATGTCAGAGCATATCTGTTAAAAATCCATGGTGTTCACACTTCTCTGAGTACTCAGTGTGCAGTCTCAGGCAGGCAACACAGCACCTCTGAGACTTCAGCGATGAACCCCTCTGTCTTTGCGTCTGCTTGACCTAGAAAGAGTTGACATTTCATGCCATGTGAGCTGGCTGTGTGCTGCACTGCTGTGTTCAACAGATATTTTCAGCTACCAGAGACTGAATTTAAGAGAAAATTCCAATGATCTTAGTGTACCATCTCACTTTATTGCAAGTAAGAAATGGAAAAGTAATACTGTTTTCATAACAATTCAGGCACACTTGCTGGCCACTGTGTTACTACTTGATCATGAATGGTGGTGTTTAGGAATTTCAAAGGGAAAACACAATAAAATGAGAACACTAAGAGTTTTAAAAATATTTGTCTTGCTGCATCACTTTAGCCCAAAGTAGATTACTGGGCAATGTTATATTTTAAACAGTAACATTTGTGCTTTCAATGGTGCTGTGTGATCGAGCTGCCAGTCTACTCCGTTTTATTTCTTTCCTAATTTTGTCACTGCTCCTACAGAAGTAGCACAAAACATTCCTTTTACCTGCTGTGATTAAGATTCACCATCTCAGGAAGATTTCATTTTTCTTTCCATTTCCACTTCCACAGTAAAGCAGTGACTTATCGAAATCAAGTCATTTTATACCAGCTTAAAAAGATAAATTGTCAAAAAGAATCAGTCCTAAAAGCAAAGATAGCTTTACCGTAACATCTGTTTCTTTGAGGGAAGGAATAGTTTCTTTTGGGATGGAAAATATGTATTTATGGATATGACACTGTTCTTTTGTGGTACTTTGGTGCATTTGCTGCATTCCAGAACTGCATTTTGTGTTAGCAAAGGCAGTTTAATGCCATAAAAGATCTGCTTGTGCTAGCAGGTAGATGATTAACCTTCATAATACATTTCATACCCCCAAGAGTTTCTCACTGTAGTATATTGCCTTATTGCCTCACTAATTCCCCCCCCCCCTTTTTTTTTGTTATTTGAACACCTGTATTGTGAAAAATGGATAGATAGAAGTTTGCTGTAAGCATTAAATTAATGGGCAACAGCTCTGAAAAGGTGGAATGGTCAGAGAATGTTTGCTGGGCTGAGAGAAGCTCTGACAAATGGTTTCAGGGACCTTGGTTGAGATTATTGAAGTGTTACAGCCACAAACCAATCTCCTCAAGAGGAGAGTTGGCCATGAAAATAGCTGAGGACTGGTTTTGGGAGAAGGTGGCTGTTAGTGGTCAGACCAATGTGGAGAAAGTCTTGAGAGCACTGCTAAGTAAAGTCTGGATAGTTTGGTGGATGTAAGCTTCGTGATATTGACTGACAGAATTGCCTCGGGCCTGAGCATGTGTTGATGCCCATGGATGAGATATGCTCTGGTCAGAACAGGCCAGATGAGGAGACAGAGGAAAAAAAATCAGACACAACTATGTTGTTAGCTTGGTGAGCTACACAGGGCCCAGGAGAACAAAGGAGCAGAGGAGCCATGTTGCACCCCCATTAAGACTTTAAGACTTTCCAGTGAAGCATGTAACCTTTCCAGAAATTGTGTATTGCCAGTGGGAGGCTGAAGTACATATTTTTATTTAAAAGACCTGGCTGTGATCAATTTTTAATGCATTGAACTTTTTTCTTCTTTCCACTGTTTCTATTTATCTAATAATAGCTTCTGGGTGATAGACCCGGGCAAAATAACTCTCAAGCCAAGTAATTACCGATAATGTGGTGGTTAGAGAAGGATTTACACTGTTCGTGTTGGAAAGATCGTAACTGAAAGGCAGCAAACTCTGGACACGGGCAGATCAACAAAAAAAGAGAAAATTTATTACACTTGGCTGCATTTGTTGTTGTAGTGAGTGGGTGTGAGAGAAATATTTTCATGATTAGCCTCAGATTCAGGGCACGGCATTGGATCAGATGGTTAGTAATAAAGTCTATCTTGTCTCCAGTTACTATGCTTACATTGGTGGACTACAATTAATAACTTGTTCCAGTGCATAAAACTTCATTGTTTCCATTTCCATTTTGTTTCAAGTCCTCACTTCATCAAGATCAATTCACTCATGGCAGAACTGCAACAAGGAGCCAAGACCGTGTGGTTGTGGGTTTTGTGTGCTGGATTCATGGAGAGGGACAGGCTGCTCTTCCTGCAGAGAAGTTGTAAGGTCCTGGTCCGATTGATCTCGGAGGGGTCATAATGGTTCTTAGCATGTTATATCCGACGTGTTGCATCATGTACACAGGTGGTAGATACCTTGCAGCAAGTGAGCTTTGAGACATCCTGTTTTCTGTCAGGTTCTTATGTCTGGTTTCTCACAGAAGTCCTCGTGGATACCAGCAGGGAGGTCAGGGCTGCAATAGGGAGAAGGAGGACTGCAAAGGAAGGAGGGAAAAGATGCAAATCTCCTGTCCCTCTCTGCTGCCAGGCACCAGATACCTGGCAGCACCTGCCAGCTACCCGTTTTCAGCACTGTCCCCTCTCCAAAGGGCCTCTGGGTCTCCTCTGTGCACGCCTTCCTAAGTATTTAAATCTCTTGGGTGCTGCAAGTTGGCATGAAAGCATTAGGTTGCAGGAAGGGACATGTTGTGGCTCTATTCTGCCTTTCTGTGATGCCATGGGAGTCACCATTTTGAGGTGGAGAGGGTGTCACATCTTGTAAGCAAAGGCGGGGAAACCCTTCTTGGGGGAAAAGAAAGTCAGAGGGGAACTCTGGTAGAGTTTCTTGCACTTCTGGGGATTTTTATTTTTTTTTTTTGTTTTTGTTTTTGTTTTCTTTCCACAGAGATTAGTGAAACAAAAATACATTTGTAAGAAGATAACTCTAGGATTTTGTAGCATACTTCTGTAAAGCTCGGGAAGACGGCAGTGATATGCAGTGCACATATATCATCCTCTGTTGAAAAGACTGAAGAAAAATCGTGGTATTGTTTGAAAGATAGAAACTTCATGCCCTAACTCTATCATACAAAAATATGTGGCGAAAGTCTATTCAAGAGATTATGGGAATTCAGCAAGCACAAACAGCTGTGAAGGCAGCCTTAAATTTTGAGATTGATGGGATTTTTTGAGAACAGTTTTAATCACTTAATTTAAATGCTGGTGTGTTTCTGTCAGCAAGTTGACTTTTTGCACTGGTGTCAGTGTATGAAAACAGTGCATCATATATGGAAGTAGCAATTGCCCATGCACACCCAGTATAAAATGCCCTTGGTGGACTAGAACATTTCAGCTGTTTATCACATACAACAGCATTATGACAGGCTGGCTAAATACAGTAAAATAAGAGAAGAAGAATGTGGATCCATAGCTTTCATTTTTCTGAATTGCGTAACTGCTTCATGACACTAATCTCTATAAGGACAGAGGATCAAATTCTCATCTCTCAATGTAGCTGGAGTTACCCCAGCCAATCTGGAATGACTCAGGAGACTCAATCCCTCAAACCCTTGATCTTTGCGTAAGCTTGCATAGCATGAGCCACCTGTCCTGCTGGAAGCTGGCAGGCTGCGGAGATGGGTGTGGGGGACAGGAGGTTAGCTCTAACTTCTCCAGAGGGAGAAGTGCTGAATGTTCAGTTGGTAGTTGAAACAAGCAGAAAGACCCAAAAAACCGTCAGAGTAGCAGACACTATGAGATCAAAGTGAATCAACATGTCTGTCTCATTAGATCAGCTTTCCTTATTAATTTTGTATTTTATTCTTTTTCCCATTTAGCTGTATATATATATCTATATGTTATAAATAATGTATATTGCAACATGTACGTGGCCCAGCAGTGAACCTCCTTCAACATTTATGTCAAGCTAAACTGAGTAACTGTTGCTGATAGCATCTATGTTTTTTATACCAAATATTGGTATATTTGGAAAAATATTTGAGGAGGAAATTGTACATATTGATAAGCAGCAGTAGCAACAAGAAGATGAAAACAGATAAGGGAAACTACAAATACCAGAGAGGAAGATGTCCCCTCCAACAGAGTCATAGTACCTGCTCCCTCTTTGCCCTCTTGCACTATTGAGGATGAGTGCTTGTCTTGGCTAGCAGGAAGCACAGCCACCCTTGTGGAGCAAAGCCCAGGAAGCAATCTGAATGGTGCTTGCAGACTCTGCAGGACCAAGGTGCTTGTGATCATCACCCCAGGCACAAAAGCCTCCTCTGGATAGTTTGTGTGTTACTGGGGCAGGAGAGAGGAGGCCTTTGGCCTGAGCCAGGCCCTGTGATGTGCACACTTGGCTCTGGTACCCAGGATGTGGCACACCAGTAAATCCACAGGCATAACTTTTGCCAGGTGCCAGTTAGACATGTGCACTCATTGACATTCTTTGTCTTGGCTTGAAATGCCATCTAAGGTGTCCAACAGCTTGCCTTGTGATCTGCTTGTAAATTAGCCTCCATCAATTATGTCTTCTTGGACAGAGAGTTCCTGCATCTTAAGCTGTTAAGTAATTAATTTTACCAGACTGTTATTGATCTGCTTCACCCTCTTTTAGTAAAGTCCTTGAAAGTCCATACTTTTCTTTCACAGGGAGGACGCAAGCAGTGTTATTGTAAATTTTGCCTTAGCTCATCATACGTTTTACGAGCTGGTGGGTCATCTGCACTGTAATGAATTTCTTCCAGGAACATTCCTTTTGTCATGTTCAGATGAATTTTTATAATGGAATTGTTTTTCACATAGCATTCAGTAGTGCTCCTTTATGAAACTTCCACATGCAAGTCAAATTGTGTATATCTTATTACAGTATTCCTATAAATTACTTATTAACTGAAGAAAATTTATAATGGAGAAATATTTTCCTGTTGAAATTTTTCTAAATAGCAATTTTTCAGTAGTATTTCTCTTGCCCTACATTACTGCAGCCTGATTCTTGAGGCTTTATATCTATGTGAGCTAATGCTGAAAATGCATTTAAGGTCATAGAAGCCATTTTTACTGGCTATTTTAAAATATCCCAAACAAATAGTGAACCAGATTTTCCATTGTCAGATTTTTTTTCTTCATATGGTTATTCTAGTGTTGATCTTGTGTCTTCTAGTACTACTGAATAAGAAATACAAAGTTTTGCTGCCAATCTTGATAAAAAAAATAATCATTGCTTCTGAGATATGAAAAAAAAATAATTTCTTGGCTTCCAGTCACACTGATGTGTATTACAGCTGCTTGCCTTGTAACTCGCCCTTGATTCACCACAGCAACTTCAATGTGACTATTAATTAGATAGTAAGACATGACTAAAAAAAAGTGTCCTTGAAGCCGAGCTTATAGTAAACAACATATTTTTCCATTTCTTATCTGCCTAATAACAGTGCCTTAAAAAAACACCAGTACTTTCTAAGCTTGTTGCAGCACTTCAGCTTTCATGTATTTTGCAAGTAGAACTAAAGTGCTTTTTAAAGTACGGTCAGCAGCACGCTCTTGGTGGACTACTGCTGTGGTAAAACCTCAGCCACTTGTGCCCAGCATGGGGCTACAACTATTGCTCTCCACGTGGGAGAGCTTTTTGAGAGCCACTTGGCCAGCTTGTTGGGCTGGCCTCACAGGTTACTGGTACGTACACTAACAGCAGTGGTATTTTTTATAAGGTGAGGAAATTAGCTAGTAAGGAGATGATCATAGGATTTTAAAGTCATGGAACAGTTTGGGTTGGAAGGGACCTTGAAAGATCACCTAGTCCAACCCTTCCCCCCTTGTCACGGGCAGAGACATGAAAGACACACTGCCAAAGATATTAGTCAAGGTTGAATCAAATGTATGGGAACTGCACTGCTAACCTGCTTCAGTGCATAAATAAGGTGGTAGATTTTTACATCAGGCCTACCTGTGGAAGCCTTTGAAGGCCCTGGCAATGTCACTGTGATGTTTTCCTTTCACCCTTTGGTTTCTAGTATTTGCTTCTCATTTCTCAGTTGCAGCTTTGCAGCCTGCACTTCAGTTGTGGTTGGAGAATCCCACAAATTTAATTTTGCCTGTTGCTTCAGTTCTTCAAACTGTGATCTAGCCACTCCGCTACTCCCCGGAAGGCTGATATAGGAAGTTGTTTTTTTTTTTTCCAAATATAATTTTTAGCTCCTTTCCCACTTAATAGTGACTAAAACAGTGGAAACAGCAATTGTTGTTACTGACATTCTTTAACAGTTTAGTATTGAAAAATTGACTTTAAAAAAAAAAGGTGGAAGTTGTAATCCAGTCTAAGAAAATGACAGTTACAGCTCCATGGTAAGAAGCAGTGGAAGTTGTGATACACTTTTTATAACCAGTATTTCTCTCAATTCTAATTTTTGTTTCCATTGATACTGCCTTTTTATTTAATTTTTTTTTATTTGTTTTTAAGGAGTAATATTTTATCAGACCTGGAATCATTCCTCTTAGCTAAGGGGAAAGAAAGATGATTGCAACATTAGGAGACCAGGGGTTCAGATCCCCATGTGAATGCCAGCTTGTGGGCACAGACTTTCCTACTTGCCAATTACGTGGTGTGTGGTTTTTGCCATCGACATAATCCGCATCTCTGAGCTTGTACATGCTGTGGTAGCCCAGACAGACAACCCTTCCTCTGGCTGTCTTTGCTTCACATGAACTACAGGTGATGGTCTGGAGGTAGTGAGTGTCTCCCTATGATGATGGAAGGCAGTGAAGCCAGCTTGATTTAAATACGCTTTTTGTCCATGACTGGGGGGAATAAATAACCAAAACCATATCTAGTGACTTGGAACATCTGTTCTAGTGCTGTCTGGGACCATATGAACCATTTATAACCCGAGGAAGTCTAAGCACATAATTACTCATCTGCTGTCTTTTCTATACATTTCTGTAGTGAGGCTTGATATTTTTCTTTCCAGTTCATACTGGAATTTGGTATTTCTTTTTATGGGTGATAGTACCTATTTCAGAGGAAATTAAAATGTGCAGCTTGCATTTCTATTTATAATTTACTAATAATGAGTAAATTTACTTAATCAGTATCTTAACATAATCTTAATTCTAGTTTAACTTTGCATTTAGCTAGAAAATTTACTGTGTTGTGTTCCAGGAATAGTTCATATTTAGGCAATTAAAAAATAATAATAGCTTTTATTATGAAGGAAAAAGAAAGCAACAGATATTAATGTGCCTGAGTCACTCTGTCTATTTTATTGTATATAGAATATATGATATCATATAAAAGGAATATCCTTTTAATTGAAAAGGAAAAGAAAATCCCCAACCCCTATGAAGCAACTCTTTTTCTTTCAAGCTTCCTGTCTAGACTTATAGTCAGGAAAAAAATCTCCAGGAACCGACTTTTCCGTCACTGTCTCAAGCTAGGTCTGGGTGATACGCAGTCTGCTCAGCCTCTTCAGCAGCATGTCCTACCTCTATGTGAAGACTCCCAGGAAAACATCACCATATTCAATCAAAGGTCCACAGGATACCTGGGGAAAAGAGATGGTTTGCCATCTCTGGAGATGTCCCTATAGTGTTTACATGGCTGAAGAAAAAAAGTGGGAGACGGCAGTTGGTGCTAATGAAGACGTTGCAATGGTATGTGGGTGTTTGATAGCCCCTATGGGAAGATCCCTGAAGGGTCTCTCATTTGGTTGTTGCATTTGTTTTTATGTTTGTTTTTTTTTCTTTGTAATTTTACTTGTATGAATTGATCTTTTTTCATAAAATATCAAGGGTAAAATCCTGTCCCACTGCTCTGCTGCAATCGGTGGGAGGTTTGCCAATGCATCCAACGGAATTCTGTAAATGTAAAAAGGCTTTTATGCCGAAATAGTACGTTTTATGTTTGCTTTTAAAAGAAGCCCTCCTGCTGGCAGAGCTTTGTTCAGCGGCTTGGACTTTGGCAGTGAACCCTGACCGCTGAGGCTGCCCGAGGGCCTATGCCAGCCGGATCGGTTCCTGCGCTGTTCCTGAGGCCAGCCCTGGCATTCCAGGCAGGCTGGGCTGGGCTGGCTTCTGCACTAGCCGGTGGCCGTATCTGACCTAAGGGAAGGTGGAGCTGGAAGAAGTCATACTGTGGTGTGAGCTAAAGGGGCTGGGTGGGCTCTGCAGATTGGGGAGAGGTCAGTGAACAAGCAGGGCTGCTGCCTTATGAATGTAAGAGCTGGGAAAACCAAGCAGGTTGGTGTAGCTCCTCCCGGCACTTCCAGGTTTTTTGGCTCTCCCACACCCAGTAATTGCTGCTTAAACAGTGAGTGCCATCAATAGCACAGGTCCTTGCCTTGAGAAGAACTCCTCCATTCATTTTACATTTGAATTTCCGTTGTGCATGTACTTCAGGAAACAGCAGAAGGTACTGCCGTCATTCCCTGTGTTGTGAAGACCACTCTTGGGACCACTTATAACTCCACTGGGTCGCTACTTGCTCAGGCTCTGCTGCTGGTCTTTAGCCCTAGACCTAATTAGGAAACATCATTCTGTTCCCTCCATAGCTCCTGAGGAAGACTGAGGTGCTAGCTGCTCTCGGGGAGATGCAGATGCTCCCTTAGCTATCACCTGGGCAGCCTGGTGATAGCCTTATCTCCAGGAGGTACAACTGGATTTTAGATTTTGGATTTGCAGGCAGCACGAACGCTTAGG
Organism: Nycticryphes semicollaris; assembly: GCA_013400055.1. NCBI lineage: Eukaryota > Metazoa > Chordata > Aves > Charadriiformes > Rostratulidae > Nycticryphes > Nycticryphes semicollaris. Next base: position 605,230 of record VXBJ01005877.1, on the reverse strand, counting down.
GAGACAGACCTTTTAAATTCTCAGTTTTGCAGCATGCAGCTGATGGAGTGGATTTTGGGAAGTTGCTTTGACATCCCTGGTAAAAAGGGATTCAAAGCAGGCTTCTGAGAGAAACCGATTGCATACTCTCTGTAGCCTTTGCGTGTGGCTCCCATCATTGCATCTTCTTGCGTAAATCTTGCATGCACTTGTTTTGGCTTTTTTTTCTATAATGTTTATTTCCCCCAAAATTCCTTTTGGCTCTTTTGACATCAGGCTTCTAACTGAAGGCTGTTGCAGACTGACTCTGTATAGCCTGTCCTGTTGCAGTAGTATTTGCTATGGGGAAATGTTTCTAGGTGCCTGGAGAGCTCTTGACTCCAGCAGGCTGTGGGATGCAGGGAAAAAGAAGTGCTTAATCCATCATAATATGGTAGTAGTGTACTGGGAACATCTGTTCTGGGCCCAGCATCCCATTTCACATGAAATTCCCCTTCTTTACACTTCTGAGAAGGAAAGCAGTGGGGTTGTCCCCTGTTGTTTCTGGGAGCTGGCCAAATCGGGAAGCAGGGCTACAGGCAGGATAGAGGCAGAGGGAGATGCCTGCCTGAGGTAAGCCCAGGAAATTCATGCAGTTCAATTTTTTTAAAAATATGTGTAACTGAGAAAGGGGTAATAGGAGGGAAGCTAAAAGGGGCTAAATTGTAAACTCTTCCCTTTTTGAAACCTGAAGGATGTTGAGGTTGTGACCTGACACATGATCCCAGAGAGGACTCAAGATGTTTTTTTTTTCCCTTCTTGTGAGGTCTCGAATGCTTATTATGAAGAGGAAACGTAGATTTCCTCACCAAGTAATCATATGGTGATTCTGGGGCTTCCCAAGAAGCTGGTCTAGTTGGTCTAAAATATTATTGGATCCTAGTTGGAAGTGTTGGAAGTGCTGTGCAGAAGGCATGAGAGCTCTCATAGCTGCTGAAAGCCTGTACAAGTTGTTCCAGACTGAAGTGGGATGAACTTTAGTAATTATTTCCAATGTCCTCTTCACTTCCTTAGTGAGAAGGGGACTTGGAGCAGTGCCCTGACTTTGCTTGGAGTGGGAAGCCTTGTCAGCCTACATGGAGGATACCATGGTCTCCGCCCATCCTTCCATCAGTGGTCCCTGTCTGGGTAGCAGGGGCATACTCCCTGGGCGGTGACGGTGTATATGGAAATATTGGCAGAACACCTGTAGCAGTATCATGCTGGTGTGGTTTTGCTTTGGGAATGTGGGCATTCACACCAGCAGACATCTGGTTGAGGGGTGTTGGGCTGGTGCTGGGTTACTGCAATGGAGCATAGTGCCTGGGAGCCCTGGGGAAACTGATGTCCCGTGCTGCCAAGATGTATGTGCTGCTGGGATGTATGGGATGCTGTTGCTACATCCCAGTCACCCAGTTGCCACCATGGCAGGTCGTAGAGGGGGCAGGCTGCACGGTCATGGAGGCGTTATCATGGAACTATTGACATATGGTCTCTGGTGCTTCTCCTTCCCATCCCTTGTATGAAAAAATCAGCCATAGCCCCTAACCAGTGCCCTGGTAGGCTTCCTCTCCGACTTTGCACTTTTCAGATGCCTAGCTACATTTTTCAAATTGTGGTGGTATGTTTTGTTGTTTCCTCCCTTGCGCAGCCCAGCTGTTCTCTTTGCCTTTGTTTAAGGTGTGGGTTTCAGGCCAGGCAGCAGAGTTTGTAATTTCCCTTCTCCTCTGGCTTTTCTTTCATTTCAGGCATTTTATCTTATAGGACATTGAGGTCAACATTACTATTATTAGAACATTTTCCAAGCTCTCATTTTCCAGACCTTCAAAATTAGACAAATAAAGGATACATAATGAGTCAATCAGGCCATTGCAAAAAGATTGATAAATGGGCAGTAGCCCAGTACAATCAAACAGGAACACTACAGGAACTCAGGAAAATGCCACCTCTCTTCATAGGTAGGTTTCTAGATGATCTTTCAAGAAGAGGTTTTTTTTCCTTAGGATTTTTTTTAGTGTAAAAATACTTGTCCGTACACGTAATGAATTGGTCTCTGCTTTCAGCCTTCCATTTTGTTTATACTTTGTAATTATTTGTGGTCCAGCTGTTATTGCTCTGTATAAATAAGAAACTAGTGAAATATAATGGAGTTTCTCATCAGATACCCTCCAGAATGTGTTTGGTTATTCTTGCATGTGCCATCTGTTTTTTACAAGAACGGCTTGGATTAATCAACCATAACAACTGGTTTAGCAATATGATATTTTCTAAATAGATTGGTATGATAACTATGATTATATTTGGCATGAAAAGCTGGTAGATCTTATTCCTGTATATGTAGTTTGTGGTTTGTTTTTTTTTTTCAAAGGGGAGCAATATTTTTTCCTCTGAAGAATATCACTATTGCTGGAGAAACATACTAAGGAGGCAAATCATGTTTCATCAGGTGTCCTATAAATCTCTGGCTCCGTGTCAAGGCAACTCTGTGCCATTCCTGAGTTTCTAGAGCAGTCCTGTATCATCTAATTGATGTACAAATTATCACACAATTGTTTTCCCTATCTTTAGAGTTTCTAGTTGGATGTTGCTCTTTTTCAGTATTTCATGTTTTTTTATTGCTCCCCCTTAACTTTCAAAGATGATCTTAATTTATTTACACTCTTCCTAAACTCAGCTTGAAGCAGTTGAGACCTGTATATAAGAGTATACTTTGCTTCTCAATGCCATAGGGCATCAGAATCTTATTGCTCTTAACACTTTAAGTATATAAATCTAACGAATAATACATATGTAACCAGAAACTGTTTAATGTGCTGTATACTTAATCCTTTTTCTTGTGCAGCGTAAGACAGCGTTTGTTTCTTCAGGAAGCAAGGACACAGAACACAGCCCCTTAGAGACTTGCTTGGCTTTACGTGCAGACACTTTTACAGCTTGCGGGCACACCTGCAATGCATAATGGTCATGGAATATACAGGTTTTTTCTACATCTGCTACGCGTTCTGGGTAATTACCTAGCTGTTCCTGCCTGTGATTTCTGAGGACTGAAGAGTCTTGTGAGATTCTTCTGATTTGAACAGCACCTTTTAAATATAAAGCTACATCAGATATTGAGATAATTATGGAAACAAATGTGTTTAAAGTCAGATAAATGCCATCTTTGTTAGAAGATATTTCAATGTGACAGTATTTTGTAGTTTAATAGTATTTTATTACTATGGTGTCTAGTCGTCTCATTTTAGATGCAAATTGTAGCACAAATATACAAAGTCAGCTGTGAATGATCTGGATTTTAAGGTCCTGTTTGAATCTAGGCAGAGTGCAGTAGTTTTACTGTAAACATAAAATGAAAAGTGCACGGTTCGAGACCTCAGTGATCTGCATTTAAATGGCTTATTGCTATCAGTACGGCTTCATGGATGTTCTATTTGCAGGACACCCTCCATGTACTGAAATATGGAAGTCCTGGGAAAAATGTGTTTACACAGGACAGAAATAGAAAAAGACTGTATTCATAGCTTCTGCTGGAGAAAGAAAACAAGCCATTTGTGTACTGGTGAAATGACTAAGTCATATTCACATTTCGGAGGGGAAAACATCAGATACCACAGAGTAATTTCTGTTTTAAATCTTCCATTCCCCAAATGGAATTATTTAAAGCATTTAAATGCACCCAGGTTAATTTTCTGCTAACTTTAACACCTAGTGTTAAATGCTACTTTAACACAAGGAGGAGGATGGGGAACCCCTTTCGCTCCCCATCCTGCTGGCCAAGGTGCAGATCGGGAGAGTCTGTGTGGTAGGCCGCTTAACAGCTGCTTTTTGAGCTTTATAGCATTTGCAGCAAGATTTTCTAAAATCGGTTACCTGAGTGTTTTGACAATGCTTGTGTCTGCTGCATTCATTTTATTATCACTAGGATGGTATAAAGTGGGTGAGCTCACTTCTTCCATACATACAAGGGAAGCTAGTTAAGAAACAAAACCAGCAGATGTGTTTCTCTTGAGGAGCTGGCGTGCTGGCAAAAAAGGAGCATTTCACAGTCTGCTTGGCATTCATTACTTCCATGTTCCTAAACTCCCTCTTTTGTTAATTTACATGTTAATATTCTCCTTTGACACTGATTACTCTCTGTTTTTGTGCCTGCTTCAATTCTTAATGTCAGTTCTTGCCCTTAAACACGTTTGACGCACGATTATCCCTTTTCAAAGAGAGGTTCCCGTTGCTGTCGCAAAAGGAAATGCATTGGCCACATAGTTCAGGAGGCTTCACGGGTGAATAACTGTGGAGATCAAAGATCCTCATATATCTGGCAGTATTTACAGCAAATTAAGTGTTTCTTGGAGATGATGCTTTTTTTACTTAGTGTCAGGCATCAGCCTGTTAGTGTCATGCTCTATTTACAGAGGTTGCTGTCTTTCCTTCTTTCTACAAAAGCAACTTCCTTTCCGTCTCATCGGTTTCCACCATCACTATCTCCAGGATGGGAACGAATTTCAGTGAGACTGTGAATAACAAGGAGATGAGTAAGTAAACCTCTCAGAGAGAAAACAATGGAGGAGGACGCCATGCCAAGCAGCCCTATCCTTTTGCCCTGGCAGGGTTTCGGCGGTGACAGCCTAAGTAGCTCTGCCAGGTACTGCTGCTGATGGAGAAGCACTTTCCACCTCCACAATCACGCAGTTCAGTTGTTAATGGCACATGGGCTCGTTTTTCACCGTGCTGTTTATGGGGCTGTAACAGGCTGTAACAAGAGTTAATGTATGGGTACGGGCACAGGTGCTGTAGCCGGGAGATGTTAATGCAGGCGACGGGCTCCCCATCCAAATGTAAAACATGACCCCCAGGTCTCTCCAGCCCACGCGTAGCAGCAGCAGGTCCTTGACAGTCGTCCAAGGGCTTCCCTTCTCAGTGGGACATTTATGACCTACTTCAGAGCAAAACAATGAAAATATCTGTACTCTTGCACCTTTTGGAGTAAAATATTTAAACCTCTGGAGTTGCTCTTCACATAAGTTGTAAATCATTCAGCTAGAGGCCATGCAAGCTGGTCCTACCAGTTGCAAGGTTTTATAAATCATGATTTGAGGAGGTAAGATTTTCTCAAACTTAACGGAATTGCCCAGGAAGAGCGCAGCTTGGAGGATACTTGCTCCTCTTTGTGTGCCTCTAAGTTCTGCTTCCAAAAGAAGAACCACCACAGGTGGTGTCAGGGTCTGCTACCACCAGGGCAGCAATGCATGTTGTAGGCTTCTAAAATTTGCTTGGCTTCCCAGGTGGAAAAATGTGTGTGGCTGGTCTTGCATGCTGACTAGTATCTTGAAACAACTAGTTCCACTGAAACCAGTGGCAAGTCAAAAAACCTGATGCTTCTTTGCTAAATCTTTGCAGGATTTGGGGCTGCCTCTGGACTGCTGCACTGCGCGTAGGGTGGCGTTCTCACCCAGACACACATGTGCTGCACATGTCCTCGTGGTTTGCTAGGCAGACTCATGTGATGAAAAGTGATGTGGTATTACCAGCCTGGATTAGTATTGTTCTTCTGTAAGAACTGACTGCCATGAAATTAGGGGCTGTAGTTGAGTACAGATGCCCTCACTTCATGATGTTCAGTCTCCAGATGTGCTGTGTTGTAATGACAGTCTAAATGGCAATAATTTACACTGGAAGAAGGATGCAGAAAATTATTTTCTACAGGGCGTTTCACATTTTAGAGGCAGTGCTCCCACAGAATGAATTTTAAATAATTACAGCAGTGGCGTATATCAAGTTTTAAATAGAAATCACTGGGGCTCCTTAGGCTGTCAGGAGATCTGGGAGCCTAGTTTTTGGTCTCCCATGTGCACAGCCAGCCTGGAAGCCTAGGAGCTGTCAAGGAGGCAAGAGGGGCTTGGGAAAAACAGGCTGATTTCTTCCAAAAGGGAATGGGTTCGACACTTTCTGGTAAAATATTTCATGCTTAAACAACTGTCATGTTCCAAGAGGAAGACATTTTTCCCCAGCAATGATGATGGTGGTGGTGGTTTCTATTTGGTTTTTTATTCCTGCATTTAGATTAGTAAAATGTAGATGAAAAGACACCGAAGAATAGAAGGTACCATTGCCTTATTGTGCTATTCCTCTTTTTCCTCTGTTTCTCTGACAGTGTTCAAAGACTGTATCATATAAAGGACATACCATTTTAGTTTCTTCCCTATTAAATGAAAGAGTTAAATTTAGGGCTAGGTTATGTCTGAGGACTGTGCAAAGAGCCCGCAATGCCCTTGAATGAATTTGACTGACACAGAGTTAATGTTGCCTGCATACCACAGTGACAGATGCACCAGAGTAACCTGGGGAGATGTATGTGTGTGCCAGCAGCACCTGCCCCTGCAGTTACTGTGTGTGGAGATGGGCAGGTTTATTCAGTTGCTTTTTTGTCATGTGAGGTTGCTTTCATTTCAGCTTTCAAGTTTTAAAAAACCCACTGTGAAGGAGGCAAGTTAGGAGAATGTGGCTTGATTCAGGGAAAAAGTATTGAACAGGTGGTAAACTTTACTGAACCATGGCAATCCCTCTGTCAGCCCCTTCCTGCTTTCGTGTCTTCAGCTGATGACAAATTTGGAGAGAGAACACCATCCAGACCTCCATGGTATGTTGGTGTTGCTGTGATCCTATTTTTCAAACCTGTTCCTTTTTCACACCTGTTTCAAGACCCCAGTTCTGTCGGTATGTCCCAGCACTCTGTTCATTTTTCTGCCATTATGCACACTGAACAGTGACCTTCACACTAAGGCATGCTTCATTTTCATTAAGCTAAGTACGCCAAAGCAACAAAATGAAGCCATTTATTTTCACATTCAGGTTTTGCCCGAACACGTTCTTTATGAGAAAAATAAGCACCTTTGCAACTGAGACAAAAAGAGACTTAATTTTCATCCACATTGAAGAAGAATGTACTTTTTGGTATTTATATACAACTTCTAATTACTGTCATAAATAATTGAGACAATAGGATACCCATCAGAAAGCATTCAGTCAGTAATCAGTCTGTATTTACAGTTTCTAGGTTTGGCTGATAAACTTCCATATTGTTTTAATCTTTATGCTTTGTCACATTAATTTATTGCATGTTGCTTTCGTGGTGTATATTATATCTTTAAGTCTGTATAGAGTTCATTTTTGCTTACTTTCTTTCTCTCTATGCAAAGCTACTCTTTTGAACTTGGATAAAATCAATTGCTCTGCATGCCTTGGCGTCTTATGTGAGAATTCGCTTCTTATCGCTGTGCCGTAGAAAGCTTTGGGACTCTAATTTATTCATAAATATTTCAAAGGTCTTTGCTCTCCTTGTTATCTCTTTGGTTTACATAGATAAAATGCCTAAAATGAAACATTTGGCTGTTGTGAGGGTAGGAGCTCATTTGTTAACCCTCCGGAGAGAGACTGACTTCCCATCCACCTGGAAATACGCTGGGGGCTCCTGCCAACTGCCACTGCCATGGTGTGTCTCTTCGGGCTGGGGAACAGCTACAATTAAAACGCCTGAAGTGCAAGGAAGCAAACACCGTGAAGCGGGAGAGAGGCATTGGGTTGTCAGATAGTTTTCTCCCCCGACATGTGGCAGAGGAAAGCGGTTGCTGAGCATGTACCTGGGAGGGTTTAGTTTTGTAGGAAAACAGACGCTTCCTAGATTGGTGCTTTATAAACTGAAATAGCAGAGGGACAGGACATAGGAGACAGGGTTTGGCAGTTTGGGTGGGGAGCTTGTGGCACTGCAGGCGGGAGGGGGAAACAAATACTTTGCTTAATTTAGTGAACCCACTGCCCCTGCACGTCTGCCTCTCTCTCTGGCTCAAAGGCACACACAGCCATAATCTTTTCCCACCACATGTCTGTTGAGACTGGACATTGCTGGTGCCAGCACGATGCTCCTCGAAGGTAGGTACGTATGCCTACTCCCACGTGTTTTTAATAGCTGTGATTTTGTTTCTTGATTGGCTGGTCACAATATGCAGAGCTGTGGGGGTGAAGACTAAAAAGGCAGGGCATTGCTCTATTTTATACATAATACATATTATTTATATGTAATAAAATAACAGTCTGTGCCATGAGGAGAAGAACTGATGAAATGTGGTACTTCCTAAGTCTTGCTATACTCCTCAGCTGCTTTACTTGGTCCTTTGATGTTTCTGGTAGCACTCCTCCTCTCCTCCCTGTATTTTCTCCTCCCTGTGTGGGTATCTTACTGCTGGCATCATCCTTGGCAGGGGCCAAATGGGCAGTGTATCCCTCAAGTCCTCATTTCATTGCCTGACTGGCACACGTACAGTGATGTGCAGCCCAACAGGTCAAACGGACTTGTGCTGAACTCCCTTAGTGGTTTTTCCCTCTCTGATGCTTCTCTTTGGGCTTCTGCTCGCCAGCCAGGGAAGTTACAGTGTCTGTGGGAACCCAGCACCTCCTCTGTAAGGGCTCTCTTCTGTGGAATGTGGCTGATGCTGGCCAGCGAGCCCAAGATGCCACTGCGAGAGGACTGACAGACACACAGCAAAAAGGACATTAGTCTTGTTTCCTTAGAAAACTGCCTTGAAAATGGAAAAAGCTATATTGGACCCCCTTTTTCCAGTCTTTTGTGTGGAGCCTACCTCCGTTAAAGCTGTAAATGCTTCGGGGCTGAAAGCGCTGCACCTGTGAAAAGTGTAGAAGCATTTGGTGTTTGTTGTGACTTCAGTGATGCTAGTAATGATGACAAAGGCTGTGTGAATATCCGGCAAGGTTGTTTTCTGTAGGTTGGTTTTAAAGGCAAACCTACAGGATAGTTAGTGGTGTGGGAGTATAGAAATTTTTGTCATTTTGTCCAGTTAAAACATTTAAACTGGCCATTTCAGCAAGTTAAATAAATAGAATTTCTTTAGGAAGGAAGACCTAGCAGCACACACTGACTGAGACAATCCATGTCACTGCTGCACAAAGACACAGGTTTTGTGGGAAGTTTTACTTCAGAATAACCCTGATGCTTTCTTTTTTGAAATCTTTAAAAATAATGTCATGCCTGTGTGCTTGAAAGTATACTGTTTTGCTGAAAAAACTAGAGAGAAAGACTTTTTTTTTCCCTATTACTTTGCAATTCCTGGCACAACCTCTGAGGGAAACTAAAATTAACCATATTTGCTTGATTTAGGGAGGGGGCAGAGGTGGAAGAGAAAGCTTTGCTCACAAGTAGTATGTTTTGCTACGTTAATAATTTAGGATTTTCTTTGCTTGAAAATGAGGCATCCCAATGTTATTCTAAACATAGTGTTTTAAACACACCCAGTGGTAGGGACAAATGGATGTATTTATGTACATCTATCAAACATATGTATTATGTGACCTCGCTTCAGCAAAATATTTTGCTGCTTCTTTGCGCTGAAGGAAAAAGAGGTGGTTTGGAACCGCAGCCTAAAAATTGTCAAGTGCTGAAGATCTGAATGTAATTCTGAGGTTTTGTTCACAGAAGTTATTTTTAGATTGGCTTGTCTTCTCCTTGCTGGAGAAATAAATCACAAGTCATTTATGAACAGCAGATAAAGAATTGCAAAACTTCAGGCTGGGTGCCCTTAACCCAGGCTGGTGGACTGATTTTCCTGAAAATACTATAAATTCTCCTGATTTTTGCTGAGGAGGGGACAATCTGGCTTTGACTGCAAATGCATTCATCTCCAGGGTTTTTTTCCCTTGCCTTTTCAGCTACTTCTTCATTTATTTTTTACCTCTTTTGAGGGCCCTCTTAGGGGGGGTGCTTATCTGAGTTTTTTTTCAGGTGAAGAGGTTCGTATACCCCACCTGTTCCTATGCATGCAGATCTGAAGCTTTGCAGTGCAGATGTCACTTAGGCTGGCTGCATCAGCCTGGTGTCAGCAGTGCTGCTGGCACTTCTGCTGCTGCTCCTGTGTCCTTGCCAGCATGTTCTCTCCACACCAGGACCTCTGCTGCTGGAAAAGGCTTTTCCAGGGTTCGATGTTGTCCCCTCTCACTCCCACCCCATTGCCATCCCCTGCCATAAAGTTATGGGAGCTCTGAGGGTGGTGAGGCACTGGAACAGGTTGCCTAGGGAAGTTGTGGATGCCCCATCCCTGGAAGTGTTCAAGGCCAAGTTGGAGCTACCTGGTCTAGTGGACGCTGCCTCTGTTCATGGCAGGGGAGTTGGAACTAGATATTCTTTAAGGTTCCTTCCAACCTAAACCATAATATGATTCTGTGACTCTTGCCCTGTTTGTTGTTTGTCTTAAGCTTATACTCACAGAGTGATGCGTGTCTGTGAGGATGGCAGCTGTCGTCTAAAATGAAAAAAAAAACCCAGTGTTTTGGGGCTTGCAGACAATATCTTGAAAGCTAAGGACAAGTATGAACTACCTGAAGGTATTTCTTTTGCTGTGTGAGTGAGTCTCATATAATTATACTGTCCCCTGTGAATAACTTCTGGTTTTGTGCAAGTCCAAAGGCTTAGCAGAGGGTAGAATAGTGTAGCCAAGCAGCCAGGCAGGTTCGTCTCTGCTCCCAGTGCACCTCAGCAGGCAGTTGCTGGTGATTCCTCATGGATCTCTTTGCTTCATGCCAAGGTTTTGAGGTCTGAAACCACCTTTTGAAGTACTTTGCGTTGGCAGCACTGCACCTACCGAGAGAGACAAACCAAGCAACCCGCTGCTTGAAGTGTCCCCAGGCCTGGTATGCCCGCCGAGAGCACGAGGCGGGAAGTATGTGAGGTGCTTGGTGAGTCTGGGGATGCAGAGGGGGTTCTCACCAGGCAGGCACTGCTTTTAGCAGCTGGGAGCTTATAAGAGATAGGACGTGTCAGTTGCCTCTGTTTGGCCACATCTCTTCCTAGATCCTGTTTTCAAACAGCGAAGAGTCATTAAGCGATCAGTTGAATCTCAAAAATTGTTATAAATATAGAATGAAAAAGCATTTCTCCCGCTTTCCCATTTTCCTCCCCTGCCACTGATGGTCCTCATTAAGGGATGTCACTTTCCTGTAAACCAAGTGACATCCAGGACAATCTTGAGAGTGGATCCAGTTACTAAGCAGGCACTTGCCATTGCGAGGCTGGGTTTTGCATGCTTTGCGAGTTTTACTGAATATATTTAGTAACTCCAATTGTTTCTGGTAGTACTTTTTTTGTAAGCGCTGTTGGGAACGCTTGTAAATGTAGCTGCACTGCTTTTAACATCCTTGCATCTCTAGCTCATTCCAGCAGCAATGGAAACTGATAGCGGTGAATGTGAGCCGGGATATTACTGGTTTGTCGGCATGTCCAGAAACTCATGTAAAATTCATTTGGGGTCAAGTCCACAAAATTATTTCAGCGAATCCTGGATAATAATTAACAAACATGCTTTTTTTCAGGCTGAATGAAAGAATTAATTTCAAGGAGGTTTGTCGATTTTTTGGTCTTGGAAGTGTTTTTGCCCTTTATGCAAAGAACATTTTGAAACTAAAGCACTGAGTTTAGGAGGCACACCGTTTCATTTTGAAAATTTTGGAGCAGATCAGCTGTTTCAGAACTGCTTGTGCATTGACACAACCATTTCAGCTGTACAGAAATTCTCAGGCAAAATATTTTGATGCCACGACTACATTTGTGTGTGTATGACATGCACTGGAAAGTCTGAGGGAGCAGTTTCACCATGTTGTACCCAAGCCTGGCCCTGCTGGTTTGGAAGTCCAACCTCACAGAACGCCGAGTGAGTAGCTCCTGCCTTATGAGCTGTTGATTGTGGAGAAGGCCTCCGGGTGGCAGAGGTAGGTAGGTAGCTGGAATCTAAAAAGATCCTGAGTCCCACATCAGCAGGTGAAGAACAAGGGGGTCAAGCGTTAACCTTCTGAAGATGCACAACAGTGCTGCTGGTGCAGAGATCTTGGCTAAAAAAGGGTGTTAGGTCAGACGTGACAACACAGAGATGCTTTGAGCCTCCTGCAAGGGCATTGCCCCATGGAGAGCGAGGCTTCTGCTACATGTGACTTTGATGAGCAGCACGAGTCTTCCCAAATAAACCCAGACCAGAATTAGAGGTAGCGTTTGCCTTCTCAAGAACAGATTAATAGGTGTTGCCTCATGCTGCTCTGTATCTTGTCAAAGGAATATCAATTAACAGACTTCAGCAAAAGATGCATCTGCTTGATGCAAAGGAGGTTTCCTAAGGGAAATGTCACATCACATCTCAAGGAAATGATGGTGAGAATTGTGGGAAATGCTCTACAAATTGAAAATTCTCCCCACCATTCACTACCCAGAGAAGACATAAAATCAGAGAAAACCAACACCAGCATGGCTGATCACTGCTGCAGTCTGCAAACGTCAGTATGGAGGAACTGCTCCATTTTGTCTACCTCTGCCCGCTTCACTTACTTGATTTTTTTTTCATGTTCCTCAGATTGCTTCCTTTGCAGTCTTAATTGCTCTGGAAAAGGTAATTTGGGATGTTATTTAAGAAAAGAATTTAATCTGACACAGGCCAGGCTGTGTAAATGAAATTTCTGTCTGAATATGGCTCTTAACGCTGTTTCCTGTTGGCTTCATTTTATCCCTTATTACGCACTGGTAGAAAACACAGGGTAAGATGCACATCCTAGAAAATTCAACTAATGCATTTGCTTTTTGTTCGTTATTGTATGTAGATCTTTAACCCTGCAGCCTCTTTATTGTCTGACTCTATACGTTTGATTTCTTAACAGAAAGTTACCATTGAACTGTGCACTGTTGACACCTGGGCACAGCTCGTACTTACAGTGATTCAGGTAGTCACTGTGGCAGGCCAGTCACTGCCATGCACAGTGGTGCTGAGAGTGAGAAACTCTCTTGAAGCCAGGTATCCATAAACCTTAGCTTTGAGTATAATCATTAACAGCAGCATCAGCTTTTAGTTAATGGGACCAAAAGCTCACCGGCAGAGCAAGCTGTGGTGAGTGTTGCCTGCCAGACAAGCCAGCAGCAGCAACAGTCCTTGCTCCTTGGAAGAGCCCTGTCCTTCAGGCAGCCACTGGATTTCCCTTTTTTATTTTTCCTTTGGCATCCATTTTACTGAAGAGCTTCATAATGATGCTTATCGGTAAACTTTAACTCATAAGGTGTTTTTCCACCTGCTGTTGCTTGCTGAAAGGGCACCGGTTTAGACCTGCCATAGGTAGATTTTTGTTCTTAAAATGCCCTTTCCATTTTGGTAGAGAAAAATACATATTCATCTTCTGGGAAGGCAAATGAATGTATTGGGTGACCCTGGTACTGAGAAGGGCAGTTGGAGTGGCATAGGTGTTTTGTGCCAGTTGAGGTGAATTATGTTGTCCCACCTGTTGGCAGTCCAGCACAAGGCCTGTTTCACTCTGCTGGCTCCCCAGGAAGTCTCAGATGTCGTAAAACACCTGTGAAGTGGCACTACATGATTATGCTTAAGCCCCTGGGTCCCTCTTAAAATGTATGCACATTCCCTGATGAGCCGAGTGTTTCAGCGCCTCTGATTCCTCTGAGATCACTCTGCTACTAGGGAGGAACAAGGTTAAAGTAAGATAGAATTATTCTAGAAGATTTAGGTTCTTGATTACAAAATGAGAAGCATGCTCACTACACAAGAAAACAGAATTCAGTTCTGGATGTTATTTGATTGTAAAGCTCATCATCAGTTGCTCTGGTGCTCAGATGGTGTCAAGGACTGCCTCACCCTGTCTCAGAGACCACCGTGAAACTATCATATCACCGTTCTTTTGGTACAGATGGAAATCCCAGCTGCTCTCCAGAGACACTGTATACTCTCCTCTTGATCAAGTTGAAAGCTGCTCTCTCCTTCTTTCTGCACTCTTTTTCCTGCCCTGCTTTTCCCAGATTCACATTATCATCTGTTCCCTGTCTCTTCGAGCTGGCTTCCAAAGCTGCAAGATAAGGTCAGCCTCTAGGACTTCAATCTAAAGTGAAGATGGCAGAAGAGGGACCACATAGGAAGAATTTCCTCTTTCATCACATTTCCTGTTATTGCAAGTGTCTGCTTTATATATTGTAGTATCATTCTATAGCTGCAAACTAAACAAAATACACATGCTCACCTGCATAAGGTCAGGACGGTGTACCCTACCCTACCATAAGAAGCTTAACCTTGGTCTTTGTAGCCTTAGGTCATCGGCTTCAGCTTCTTCCCACCTCTGCTGGCAACCATAACAGATGGTTGGTCCAGCAGGTTCTGCCCATGTCTACCATATGGCGCAGGGTGACAGTTCTTTCAGCATCCAAGAGCAAACTGAGGAGTTTTAATATTTGAGAACTTTAGGCCTGAACAGTGACAGTCATACATAGATCTGAGGCCATGCTTTTTCTGGGGGAAAAAAGCTTTGAGTTGCTTCTGTTGAAGTTATCAGTACTTGTGCTTGCAAAGGTAAAGAGGGTTTTCGCAGGCTGAGGGCTTCCCCAAAGAGAGCATATAAGTTCAGGAATACCAATGCAATAGCTGCCTGTGCATCCAGACATGGAGTGGTGGTACTTCTGAGAACCTCACAGAAACGTGGGTTGACACGCAGAAAGCACACCGCCAGCTTGTGTGTGTGCTTTGGTGGAAACAGTGTGCCCTGAATCAGCCCCCGTGGGTGGGGGACAACCTTTTGGGCCAGTGCTAAGTCATGCTGGGTGGATGAGGCTATTGGACCTGTGCCCCCACCATGGGGGCGCTGTGCTTCTGGTCCCCAGCCTGGCCCCTAGCAGCATCCTCCTGCTGGACGTGGTGGGATTTTAGCCACAAAGAACTTCTTTTGTCTTTTAGAGGGGACTGCTTGCAAGGAGGGTGGATCAAAGGACCTTAGTGGCTCCATATGAATGGCCACACACCTTGTTAATCAGCTAATAAAATGCAATGAATATCCTGCACCTGGAAAGACAAGTGAGAGGCCTTACAGTCCCTTATACTGCGAATTTCCCACACTGTCCTCATTTAACCTTGCTGTGCAGTGGCTTTGCTTTTTTTTTTTATTATGTTATTTATAGAGTGAATATTAGTGTAATCCTTTCTCCAGCAGTTGGTAGCATCCTCAGAAACAACAATCAAGTGCAAATCAAAAAACAGAGACCCATATATTTTTGGAGTTTATTTTACAAAACTATTTGTAATGGCTGGAGAAGAAAACACAATTAATAAGGAAGCAGGGAGTGGAAGCTGTGTTCTTTTATCTGAATATTTGTTTTGGCAGTGATCTGGAGTTCTCTGAAACACTGGCTTAATTGTCTCCCAAGTTTGCCAACTGTAATTTTCTCTCCTATTATTAGAAATAAGGGCATTTTTTAGTTCACTCAAAGAGATTTATTTTCATAGCAAATGCATTATGTGGATCCTGTTAATGTAAAAACCTAACTTTTTGTTAACATCTTGCATTTAAGTTTGTTTTATGTACCCAAGCTTTGAGATTTAACTGCAACAAGCATTAATGCATCCTGAATCAGACTGTGTGTGAGGGGCTGTATTCTGACAAGTGATCCCCTCTGTGGACCCATACACAGCCCTGTCACCGTGTAGGGCTTTAAAAGAAGGAAGTGTAGTCAGAACCTCTCTGACCATGAACATCGTCCTGTGGTGGACCAAAAGTTACGCCTCTTGCACAGATAACCTCTGTATCCAGTAATAAGCTCCTGGCTCAAAGAGTGTAAGTGCTTTGGCTTAAATTTTAGGAGTCTCGTATATATTACAGTTGTGCATTAGACTTTTAAAAGTGAATTCTAAAAGCAAGGAAGGAAAGCATTTACTTTACTTTTGATGTGGAACCAATAATATTTTTTTCAAATTTTCTCTAGATTGGCTGACATAGAACTTTTCCCATAATGGAATATTCACATTACTTCAGATATTAAGACTACAAGCAATTAAGAATAAAACACCAACTATTGCCTAAGTAGTGATAAAGTTATGAATGTTGGCAAGATGATTGCCTTTGCAAAAAGATTTCCTGTGAGTAATAACTCTGCTGACAAAGTTTCATGTAGAACGTGATATAAGAAATCTGCAATGTCTGCCAGAGAGGACAGCTTTGCTGTACAGTTTGGACTTTGGAGAAACTGAAGGAGTCATGAGAACTGGCAAACTTTGTGAAGTATTTATGTTTGCGTATGAATATTCCGAAACGAACAAACCAAGTAACATCTATTTGTGCCTTATCCAGCCTTTTTTGAGATCCTTCAAAGGAGAATGGTTCTTCCTCTGTTCCTCAAGACCTGCTCTGCTTTAGACTGCCATGCTTTAGTGTGTGGGAGGGCTATTTCTTACAAGTGTTCCTTATCCATCAGAAAAAAACCCACTCAATTTTGTAATGGGATAAAGAATCCAGTCTTTAAAACCACCTTTCGATTTATACTGTTTTTCTGGCAATTCCCTATGACCATTTTGCTTTAGTAATTTCAATGCATTCCCTCTTCCTTTGCCTTCCATCTTTTCCACTAGCAAGCGCTACCTGCTTAGAAGCAAAATGTAAACCCTCCTTTGTACTTTTCTTCCCCACATAGAGGCATTTGCAAGACTGAAGATAGAGTAACATATCTTTTGCAAGACTAGCATTCTCCCTTTTTAGGGGAGAATTATGATTAAAATTATGATCAAATTAGCGTTTAGCAGTTTCTGTTATTATCTGGTTGTTACAAGTTTTAAACTGTTCTTTGTAATGAGATTTCTGTATTTATAATCATCTCACTAACTGAAAATTTTCCTGGGGACTTTGTAATTGTATGCTTTTTATCATTAAGTGCTCTTCCTAAATAGCAAAGGACATATTTTGTTAAACTCCAGTGAAATTTTGAAGTATATATCAGTAATGTGGTGAGGGAAGAGATGTAAATTATGAGCATTATAGCTTTTAAATATTGCTTTTACTGTCCAAAAAAGCAATTAAAACTTAATGAAACAATGAGTTTGGGAGTGTTCCAATGGATAGATTGGGTGTCAGTTGTATAATTGTATTATTGCTGCTTAGTAGTTTTCTGTATTTTAGTATTCAATTCAGTTGAAATTGCAGGGAAAGTACGATAATTTAAGTCATAGTACTTTGCATTTATCTACGTCTAAGCATATGTATGAAGAAGTTACTGCACATCAGCTGACACACAGGAACTTGTTAACTCCTGTAACGAACCATGTGTTTGAGCCCTTAATTCTGCCTAGGAAAGGAATCCCTAAAAAAATAATTACAAAACCCCCCCATTAAATACATTAAATTCCTCAAACATTTTATTTTATCTTAGCAAGAAGTAGAATACCTTACATTTAACCTGAAAGTTGGTTTTATGGACTTCAACATTCTTTGTGGATCCGTGTAAACGATCAAAAATGTACTTTTCAGTTTGGGAGGGCAGTGAAGCCATCCATTCCAACTTTTCATTAAGAACAGAGTTGAATTTTATTTTTTTAAATAGTTTGCCAAAAAAAAAAAAAAAGTGGTTTCTGTCACCCTGAAACTATTTGGAAATTTGGGATGATTGGCTGAATAGGTTTGGATGGAAAAAGGTTTCATGCTAATAATGTGGTAATTGTTCTGCTCTAACCAATTATCCCATGATGAGGGTGCTCACAGATTATAATGAAGAATGGGCTCAAGGCCAAGAGGACTTGAAGCCACATCAATCATCTCCTAAGACAGTAATGTGATCTGCCAAAAAAATAAAGAATATTTTGGGGTATATTACTCTTTATCTCTCCTTTTGATCTTGTTCCTTTAAAACATTAAAATAAAATACTTAAATATTTGTTGAACCTGAGGAACAAAGGCGAGGGTGCCAACATGCTGGTGGTTAGGGCACTTGTTCTGGATCCAGACCTGGCCTAGATGCTTATTTATGTATTTATAACAGCTTACCACCTTGCCACCCCCACAGGTGCTACCCTCCCTTTCCTGTGCTACTAGAAAACCTGCCCAAGGAACCTGCCAATTCCCTGCAAATTTAAATAATTTCTTTGACTTGTAGTAAAACTATTTATTACTTTCCTTACTAAGTTCAGTGAGAAAAAAAATTGAAGTATTTTTTTAAAAAAATCATCCTAAATTATATTTTCCTCCTGTCGAATCATTGAAGTAAAAGAGAAGCGAGCAGGTACTCAATTTCATATTTCAAATCCATTTTGCCACCAAAGCTGGTATCCCCTGATGGATCCAGTTCTCTATAACTTTGGCCCAAGCGAGGTCATCTCTTTCATCTGAAATGTCTGCTGATCCTGCCATTCTTGCATGACATCTCTTGCTGTTACCCTCTGGATAAGTAGACTACCTGAACTGTGAAGTGGGATTGGGTACCCTGTGTAGTGAATCTAGTGTTGCGATGGGCTTCTGAAACTGAACTCTGAAAGCAAATGCTAGAGAGATAGAGGAGTAGAGCAGAAATGTTGATGGCAGTATGGACACTCTGCTCTGTGTCCATTTAACACCTCTGCTCCATGGCGTCTCCTTGCTTGCATGGTTAGTCTGGCCAGTAAGAGCCTGATCCCGCTGCTGGGATTGTATCTTTGCATGTGGTTGGAGAGCTCATCAGTAGTAGATCTTGACATTTAACTTGTCTAAAAAAAAGTATAAAGAATTCTTTTACTAGAAGTGGGAAAACCTTATGTGAGAGGTTGGGAGCAAATTTTCGCTGAGGATGTACATGTTTTAATGTCCCATGAAAGGATACACAAGAGGTTCCACTTAAATATGAGGGAAAACTTTTTCACAGTGAGGGTAACAGAACACTGGAACCGGCTGCCCAGAGAAGTTGTGGAGTCTCCTTCTCTGGAGACATTCAAAACTCGTCTGGACGCTTTCCTGTGTGACCTGATCTAGGTGTTCCTGCTCTGGCAGGGGGATTGGACTAGATGATCTTTCAAGGTCCCTTCCAATCCCTGATATTCTGTGATTCTGTGATTCTGTGATAAGTGGGATGGTTGTAACTTGATGTGGTTAATGCAAGATTGGCTTTCCAGTTGCCAGAAATTTGCAATGTGCTTTCTGTAGCATTTCTTTTCCTTTAGCTGGTATGAAAAGTTAAAAATTCAAAAATTTCAAGAGAAAATATGTTTTTAACCATGTTTTATTTGGGTAGAATTAAACCATTTTAATACAGGCAAGTCATAATAATCTTTAACCTTTTAGTTAATTACTGTATAATTGTGGAACATTTTTATTAATCAGATAATCTCTTTCTAATGGGCAAGCTTTCCAGTGAAAATACAATATTTATACATGGGAACATGCTCCTGTAGTACCTGTAGCCCAGAAACAGAGAAGATGAATGTTATGAACCTATTAGAATTCAAAACCTCTGATGAAAAGCTTTTTTCAAAGTATTTATTTTTGTAGAACTAAGTTTTCAAAGTATGAGTTCCAGAAGGATAAAATGGTTTTCATTGTTCACTGTTGGTATATGGCATTAAAAGAATGCATGACATTTTAAAGAGAACAACAGGTTCCTTTTAAAAGTAGTATTTAATTCAGCAATAACACTCTCCAGTGAAAGATCACGAGAACAGTAGCAAAGCGCATACTAATGCTGACTTGAATTTATAGTCTGTGTATTGTATCCTCCTTCCTAATAAACACAGAAGGGACTGAGAAGAGGTACTGGTTGTATTTTATGTTGTGTAGACTCTGAGATTACAAGTCACTGTAGAAAAATGTTGGGTTTTTTTTAAAGGAATTTCCTGCAAAAATCGGGGGATACGTGTAGCATAAGGCAACCTGTAGTAACCTGTACCCATGCATGCCATCAGCATGAAGTGTTGCTTTCTGAATAGCAAAGAGGACTTTGAAAAGTGCTTTTGGAGAAAACCAGCCTCATGCTTGCTGTTTCTTTCATTCCCCATCCTCTGGGGAAGGGAAAGCCTCACGTGGTTCAATCGTGGGTGAATGCCACCTAGGAAGCAGAAGAGAAATCTTTAAATGTCTGTGAAGACTAAAACATTTTGGAAAAAAAATTGGAGTACATCTGTTTTGTCTTTTGCTGAAGAAAAAAAGTGACACTGCTGCTTACCCTGTGTCATACGTCCAGAAGGGTATTTTGTGTGGTGGGAGGGAAAAATTCACCATTTCCAGCCATCTTTGTGCTCTGAGGTGCCCTGTTGGAGGGAAGCGTGGTGTCAGGGACACTTACTGTTCTTGAGAACCTTCTGCCAAATGCTACAGGACATTTGGAAAAGTTCTTGAGAAAATGGAGGCATTTTTCAAGAAAAATTATTTTTTTTCTGAGCTTTTCCATTTACAAAACCTATGCTTTTTGGCTAATGCAATTAGTCTTTTGAAAGCTGTATTTTGGATTGTTTTTTTGCCGTGTGGTGTGAATGTAACTACTCCTGTTCTGGAGATTGCAACCCAGTTCCAGTAGAGATGCTTGGTTTCTAGGTTTCCAGCAACCCTAGCTGTGAGAGTTCATGGGCTGTTTTTTCCTTTCTCTCTGTGTAGACAGATGTAGCAATGGCAGCAGGAAAGAGCTCTGCCCTGCTCAGGTTGGGAAGGGTAATTTTGGTGGCATTGCAGAGTTGGGGGAAGGCTGCAGAGCACCGAGGTGCTGTGTGCTCCATCCCAAGGTGCCTCCCTGCTGAGAGGCTTTTAAGTAGATAAATTCTGCAGGGGATCCAAATTGCTCTATTATTAGTAGGATGCCCACAAAAAATCCCTTTGAGTGTATCACATAACGTATCTAGCATGATCCTAGAGAGCAAAGCAGAGAAAGTTTAGATGCGATGAAAAACAGAGAATCACAAAATCACAAAATCTTTCTGGCTGGAAGGGACCTGTGAGATCATGGAGTCCAACCGTAATCAAGGCGGAGCTCACAGCTTTAACCTGCAGAGACCACTTCAGTGGGCTGGAATTTAGCGTGCTCTTGGGGAATGTTCCCTCCTTTTCTCTTTCTGTCTATAATGTGTTTACTTCGTGTTTTGACTCCTGCAAAGCCTAACACTAAGAGATGCCAGCCTTTGAGATGGCACAAAGCTTCTCTGACAGAGAAGGGGAGGAACATTGGATCATGGTGAAACTCCCTGTGTATGCGAGGACCTGAAGGAAAGAAAGCACAAGCGAGCGACACTTCTGACAGAAGCCACTGCATCTGTGGTGTCCTTCTGCCCTCAAGGCCACATCTCCATCTGGTAATGATATTGACCACGAAATGCCTCTCAGCGTGGCGAACATAGGACTTCCCACTTCAGGCATTTCTGTGCAGGAGAGGCTGCCATCTTCCGCTGCCCCAGGTGTGGACACAGCTCTCCCTGAGCTGAGCGAGCCCTTTGAATGCTCAGCCCTGTGGTGTCAGAGCAGGCTGCCAGCCTGGCCTCGCCGCCCTACAAGGTGCCTCCACTGTTGAGGATGGGGCTGGGAGCAATGAGGTGATTTTGCTGAGTGTTTAAAGCAGTTAAAAATAAACATGCTGGAGAAAAAAAAAAGTGCCCCAAAGACCACAATTACAAAGATGTTTCCACTCCTCCTTGCTTTTCTGTTTTAAGTACTGATAGGTTATCTGTACTTATAGGCTATAGGCAGGACTGAGATGCTTCAGGTAGACATCCAACATATGGTCTGACTGCAATAAGGGATGCAGTGACAGGAAGGCGGTCACTTCTGGAGGCGTTCAGAACTTGCTGCAGCAAAGTGATGAAACGTTGCCTTCAACTCGAGCGGCCGCAGCATAATAGTGCATTTTAGGAAGGTAACCTCACCTGGATCAATATCTGAAATATTTCTGATTATTGTGAGATATATGTATCTAATGCATATTATGTTGTTACAAAGTTATTAAGTAATACATCTGCCAAATAATGAATGCACTGAGAAAAGGGTCAAAATCCACCTTGTATGCTGTAATAATGCTCATTAAAAAAAATGCTCTTACTGGCCCTGTTGTAAATACAGGCTAGCTCTAACAATTTGTTACAATTATACAAAAGTTAGATGGGTTGTTTATGTATTATTTTGCATTCTTGTACCAATTCTTACTAAAACTTATGCCCTATGCACTTTCTTCATTTGTGGCTACAGCAGTATCTCATGTGCAGGAAAGTAAAAAAAGATCTTTGTTTGCAATGTTTCATACATTAAATAGCAGAAATTACTGAGAAGGCTAGAACTTGTCTCGGCCTTTTCCTCCCCACAAGCTCTTGGTACCCAAAGTGAGTCACTGTTTTTTACTTTATTATATCTGTGCCTTTTTTCTTATCTCTTATCTTTTGGATCTCATCAGTGCTAATGGTGAACAGGAGGATAAACTAGATGTTGTTACCTTATTAGTGCTTATAAATTTTAAATTTACTATTATAACTTTCTGAAGCAGACAAAATATTTCTCAAGTGCATTCATTGCATTTTAATAACAGGAAGAAAGAGGGATGAGCTTGAGTTTAGCTTTCATGTATTGCTGAATGCTTTGTTTCAGCTGTTTGCAACTGCTGTGGCCCTTTTGTTTAATTCTGTAGTAGCTGTAAAATGATGTCAGTGGTAGGTTTGGTGGTTGGTTTTTTTTCACCCCTAAAACAGTAGGAGCTTGTTTCAGAAGCATGTAACATATGCCTTTGGGATTCCATTTCCATTAGGATGCTGAACAGTCCTAGATTTACATCTCTCTCTTCAGATTGCAATTATCTCTTTTTTAATGACTCTTTTGTATTGAAGAAAAATAATGGAAATCTTCTGTACTGTTAAAGCGTTTCTAATCTTCCTTAATTTGTAGGAAGATAGCAGCAGAAATCAGTGAAGGGCGAGAGGGAAAAAATGGAGCATCCAGATAAGCTTTCTTGGCTAAAGAAATGCATGAAAAGATAGAATTTTTCACCACTCGGGTGCAGAAAAGGCTGGAGGACGTTCATTGTTGGTAACAGCAGTGTAGCACACCAATAATAGTCCCTTCTAGTCCTCTGAAAGCAACGTGGCTTTTAGGCTTGCTTGGAAGTGATGGGTGCTTAAGATCTGCGATATGAGAAGTGAGCATTAGGGGATTCATACAGCAAACAGTACTGACCTGTGTCTTGCAGAATGGGGACTGTCTTTTCACTCAATACTTGTTTGATGCTGCTGAGGTTTTGTTTCATTTATTTTATTAAGTTATTGGAGAGGGAAAGAGGCTTGTTAACTTAGACATCAGAGCTTTTACCCTCTGGTGATGCCATCCTGCAGAGGTCACTCTCCACTGAAGACAAGATGTTGTTAGTTCCTCCCTTAGTTTTTAGGTTCTCTTAAGAGTCCTGAATATTTAAGTACAGGCCTTTTCAATCATCTTGAAGCCAAATAACTCATTTGATAAGACAAATTTTGATGAGAGGGAAGCTAGAAAGTGAAGGTTAGTTACGATTACTCAGTGATATTCACAGCAACTTCTTTTGCCGTGCAGAGGGAGAACTATGGAGAAGAGACCTACAGGAAAGTATTTCCTGGAAAAAAATTGCAGAAAAAAACATGTCACATTTTGAAGCTGGATTAATTCTGTGATTTAAAACTTTTTAACCAATTCCACAGAGGATACACTGAAAGCTCCTGTCACCAACAGCCTGGTTGTATACTTTGCATCCTCAGCAATTCACCCAGCAGCTGCATGCAACTCTCTCTCCAGTAACAGCCTCATTTTTTCATTCCCAGCGCAGATTAATATCACTCTGACTCCAGAAGTGAAGGGTGATTTTTACTTTATTTTAAGAGCTGGTTAATCTTATATATGAATGTGAAGCTACCTCACCAATATAAAAAAGGTACCAATATCTGATGTTTGCTTGTGCTGCTGGGGCAGGGCAGAGCCAAATGCGAGGATGCATACCTACGGCAGAAACAGCGTATGTACCGATGCTAGATTCAACCTCTCCATAAGGAAGGTGAAAAGAAAGGCAGCAGTGAGAGGGTTGCTTGGAATGGCTCGAAGTGTGAAACATGCTTATGATTTCTCTAGCAGTGGCCTGCTTGGAAGGGTCTGCCCGGGTATGTGGCACAGGTGACAGAGCTAGTTTGGGTCAGTATTTATTAATGTACTATTTCCTTTACCAGTCTTAGCAGAGAGGACTCCTCATGCGATGGCTTCCAGTGCTTCCCTGAGGGCAGCTTAGGGGAAGAGAGTGGGGAGAAGTTTATCCGCCTCCCAAAATTCAGTATCATAGGTATAAATATTTACTTTATCTCTTGCCTTTTATATTTTGGGGTTCAACTCCATTTCACAGATATTAGATGACATGCTCTTAAATCATCTCCCCTGTCTATAGTCCCTTCCCTTTTCAAATCCTTAATGTTAGAAGTTCCTAAAATATCACCAAAGTATTATTTTCTATGTCTTTTATGTTATTAGGCTTTTGTTGAATTACAATAATAAGTAGTCATTTTATTAAACGGAATTAATCTTTCACTGAGTAAGTTAATGAGGACAACCAAATTTATTAAGGAAAATCTACAGCTTGAAATTAGGAACTAGCAAGAACATGATGCAAAAATGCTGATACTCCCAAGGCGATGCTGGCGTTACATTTTATTATTCTACCTCCTTTTTTTTTTTTTTTTCCCTGTCATGTGATAAACCTTGTTTGTCCTAAGCTTCAAATCCTTTTTAGTGTCCAACAAAAACTTCAAGATGTTGATTTGTTTGGCTTCTCAGGCACTTTTTAGGAAAACAAAATATTTGGACTCAGGCAACAGATAAGCACTAACACTGTGTTTTTAAAACATTGCATATTCAGAATTGGGTAACAGGGTCTTTCTAAGACCTTTGGTAGGCTGAGGGTGATAAGAGCTTTTTTTAAAATGTATCTGCTAATATTTTTCCTATAGCTCCTTGAAATTGTAAGGATAGATATGTCTTGTGCTTGTCTTAAATTGCAAATAGTTCTCATTGCTGTCCAGAATGCTGGTGGTGCATTGTGGTTTTCTGGATTGTATCAGGATAGGTACTGGCATTTTCACAGCTGAACTGAACTGCCTTATAATGAGTTGTAGCCGCGTAAGGAGGAAGGCAGGCTGCAGAGTTTGTCTCATTGCCAGAGTTTTTTTGTTTTCTTTTAGTTATGATTAAATGCCTGTAAAAATAAGCCAGTGATTGAATCCAGTCTTCAATTTGAAAGGGATGAAATAGATCTGGGAGTAGGAAATGTCATGCCTGAATCTCTTAATCATTAAAAATCAAAGCTTTTGGTGGTGTCCCTTGCTGAACCTGTGTCTTTAAGAAAATGCCGCAGGGAGATGTTTCGGAGTAACCCGCTTGGAGGGTGGGAGCAAAATCGTTTGTTTCCATGGAAGAAGGCAAAAGGTTCTGCCACATGGAAGAAGACAGCCAATACTTAGGCTGTTGGTGGGAATAAAGTGCTAATTTTAACACTGTCCAGCCAAACCAGTACTGCTGTAATATCACCAGCTGGGGAGCAGTCACCATGGTGGTTTGTCTGCTGGTCTGGTCCCAGCAGGTTGTTTTGGCTGCATTGTGGAAACAGCCATACAAATCTGTCCCTCTGAAAACAGCTCATTCCCAGGGCTTGCTCTGCAGCATGATCTATTACTACCCTTCTCATCCCAAGCCCTTGTTTTTTCCCTATTCCTTGTCATAGGAAAGTAGAGCTACATCTGTTCTAACTCTAGATGTTTGCACTGTAGATGTCAACATGAGAGTTACATACCCCGACATCTCTTTGCAATCAGTCCAATGGTGAGAAGCAGAAATTTATGTGCCTGTTGAAAGGTGAGATGAGTAGTACCCTGGAAATGCTATGTTTGCCAGTAAAAAGCAACTGTATGACCAGCCCAGATTTGCTAGGTTGAATCCTACCCATGTGTCAGTCTCCTGGCCAGGACTTCTTAAAAATGACCCAATTCCAAATGAATGGTTTGGTTTTGGCTTTTTCATCTGGATGCATATTCCAGCAATACTTTGCATAAATGATATGTTTCACACATTTGGTTGTTCCCAGTACTAGAGTTTTGGAAGTGGATGGAAGTGAAGAAGGCCCAATGCATGAAATCTGCCGTGACGACCCCATGCTTTCTCTTATCCCTCAGCAAGGGCTTCTGAGTGACCTGTAAACTGGTCTGAGAAAACGTTTCCATTTCAGGAACTGTCTTAGATGCCTTATAGTCTAGGAAATGTTCATGTTTTCCCTTCAAGCAAACAAGCATTGCGGCTCTTTTTTATTCTTTAATTTAGAAATCGCTTGTGCCTTTTTGTTGTCTTAACTGAGTGTGCGCTGCTTAAATGAGAAGATCTGTATATAGATGCTAGCTATGACATTTGCTTGAAAATTAAAATCCTAATTACAGATAACATGTTAAGTCTCATTTGTTTTGGCTGTCACTTGCTCAACAGCCCACAGCCTGTTGTCACCTGCCACAGTGTCTGCCACAGCACAGGTTGTGCTGCCAGTGCGCTTTTCCTATGAAGGAATTTATTCTGTGGTCTCAGGTTTTTGTAAAGGGAAATTAGATATGGTGCTCTCATCTTGTATCTTCTGGTTTTCTCTGGAGCTATGTCCCAGGAAGCTTCAGAGCACCTGGCAGGAAAGGAGTTAATGCACTGGAGAGGGATCACTGCAGATTGGGTGGCTTTGTTTTCTTCCCCCCTTTAATCTTCGATATTGCATAAATTTCTTTCCTTGATTTAGAAACTTTAAGCTAGTCCCCTGGCTTTGAAAAAGTAAAACAAACTTTCCTGAAGAGTGGCAAAAATAAATAAAGTGTGTCCCTTGCTTTTGGAATACGCACAGAACAGTTCACTTTTCTTCAAGCAAATATCAACAAAGCTATTCCATAGCCTGGCCAGGATTAATACTAATAATCCATTTCACCTCTGGCAGGGTCAGGTTGTGCTCTCACCCTTGGATTTTGGCCTGGTGCTTTGAATTTTCTCCATGTAGCTCCAGAGGGAAACTGGTTTTTCCTCAGACAACTGTGTATTACAGCTTTACTTTCATGGATTTTTAGGGGTCCCACTCTAAAGGGATATTCTTCCAGGCTGGGCCCCATAGGAAGCTGGTGCTAAGGTAAGACAACAATGGCTTTTGCCATCTTCAGGGCACGGATTAGACCCTGAGTCAATCTTGGTGCTTGGCAGTTGTGTTTCAGCTCCACTAGAAACAACCTTAAATAAGCACAGAATGACAGATAGATAACATTTTGGGGACCCTCTGGGGGGCTTTGTGTGCTCCAAATTTTCTTTAAAACAACAGAAAGAGGGGTATCAGATCGTGGCCTTGTATTTTTAGGAAACAAAAAGTTGAACAGTTTAAGAGTTGCTCTTTCATGACGGGGTATTTTAGTTCAGTCTTTTATGAGAAGAACATGTGTGTCATTAAACAGATATTGCAGTTAATAATGGCAGGATGCTGGCAAGAAAATTACCAAACATTAAATTTGTGGGCTAAATGTGATTAAGTCTTCTTGATCTACTGAGGAAGTCTTATTTAGATTGCTGGTAAGTACTTTTACTCATTAGGATGGAAGTAGATCTTTTGTGTGTATGTGTGGGTGGTTTTGTTAAATTCAGACACTGAAAGGATACGAGAGGGACACAGTTGGAAATTTTCCAGGCTTAGACTCGTCCTCTTCTTTTTGTAGAGATTATTCAAGAGACTTGAAAGCACAAATTTATCATATAATCACAGTGGAAAAGAATTCAAGAACTCTTGCTATCACCCCTTTTCTTTCCTATGTTATCTTCCAGAACTTACTTTGAAGAAGCTCTGGTTCTAATTTTGAGTTCTGATGACAAACAAGCTAGTGTTAAAACTCTGCTCTTTGTAGCCACATTTTGGTTATCCCTCAAGCTTGCAGGTGAGCTATTGTGACAGTCTCTGAGTTTCTGAAACCAATTAAAACATTTTGTCTTACATTATTTATCACATTTTCAAATCTTGCAGCTTTCTTTAAAATGGGCTGCCAGCAAGAAGAGAGAGAAGTTTGAATGTGAACACTGATTTGCCTATGGAAAATAGAAAAGCATTTGAGGACATTTGGGAGTAGAATTAGCCACAAAATGATCCCATACTAGAAGGACACATCTGTTAAGTTCAAGCTTGGTTCCGTGCTGGCAACATTGCGTAAGAAACAGATGCATTTTTTTTTAACAGAATATCTATTATAGTTTCCATAGTCCATATGATTCCAGTGGGAATTGTGAGCCAAACATCAAAGGATAAATTGACCAAGAGTTTATTGTCCCAGTAAATCATTTGTGATCATGAAATGTGTACCAAAGCACCTTTTGCTCTTGTGGTGATACTAGTTTCTCCCTGGTTGGAAAGTCCCACTGTTTTCCTTTGGGGATTGACTGTGCCTGAACAGCTCAGCTTGTGGGTGGCTTATTGCATTGGGAAGAAACCCCTCTTGAGGTAGCTGATGTGACAGCTCTTACCCAGTTCTTGCAAGAATCAGATTAAGTGCTTTGAGGGAACATGGTGTATCTTGAGGCATCTCATCTTCCCTTTAGCCTCACCACAAGCAGGCTTCTTTGTGTTATTTTCAGAATGCCTATGGGGCTTGCACGTGAATAGGAAGCGTTGAAAGGAGTGTACCCTTCAGCAAGCTCTGTGGACAACGTAATGCCTGGTAGAGCAGCATGGTTGGCATTTATCACATTCCTTCCACTCAGGGAAGGGGTGGCCTCAATGGCCAGTCCTATGGCATCTTGTCTGCAATCTAAGGTGGAACCTTGAGGTCATACTTTACATGCTGAAGAGACCAGGCTCAATGTTGTAAAGCATTTTATCTGTGGGCAAATTTAGCTGTCAGAGACTTACTGCCCTGAGAACAAGGTGTAGCACCTTATCCACTACTCAGCAGAGGCAGGAAGGAACAAAAAATGCCTGTAATCCATAAGCCTGTGCTTTTTCAGACTTCAGTTTCTGGTGCTGAAAACCAGGGACACATTTTACTTGTTCTGTCTGAACTGCCTAAAAATCCTTTTGGTTATTCACAACTTGCAAGAGCAACTGCATGGTAAAACACGAAAGTAATAAAATGTGAATATATGCTCTTTTGTAGGGTAGAGATAGTAAATATCAGGCATCTAGGAAGAAAACTTTCAATGATGCATGTCAAAAGGCACGATAAGGGAGTGTACTGTATATATATACTACAGATAACATCTAGCAGTACTGGCTTAATTTAGAGAAGTGCGAAGAGGAAAATCTTGCTTTGAAAGAGCTGCAAAATCTGTCTTTATAAAATGATGACAAGAACTGGCCTCTGAGTAGGAAATGAACATTTTCTTGAAAGAGAGATAGTTTATAAGATAAAGGCTTCACAAAAGGGTCATTTCATACTGAGGAGTCACGGATCCCTGTGGTGTTTTTCTGTGGTTTTATACCTATTTCACAAAAGATGAAGGGGTTGATATAAAGGCAAGACTTTGTATATATAAAGTCCTTTATTTCTTGAACACCATCACTGGTGGATAATTTCTAACAATAATGTTACAAGTTACTGAAATGCTTTATCAGTTCAACAAAAAAAGCCTATGAAAAGAAAGATGATACTTAAAACTCAATTGCAAATTCATCCCTTATAGTGCTTGGATCCTTGAAAAATATATTTCACTTCTAAGTAACATTATACTAAAATATGTATTATTTACAAAGGTTCCTACTGCTGAGGGGCAGACAATAAGTGCTCTTACTGTCATCATCCTCTCTGTCAGTGCTTTGTAAATCCGTAAGCCCCAGTCTCTGATATTTATTATGTAATTTTTCTTAGCATTTAATATGACTTCGTGTTTGTTTTCTGTCCCCCAAACACTTGGTTCCTATGGCATCTGTTGGGGGAAGTAATTTAGAGTGTGTTTGATGTGGTTTGCTTTTAACAGAGCTGTCTTTCAAAGTTTTCCTCATGCTGGGATCCCTTTGGGTAAGGTTGGTGTGTATCTGGTTGGACACAGTCTTTTGAGAGAGGTCACACTCTGAGCAGCACAGAAGAGCAGACTGATGTCACCATTGCCACAGGGCATCTCTCCAGCCACACTTGCTGAATTTGTGGGCTGACTTAGGCTGCTGTTCCCTGGTGGTGTCCTGACTGCTGGGGTCAGGTGATGGGAGCTTTTCCTGCTGGCTGGAGATGAAGGAGTTGATAGAAAGGCAAGGTCACAGAAACACTGCTTAAGCCTTTGCTTGAGATTCTGCTTCTTCATGTCAGTTTTTCTCACTTAGAAAATGAGGGTAACATTGACCAAAAAGGTTAGAGCAGTCAGCTGTCATCCTGAAATGAGTATTTCTGCTTTGTACTTTCTTACAGAGATATTCAGTAGTTGCTCTTGGGGGAAGAAGACATTCTGAGGGTAAAAAGAACTAATATTAATACTAATTTCTCCTTTCTTTTTGGCATTTTGCTGGTGGGCAACTGCCCCGTTTTCTGGACTGTGTTTGAGCAGGGCAGGAGGCACAAATCTGTTTGTGTTGATCTTCAAGGAAAAATGTTAGTGCCTTGTCTGAAAGGTAAGGCAGAAAAGCCAGAAAGTGACAGAACAAATGGACACACGGGCTTGCACAGGTTCATGGAGATGAGCCTAGGGAAAGTCTTCAGTCTCTCAGTCCCTGTGGCTGGTGCTGTTCATTAGGTGCAGGGGTAGGAACAAGTGACTTTTAGATATTCCTAGATGTAAAAGACTACCATCAAATAACCAATGAACCCCTTAATACTGTTTGATATGTGGTTTGGCGAACAGTGTTAACAGTACAGAGGAACTGGAAGATGTGGTATTTCAGACTGAGGAGAAACAGTTGCAGAGCAGCCTACTCAGTCTGTCAAACAAAGAGCTTTTTGAGGTGGTGAGAAGCAAGTAGTGAGTTTTCCCACAAAGAGCAGAGAAAAACCCCAGAAACATCAATAAAGAAATGTTTACAAGGCAGAAACACAGACCCATAGTAAAAAACCATATAAGTCCTGCTAAGTTACCATAGAAGAAAGGTACCAACCGTAAAAATTCTTTAGCTATTTATAAAACAAGGGATTGCATTTACTCTGCAGAGATGTCAGAGCAGAGAATCAAAATGATCAAATGAAAAATATGCTTCAGCTTTCAGTGATGTCCACTGAAGGAAAAAGGACTAATGGAAATGAGGCTTGGAAGTGGAAAATAGCACAACCAAGAGGAGGGCAACTCAATTGAGTAATTTAGAGGGTGTTTATCTGATTATTGCAAGGTTATTAAAGTAAAAGGAACTGTGGATCTCACAAAAAAGATTTTTAATGACTGCCAAGTCAGTCACGTTGATGACTGTCTGTAAAGGAACACAGGGCAAGAAATGTACTCGGATGAACTGGTAGAAAAATGTGGTCTAGGCAATATGGATTCATTAATTGAGTTTCTGTATGACCTAAGGGCTATGAACATGTATTGAAGGAAAGACTAATTAAAAGCATGGAAGGAAATAGAAAATAACCTAATTATTTTCTTTGAAAAGAATTCATTTTCAAGAAAGGGAAATGCAGTGGATCTGATCTTTATTTCAATATTGCCTTGAAAATCCTGCGAAGTGTTGGAGATTGAAGTGCTGTATCTCCATAACCACAGTAAACTGCCTTTCTGTCTGTGCAGGCATTAATGGGAATTACACATTGGCCAAGAGGTCAATCCTACATACGGAGCCAGATGTCTCACATGGTCCAAAATGAATTAACATTTTTTATTAATGACTTGGAAAGCGGAGTAGAGAAAGTTTATTCACGGTGCAGCCAATGCCAAGCTGAGAGAGGAGTTGCTCTGTAAACATCGAAGGATGGGATTAAAATTAATTTGTTTTGGTCAGCTAAGTCTGAAATAAGATACAAGTCAAGTGCAAAATACTGTATTTATTTAGGAGCAATCAAGCACACATCCCTGTAATAAGAGATGAATTGTTCATTAGGCAACAGGCCTGTAGAGGAAGATGCAGTGATTGTTGTTGCCTTAAATTTAATCTGTGGTTGAGTGGTGTGTCTTGTAAGGGAAGCAAACACAATACCAGCATGTATAGACAGGACTGCTGCATACAAGACTTGCAAAGTAATCTGCCTACTCTGCTTAGCCTGAGGCTTTTAGCAAAAAGTACCATGTCCATTTTTGGGCATCCCTCATTAAGAACATTGTGGGCCATCTTGAGGTAATGCTGATCAACCAGAAGTTTGCAGACTGCAACATATATATATATAAAAGAAAAAGTCTGAAAGAATTGGTAGTGTTTAATTTACAGCAAAGAGGATGTGGGAGAGACCCTCCGAATTTCTTAAATATAACCACGGGCAAAGAGGCAAATAAGACCCCCAAAAATAGAGTGGAGGCATCTAAACATCAGTATTTCTCTGATGATAAGAACAGTGAAACACTGAAATAGATAGCCTAACCTGTAACTTCCAGGGATGGTGATTTCACAGCTTTGTTAGGTAGCTGTGTCCAGGAATAGCTCAGCTGCAGCTATCCTGACTATCAGGATTTACCAACTATGCTTTCAGTGACTCTTAAATTCATCTACAGCTGAGCTCAAGGGTTTATATATTTGTAAGAAAAAAGTAGAGAAGATGAGAGACAATGTGTTTTTCTAGAAAGAGGAAGACCATGTAGATGGACAGCGGCTAGAAAGTTTGTTGGTGATTAGTTCTACTATAAAGTGGGATACATCTCCTGTAGTTTTTAAATCACCCAAAAATACATGACAGAATTTGCCATAAGTTGTCAAGCGAAGGAATCAAAGACTGTAGGAAGTCCTCTGATGCTAGTCCACTTTACATAGAAAATGAAGAGATTAATAGCAGAGCACATTCTCTGGTGTGTATGTAGTCCATAAACCCCAAGACCTTAGAGATCTGTAGGATTATTTGCAAATCCCTTATGTGAGGAAACAGGCAATTCAGAACTACTGGCCTGAGTGCATCTTAAACTTGGCCTTTCATGGAGATGACAAGAAGTATGTTTCTTGGACAAAGCAGTGCAGCTGCAACGGCACAGGAATTAGTCAGTCTAGCTGTTGTACTGAGGCATGTTTTCTGCTTGCTAATTTGTACATGATGTGGCACATGGAGCTGAAAATTGCTCATTTTGAATACTCATTAAAATAACGAGCAACATCTTTGCAAGCGTGGTGGGTAGCATCAGTTGCATCAGTGCGACCAGAAATGCAGTTGTGGCACCCGTGGTACACCCCAGACAGTACCAACTCCGGCTCCTGGCAGCGCAGCCCTGCAACGGGGCTCTAGCCCAGCCTGTTGGGAGTGAGAAATGAGGTGGAGAAACCTCCGCTGCATTTTTGAATGTACACAGAGAAGTTCTTCAGCTGACATTGAGTCTTTGATGTGGTTGACATGGTAACAAACAGGAAGACATGTATGTTGGCCAGACTGATGCCCAGATACATAAAGGGAGATGAATTTATAGAAAGTGCCTTCATAAGACCTGATCCAAAACCCAGTTGAGTAAAAGAGGTTCTTCTGTTGGTGGCAGATTTGGCTTATATGGTTGCCATTTTCACTTTCCTGGTTGTTCTTCTAAATCTGTGAAAGAAGCATTTTTCTTAAATTGACTGCATAAAGTGTATTACTTTGTCTTTTTTTTTTTTTTTCTCCCCTCTGCTCCACTTTTGTTTTTGTAATTTGGATCACTTGACAAAGCTAGGCTAGGATAGGACTGGATGAATAGTTAAATTAGTAGAACTAGAGAAGATGGTGACTTTAGGTGGGAGAGGGTGTATGAATTATTGGAAATAGTAAGTGGATAAACTGAATTTGGCAATAATAGAGTCATTCTTGTATTTTTACGGTCACTTTTGAATATCCGTTAGTCACATTATGAAAATAACTTTGTCCTTGGTGACATAAAGGAAATCCATAACTTGCTGGTATTAAAAGGAACAATCATTACTGAAAAAACTTCATTCCTCTTAATCCAGCTTCCTTTTAGAGGGCAAAGACTACAGTTTGTAGAAGTTAGTCCACAGATGAATAGGAAAAAAACCCTGAGGTCTGTGGAAGCAACAAAAATGGGTTAAATGTAGCTGCTGAAAGGAAAAAAAAAGTGAAGGAAGGATTCCACCCCTGTTTCTGTGGGGAGGTTTTAAATTCACATCTCTCAGGGAAAGACAAATTTGGCTCTTTAATCAAGTTCTTACCCAAAATGTATGTGCTCATGGAGACAATACCAGAGCAAAGGAAGTAGTGGGTAGACACCTTTGTATCACAAACTCCTTCTACAGAGAGTATTCTCTTTTTCTAAATGTTTACATTAATTCAGCAGTGTAAAAACCCACTGTGTATTGTGTCTTGAGCTTCCTTTTGTGCTTGCATGGGGATAAGCGTGGGCAGTCCTGCGCGTTGTGCATGCAAATGGAATTTGTAAGCCATGCTGGACAGGAATGTGCGGCTGCCTATCGTTGTGGGGGAGCCAGTGTGGGCACACTCAGGCCTCTCAGTCTGGACTATAAATCCTTTTAAATGGATGTTGTTGGAATAAAAGCACAAGAAGCAAGGTTCTGTGCAACATGAGACCCTAGTCTCAGGAAGGATGGAGAGAGGTTTTATTCTCATTACCTGAAGAAGGCACTACTGAAGACAGTTTCTACCTCATGAATTATTTCATCTGGGAAAAGTCTTAAAATGGCACCCTTAGCAATATCAGAAAATCTTGTTACTTCATTATCCTGTAATCTAACCCTCTACCTGCTCACATTTATTTATGTGGATTCTTACATAACAATTCATCTTTTTATTTCTGAGCTCCTACTTTTCAACACTGTAAAAGGAGGAAAAAAAGAGAGTTATTCCTGTTCCTCATTTATTTTCTAGTAGTGCCGGCTTGCTGTCTAAACTGTGACCCAAAATATTTTCCTAACTCAGCATCCATGTATTCACACCACTTATATCTTTCCTGCCAGTTGAGATGTAGTTTGGGTTTGTGACTTCTTTCCTCACTCCTTGTGCTTTGGTTTTACTGGAAGGAAACAGGCAGTATGGTCATGGTACATGGATGGGAAAGAAGGCGCAATTTGCTGGTGGGGTTCATGGGATGCTTTGCAGAGCCCAGGTGCCTTGATCATGAGCAGCAACAGTATAGCATCCACTCTCATGCTTCATCGCAGTAGTAAACATGTGCCTCACCTCATTGGGACTTCTTAGATGCTTGAGCACCCTGATTTTTGCTATAGCTCAAAGGCTCTTATAAAGGTGTGAGTTATTTTATATTTCTGTATTTCTTCCCATTTCAGACATAGTGACCATGTGTTTTTTACTATATTAATCCTTTCCTGTGAATTTCTTGTTTGCAGAGAGATGTATGTGATTCAACATTGCCAAACCCAATATGATTTTAGTTCTGAAACTATCAGACAAGACTATTATCTGACTAAGAAGGGGCAGTTCTGCTTATCAGCAGACTAGTTTAGATAGCTGTCTCATGAAACTAATTTAATTCTGTAAATTCAGGTCAATAAAGTGTGCGAGATGTTTATACTTCATTGTATCAACTTTGTGTAGTCACTAAATACTACATCTCTAGGTTGTAATGCCACCCAGTGGATAAGAGGAAAATGGTCAACTTCTGACAGAGAAGATTAATTAAAAAAA